>JAREIK010001278.1:1118128-1273055 GCA_029783825.1 Sapria himalayana | reverse complement strand
GATGTAAAGAAGATGCAAAGGAAGCAAAAGAATAAAAAAACAAGAATAACTAGTTGTATAAAATGAAGAACAAGAAGAAAGAATAATAAAAAGAAAAAGAATAGTATTAAAAAGAATAATAATAATAATAATAATAATAATAGGAATATTAATTAAGAGAAGATGAAGAAGAAGAAAAATTAAAGAAGAAATAGCACAAGTTGATGAAGAAAAAGAAGAATATAATAAGAAAAAGAAAAAGATGAATAAAAATTAGTTAAACAAAAATATTAATAATAAGAAGAAAAAGAAGAAATAAAAATCCAGAAGAAAAGGAAAGAAAAGGTTAAAAAAATAGAGGTAGAAAGAGTAAAACAGAAGAAAAAGAAGGAAAAGAAATAGATGAATATGAAGATCAATAAAAAGAAATAGAAGAATAAGAAAAAGAAGAAGAAAAAGAGGAAAAAAATAAGAATAAAAAGAAAAAAAAATAACAAGAATGAGTGAAGATAGATGTAAAAATATAAGAAGGACACGAAAGGATGAAGAAGAGGCTAAATAAGAAATAGAAAAAAAAAGAAGAAAGATAAAATATAATAATTATAATAATAATAAGTTATTATAGTATTTGAAGAAGAAGATGATGATTATGATGTTGATAAAGTAGAAAAATAATAAAAAGGAAAAGAAAAATTAAAAAATATGTTGAAGAGCAAGACCAACAAAAATTATACAGATGAGGAAGAATAAGAAGAAGAAAAAAAATAATCTTAAGTTAATAATAATACGAAGAATAAGAATAAGAATAAGACATGAGGAACTTGAAGAACAAGAAGAAGGGAATTGGAATAGATGGATGAGGAGGAGACTTATTAGAATAAATAAAAAGAAAAAGTATAAAAAAAATAAGAATAGGTAGATGAAAAAGATAATGAATAATTAAAAAAATAAGAAGAATAAGAAGAAGTAGAAGAGAAAGAAGGAAAGGTGAGTGAGGAAGCAATAGAAAGAGATGAAGAAGATGATGATGATGATGATGAGTAAGAATAAGAAGAACAAGAAAAGGAAGAATAAGAAGAAATAAAAGAAAACGAAGAAGATGAGTAAAATGAAGTAAAAGTAGAAGAGGAAGTGGATTTTAAGATGGTGATGTGGAAGAAGAGAAAGAAGAAGAAGAATAAGAAACAAAAAATGATTAGTGTCGTCGGAGGTGATGTAAGAAAATTAAGAATAAGAATAATAATAAGAAGACAAAGAAGATGACAAATAATAAGAAGAAATAGAAGAATAAATAGAATAAGAAGAAGAAGAAGAAAAAAAGAGGAATAAAAATAGGAAGAGAAAATATAATAAAAATAAGATAAAAAATAATAATAATAAGTAGAACATGTAAAATAAGAAGAATAATAATAAAAAGTTGGAGAAGAAAAAAATAATGAAAATAATAAGTAGTAGTAGTAGTACTAGTAGAAGTAGAATAATGAGAAGAAAAAGAAGAATATGAAGAATAAAAATAAGAAAAAGACAAGAGGAAGAATAAGAAAAAGACGAGGAAGAATAAGAAAAAGACAAAAGGAAGGATAAGAAAAAGACAAAATGAAGAATAATAAAAATAAATAGATAAATAAGAAGAATAAAATGATAAAGAAAATAAAAAAGAGAAAGAATAAAAGAATAAGATGAAGAAGAATAATAATAAGTTGAAGGAGGAATAAGAGAAGAAGAAAAAGAATAAGAAGAAGATGATTAACACTCGGAAGAAGAAGAGAAATAGAAAAAAAAAAAGAGGATGAAAAAAAAAGATGAACAGAAGGTGCAATAGGAGAAGCTGGAGTTTGATTAGGATAAAAAATAAAAAGAAAAAAAAAATAAGTAGAATAATAATAATAATAATAATAATAATAATAAATATGAGAAGAAAAATAAAAAAATGAGAGGGAAAAGAAGAATGTGAAAATGAAAAAGAATATGAAGATGGGAAGAAAATAAAAATAAGAAGAAATATAATTTGAAGAATAAGAATAAGATATGAACTTGAAGAAATAGAAGAAAAAATTATCACAAGAAGAAGAAGAAAATAAAGGATAAGAGTAAGAATATGAAAAAGAAAAGAATAAAAAAATAAGAATATGTAGTAGAAGAAAAAATATATAAGAAGTAGAAGAATAGTAAATAACTAGAAGATGAAAAGGAAGAAGTACAATAAAAATTATAAAAAAGATGATGATAAAAATGATTAAGTGGAAGAAGAAGAATAATAACAAATAGAAGAAGAATAATAATAACAAATAGAAGAATAGGTAGAAGAAGAAGATGAAGAAGAAGGAAAATGAAAAGACTAATAGTAATAATAATAATAATAATACTATGAATTAGAAGAAGGAAAATGAAAAGACTAATAATAATAATAATAATAATAATAATAATAATAATAATAATATGAATTAGAAGAAGAATAAAAAGTTAAAGAGGATTAAAAAAAGACAAGAAAAAGAAGTAGAATAATTAAAACCAAGAAGAATAAGAAAAGAATAATAATTATATTAATAATAATAAGAAAAAGAAGTAGAAGAAAAACAAAAGGATAAGAGAGATGAGGAAGAATAATAATTATAAGGAAAATTAAAAGTGGAAGATTTATAAGAAGCGGAAGATGAATTATAAAAAAAAAATAAAAAGAAGAATAAGAATGTTAAGTTTGAATTTGGACCCATATTTTATTCCATGTTTTATAGAATGTTTATTTGTTTGAGTTTAACAAAACATTCATTCATTTTTTATGCCATGTTTAAGATCCACTCTGTATGGCATGTTTTGTGAAGAATGTTGGACATTTTTTATCTATAAGGAGATGAAATCCTTTTAATAGAGCATAGTGAGAAAACATTTGATAAGAGTGTACATAACTTATCCTCTTTTTCAAGGTTGTGTAGATCACTTTATTCGAACCATTTTAATTATTTATTATCTGTTCTTAAATATTCCGGATCAAAATCTATGTTCTTTAAAAATGGTAATAAAGAAATTTTTTCATGATAGCAACAAGACATATAATTGAGAAATTTGACCAAAATTTTAATTTCATCATGTTGAAAATTAAGATGGAGGCCATCTTAATACAAGATGGTGTAGACCAGGCACTGCTACGGAAAGAAAAAAAGCCAACATCTATGAAGGATGAAGAGTTTGGTGATATTAACATAAAGGCTAGATACAACATCTTTTTAAGCCTTTTTGATTAAATTTTGTGAGAAGTATTTTTTAAGACAACAACAAAAGGTTTATGGAAAAAGTTGATGAGCCTATACAAGAAAAGAGTGTAGTCCTTTTTTTTAATGTATTTATTTATTTATTTTTGTTTATTTTTTGAAGAAAAAAGTGTAGTCTATTGACCATGTTTCTAAAAAAGCTTTTCTTTGCTTTGCATGTCTAAAGGTATGGATAACCTCTTATCTTGATAATTTTGATTGCATCATTATGGATTTGATAAACTTAGATTTTGGAATGGAGGCCAAAGATAATACTATGAATTTGTTGTATTTTCTGCCATGGTCATTCAAGCACTTTGGTGAAACAATGCTATATGAAAAAGAGACTATCTCTTTGAAGTAGTTGAATCTGTTCAAAAATCAAAAGATAAAATAGATGAAGATATGACTGGAGAAATTATAGGGAATGATGTAGAAAGCCTATTTGTAAGGGGTAGATCTAAAAAAAGAAATCCTATCAGAGGTAAATCTACAACTAGATCTAAATCTAGATATAAAAATCTTGAATGCCACCATTGTTACAAAATGGGACATGTCAAGTTAGATTGTTACAAATTGAAACATAAAGAAAGGACAAAAAAATGAGCAAAAAGAAAATGAAACTGGTATGTTTAGTATTGTAGTTGATGAAAATGAATATAGATGTTTTTCTTGGCACATAATTGGTTTTGAAGTGTAATAATGTTTGGATTTTCAATTCAGATTTTTCATGTCATATGTGTCCTAATAAAAATTTATTTTCAACTTAGGAATCTATTGATTGTGGAGTTGTTTTAATGGCTAATCATACTATTTGTAAAGTTGTTCATCAGGGCACTATGCAAATTAAATTTTATGATGGAATGATAAGGGCACTCTCTAAGGTTAGAATGTTCTTAAACTAATGAAGAATATCAACTTTTTAGAAAACTTTGAGGCTTTAGGCTGCAAGTACACATCTAAAGGTGGAGTTATAAAAATAACTAGACACTCACTAGTGGTAATGAAAGCTTACAGGTCTAGAGTGTTTATATTTTCTAGAGATCCACTATCATAGGTGATGCTACAATGCCTACATCTTCCTCAAATACAAACACCAACAAACTATGATGCATACAATTGGGACACAAAAGCAAGAAAGGCTTGTCTATTTTGAGCAAGCAATGTTTGCTTTTTGGACAAAATACAATTACAATAAAATTGGAATTTTATGAACATTGTAATTTTGAGAAGTAGAAAAGAGTTAAATTCAATTTCCTACAATTCACTAGACCAAAGGTACTTTGGATTACATAAATTCAGACCTTTGGGGCTATCTCGTGTTTCATCAAAAGGAGGTGCCAAGTACCACTCAAAAGAATGAGGTTTTCTGAAATTTCAAGCAATGGAAATTTATGATTCAAAAATAGATAGGAAGGCAAAAAAGGCTTTGAACATATAATGAGCTTGAATTCTATGAAAATGAATTTAATGAGTTATCTAAAATAATGGTATTGTTTGATATCGAACATTACAAATGACTCCGCTATAAAATAGCGTAACTGAACGAATGAATAGAACTCTATTGAAAAAGGCTTGTTGCATGATTTCTAATGCTGGGTTGACAAAAGATTTCTAGGTAGAAGCAATCTTGATAGCCTACTTCATAGTTAACCATGCTTCTTCTAGCAATGCTTTAGTTTAAGACTCCAAAAGAAGTTTGGTTAGGTACTTATACTAATTATTTTGACTCAAAAGTTATCCTACATAGCATGTTAATGATGGGAAATTGGAACCATGAGCTAAAAAAAGTATATTTTTTGGGTATGAATTAGGGATGAAAAAGTTTTATTTATGGTTCCATGATCTTTAGTCACCAAAATTTGTAATTAGCAAAGATTTTAACTTTGATGAGTATTATATATTACTTCCTATAATGGAGTTTTCTTGTTCAAGTGATGTAGATGAAGAAAGAAATACACAAAAGTAGGTTGAGCTTGAATTGATTGTTCTAGTTCCTCTAAGCAAACTCATTCAACTACTCAGTTTGATATGATAAATGTAGTTGAAACTACACAAGTTGAACCTCATGAGGAACATTATTCCATTGCTAGTGATAAAGCAAAGAAGAACAAAGGTTCAAAGATTTGTTGGTTATGCTTTAACAGTTGTACAATAGAAAAATATAAATGGTGAACCATAAACCTATTTAAAAGCTATACCCATCATCAATTCATCAAAATAGTTAATTGACATGAATGAAGAAATTCAATCTGTTCATAATGATGTTACTTGGACACTCATGGATCCTCCTTCCAAAAAAAAAAAGATTATTGGTTGCAAATGGATCTTAAAAAAAAAAGACAACCTCAGAGTTAAAGATCCAAGGTATAAGGCACAATTGGTTGAAAAAATCTCATAACCTCAGAGTTAAAAAGGATTGGGTGTTAATTTTAATGATATTTTCTCTCTTTTTGTGAAATATAGTGTTGCAAATTTGTGAGGGTGCCAAATCTTTTTGTGGATTGACACAATCTCATAACCTTGTTGGTCACTTTTTTCTCATCCTACATAGTCCCACAAAAATATGAGTCATACATATAGTAAAATAGACATAAGTCTAGATAATAATCCCACAAGAATTGTGTTGGTTATTCAAGCAATCAATAATGAATCAACTACTACTATAGTTGAGTCAACAAACTTGAATTTTTGAAAAGATACTCAAACTATAGGGTTGACTTATTTGTTTATGTATTCGGATATTTCTCAAGTATTTGGTCGATGTTAAATTTGATTGTTAAATGAATGATATCTTAGTATGAAAATGCCCAAGTGTTCTCATGGCATACAAGGTGGCTATCATCCTTGGACTATCACTATCAAAGATAATTTCTTCAAAGCTGCCCCTCAATATTTCACCACCAAAGTAACATGTTGTTCCATTCATGGGTTATTCACATGTCTACTCCCTTTAGGCAAATTGTTCTAGCCTCTATAATTTCTTTGAATATTCGCTCTTATTTTCCGATATCTAATATCTAAAAGATATGAAATAATGTATTATTAATGCATTTGTGCTTTTGACTTCATAAGCATCATACTCACAACAATTAATATATATTTTCCTATGAACCTCAACTATATGAATCATATATAAGAATTTAACTCGCAAATCTATCACCGCCATATGATTCATATTCTCTTGTATGCGTGTCATGACTTACCTATCAATATATGTCATGGTCTACACATGATTCCCACATTATTTTCAAAATCATAGGTTATACATTCTACTTAACAATCATATTAAATGAGGTTAGATCTTCATATAATAATAGATTGATCATAAGTGTATTTATGTTTTTGGTTTCATTAGCATCATATTTGTAATGATTTAATTTACCTCAATTTCAAGTTTTTTCTTATAGATTTGTCTCGTGTATTAAGATTTGTCACAAGTGCATTCACCAACTTTTTGTTGTCCACATGAGTGTGTCCAATGACATACTTGTCACTATCTACCATAACCAACATGCAAAAAACTATGATAAAGTAAATATCCTAAATTTTAGTTATATATCATATTCATATCCATCAATATTTACTATATTTAAGATATAATAAATATCCTAAATATTTACACAAACATTCAATAGTATAATAGTATAATATATATCACATACAAGTACATAACCTAACTTTAGATATTAATTAAGTATGACATTAGGAAAGATTTCAAATTTGATCTATTGGGAGATATCCCGTGCAAATTGAGAGTTCCCAATACAAGCCCAAATGTGAATCTAAGCATCAAAACTTAAACCTCAATTAAATATTACTATGTTCACCTCAAATTTGCTTTTAATTAGGTTGGTGTCATGTTGAATAGGGTTTCTAGTTGCTCTTGGATTAAAATCTAATATTTAATCTCTTTTTTTTTTGATTTTTTTCTAAGTATTACTTAAATACTTTGGGACTTCATGAAATACTTTTAATTGGAAATCACGATGCTAACTTGAAGTCATGACTTTCATATCTTATTGAATCTTCTTTAGAGTACCAAAGTCATGGTAGTAATGAATGTTGAAACTCAGGTAACTCATCACTAGAATATAATGTCATCGTAATGGGAATGACTCTAATTGAAAGAATTTATAATTGAGATAATTTCTCTCCACAACAAAATATCTCAACGCTACAAATGACAATGACTTTTGTATTTATTCTCTATTATCCAAAGTTATGGTGTTAAGAATTACCATGACTTTGATGATTGTCTTTGAAGCATAAGGTCACAATACTAGAAAAGACCATGACTAGATTAAATACTCTTTATAACTAAATATCATAGCAAAAAATAATTTTACAACTTAATATACTATATGTTTTTGCTCTGTAATGAATAAGTTACTCTGCTGGAATTTTGTATGACTGATTATACTAGTATGGTACTTGGTTGCTATGATGTGAAAATAATATTATGTTCATTCAATAATTTAGAGATAGTATGAGCATGAATCTAGGATAATGTCATATTCATGAAGACTATGTTACATTATTGTAAAATTTTCTCAACTTGAAAGTAGGCTCATAGCATATAAAAATTGTCACAACTAGTTTCCTGGAGTTATGACTAGGATAAGAAACCATAACTACTCAATAATATAGTGGAAGATAAATCGAGTCATGACATTGGAAATGTTATGACTTTCCATTGCTTCTCTCTCCCTTCTAAGTCTTTGCTATACTAAGTCTACTAATTCCCAATCAAATAGCTATGATTTCATTAATATTCATCAAAATCCCTCGAGACATAAAGTTAATAAAATTTCTTAGATAAAAACACAAATACTTGCAAACACACTAATAAATATACTCCAACCCACCTGAAAAGATAGTTCATAGAGTGTTGAACAAATATACACACTAGAAGTATTGCTCATTCTCAAGTAATAAATCTTCTTCCTTTTTCAACACAAAATAAACAACACAGAGAATTATCATGATTATGGAAGAAGTGTACTGCTTATGCTAAAACTTGACTCGATTCTATCATTGTGATATTGTGTAGTAAGGTGAAATGCATCTTCCAATCCTTCATTTTCCACAAAATAGCAACACCAAAGTGAACTTATGCCATTCTACTAATCACAATATCCCCCATGCAAAGATATAGATGATATATACAAAAGTTCAAATGTTGGATGCCAAAATACAAACTTTCAAAGGTGAAATGCATGAGCTTTTTACATGCTTCTAGGCTAGTCTCGAGAGTGGTAAATCAGAGCTTGGGTTTAGAAAGGAGATGCACTCATTGAGGGATCGGTTCTAGAGTATTATCAATGGGTTGAAGGAAGACATTGAAGTGTTGAAGAAAGTAGTTACTCAACCCCATCCAGGGTTGTTAGAGTCTAACTAAGGTGAGTGCATTTGGCCCCAATAAGTACTTGGGTGAGCGAAATGCGAGGGACTAGAGAACTTCATATGAGATATGGGGTTGTACTTTATTTAAGTTGAATGCATACCACTCTTGAAGCAAAGAAGGTTCAAAATTGGGTAGAGCTTCATTAGCGGGGACACTAAAACATATTTTCATAGAAATCAGGAAGCCCTTGATAATCATTAGTCGTTTAAGTATGTTAGGTAATACTCTAGAACCAAATGTACTTAGCCCTTGATAATCATTAGCTCCATGAATCATTAGTTGGGCTGATCTGAAAAAGAAAATACGAAAATAGTTTTCCTCCACATAAATATCAGGGTAGAGAAGCTTTGCATAATCTAAGGCAGATTGGATCCTTGCCTAAGTATGTTAGGTAGTTTCAGTCATTGATGACGAAGATAGGAAACGTGGAGGAAGAATACAAGGTGTTTAAGTTTGAAGTGTGTCTCTAGGAGCGGGCAGGAAAAGAGCTACAAAAATGAAATCTACAGGACTTGGCCTATATAATTTGAGTAGAAGAAGGCTTTTTGGACTTTGGAGGAAGTTCATCAACCACCAAAAAAAAACTTTAAAAGGACACCCTTTTCTCTATGGAGAAGGAGTAGAATGGTGATGATAAAAGAAAGACTACTCATGCCAAGGTAAAACAATCAGAAAAAAAATTTTAATGCAGACCCAGGATGCTTCATCATCGGCGGTGGGCTGCTTTGTGTTGGCGACTTTGCAAATAAGGATATACTTTCTGCTCTTATTGCTGGGGATGATCAAGCTGAACCCTCTAGGATTCATCAACTATTGCTTTTGAATGCCAAAATTAGTCTTATGTCAATGGGTTAATGTATGTAAATATCATGATGAATGGTTAAACCCTAGCACATGGAAAAGGGGTGCTTTTGCACTCAATTTTTTATGCTTTTTTCTATCATAAAAGTATGATTCTAGCTATTAGAAATTGAATTCCAAAGAAAGAAAAATTCTATTTGTAAATCATAAATAGTCAAAGAATCTATTACTACAATTAGAAGAGATGAAATAAAAATGAGAGTCACATGTAGGCTTTTAGTCTTGTCGAATGTTGTAGTTAGATTGGTTTGTAATAATGCCATTGTCATTAAAAAAAAGGGTGTCCCTTTATCCGAATGTTGTATAGAGAGAGATGATGGTGCTAAATCAGAGAAATTGGTATCACCAAAACATAGAACAAAATAGTACCTTTGGCATAGATACCTCTATTTTTGTTGTTCCAAAATAGTGGGGAGGCTTAGCCTAATAAAGAAAGGCACCTAGAAAAATGATCCTAAAAAGGAAGAGAAAAGGAAATATTGCCCTTGATAATATAACAAGGATATGGATCCTCAAATAGGAAGGAAGGGGCGTTGGTATTTTTCTCCATTTTGTCTTTATAAAAAAAATTATGTTTATTAAAAGCAAGAGAATCTTTTTTTTAAGGAAGTTAAGTACCATCAGGTCTCATGATTAGGCTTTTTTTCTAGAGCACACCTAAGGTCCTTTTGAGATCCTATGGGTTTACTATGTTTGCATAGGTGTCTATAGAGGCATTGAATCTATTGTATTCAAAGGATTACCTTGTGTCTCACACTATATAATCATTTAACCATGCCAATTAAGGGACACCCCGATATCCACCTCAAACTCTTACATCACTCCTAGATGAATGCCACTAGCTGATTCTTGCATTCATGTGGCCTTACACTATTCCCCAAGTGCCAGCTTTGCTTTGATTCTAGAAATATCCCTCACATGTATGTCATGTGTACTTTCCCTATCTAGACAATTCATTTCCTTCTCAAGAAATGTTCAAACTAACCTATAGTACTTTCTCAGTTACTACCTCCTTCATCAGATACTAAAACTCTTAAAGAGGATCTTTAGCAGCCCCTTCTGGCTCTCTCTCTAGGGTTGCCTTGATTGCCTCTCCTCAAAAGCTAATCTCACTCTCACTCATTTCTTACATGCACATATCTTATGCGGACTAATCCCTTTCATCCAATACCTCTCATATTGTGTTGCCTCTTGCAACATCATCACTACCTTTTCCACCTAACAACCCATCAAGTAGGAAAAATGGGTTTAGAGTACTGCCTAGGAAAAAGCTAATAAAAATGACTCTTGACTTTAGTGCTTGGTAGGAGTAGCTGAGCATATGCTAGAATTAGAATCATGTGTAGTGAAGTGCTTGTCTGTAAAGTGCCAAAGATCTTGATTAACTTTCAGGAATGAATTAAAGCAAGAAAATAAAATGGGCCTTAGCCAATGGCTTTACCGGCGGGTCGTTCCTATCCAACTTATATTTTACTTATGACTGATTGTGGTTTAATTTTGATTAGGTTGATTCTTCCCCTCCTGCTCAACCAGCTTATTTTGACCTAACTTTTACCACTTTCTAATCATTGATCAATGAATGCCCTGATTCTTTAGCCCTATCCTTTACTTACTGGCTGGTTGCTCTAGAGGGACTACTCTTTTCTCTTTGCTTCATGTTGGATAGGGAAGAATAGTGTTAAGCTGTCTCTGGATAGTGAAACCTATGATTGTGGGTGGTCTATGATCAGAGCAGAAAACAAGTCAAAGTAATTGTGGGTGGTCTATGATCAGAGCAGAAAACAAGTCAAAGTAATTGTGGGTGGTCTATGATCAGAGCAGAAAACAAGTCAAAGTAATTGTGGGTATAAAGGATATCTAATTGCTGCTAGACTAGAGATCTTAAGGTCAACCCTTACACAATAGTTGATATAATGAGTTTGGCCAAAACATAGGAAAAGCCAAGCTAATTGATGGCTCCTAGCCTATAGTAAGACATCCTATTTAGCCATTTCATTACTTTTCCAATCAACCCTTGTTCTGCACTACAATCCACACATACCATACATGGAAACCTGAGTTTCACCCTTGCATCATTACTAAATTTATTTTCATTGCTCCCTTTGCCAACACCAAGATATCTCCATCAAGGAAAACTATCCCCCTCTCAAGAATATCACATTCCCATTCCATTCGCTTACACTCACTGCCCTGCTCATCCATTCCATCATTTCTTTTTGACATCGCATTCCATTATTCTTGTGAGCAAACTACCTTGCTCCTTGCTTGAATAAATGCACCTACTCCATTTCATTCTATTACACACACTCAATTATGCATAACTACTATGACTCAGTAATCAAGGTATGCAAGGACTATTTTACCATAGTTCTAAACAAGGAGCTAACACTCAAAGAAAGATTATATTGAAAAATAAAAGGAATTCTCAGAATTTCTACTGGATGCACTTAGAATGTTTAGTTCAATTGTAGCTCATGTAATAAGTCTAGTCAAGGTTTCTTCTTAGAATAGAGGTGCTTGGTAACCAAGAAGAATCAGTTATAACTAGAATGTTTAGTTGTTTAATCAAAGAAAAGTGAAGAAGAGCAACAACTGCTATATTAAGTAGGAATGCCCATAGCAACAATGATCGATGCTTAATGCACTTCTTTAGTATGGAGCTGAGAGGGTACATATAAGGTGCATAGCAGTAGTTACAAGTCTCACTTTTCTTTTCAATAATACACATTAACTATCAAACAAATCTTGTGGTTTTGAACATTATGCTTTGATCTATATTTACTCTAAAAAGACGTGTGACCTACCCCATTATGTCCTTTATTTCATATCCATGGAACCTTTGGAACCTTGAATTGAAATCACCCTTTGTTCTCTCATCACCACTTCTTTCACTGAATCTATCTACCTCCTATTAGAGATTAAGATTAATTAATAAATCACAAGGTGTCAGGAAGTATGCCTGAATGAGTAGTGAGCCATACCAAAACAAGGGCTTCAAAGCCACAACAAACATAACTTTGCTTGGGTACAAATGTCCTATTCAAAGAATGCTTATCTATACACCATTAAAAGATCACTGGCGCTCAGTGTGGAATTATAAGTTTCCTCCTCTTTATGAGCTTGACATTTGGGTCAATAATTCTCATTTCTTAGTGACATAAAGCCATTCTCAATGCCTTATGAAGAGATCTCCACCTCTACTCTCATCATCATGAATGGTTTCTTTCCATGTAGGCTTTCAGACCATACCCTTTGCAAGATATGAGATCTATGAAATATACTTTCTGTAGACATCAATGAAGTGAATTTTCTGACCTCTTACACGACATCATTATCTTTATGATTTACTTGAAGATGACCTTACTAATAGGTTGAGCTAAGGCAATCACTTAAGATAGTCCAAACAAGGACAAAGAAAGTAGGTCTAAAAAGTTAGGCCTATCATTCTTCAATGATAGAAATCAATGGCCATGGAATCCAGGATCGAAGGGTCCACTGATAGAGCTTGAGACATTATTGTGACAATAAAAAATATCTTTCTTACAACCTTCATGACTTGGCCTAGGTCAGGGGAGAAAGTAATGTTTCTCGAGTAGTATATAAATAACAAGAGTGAGAATCCTACCAATGATAGATCTAGATAGGAATAGATAATCATGTTCAAAGAATATTCGACCTAGTCACATGGTTCCTTTTGATCCTTAACAAGGGCATATTCGAGGACTACCATTACTCAAGATTGAACTTCCTATAATACATAATTCATGATTCTATGAGCTATTGAAAGGTGATTGAAACACCAAAAAAAGTAACAACCTAAGCAAATGATAGAGGCAAGAACACTTTCCATCCAAGTCCCATTAATTGATCATAATGATATCATGGAAATGCTACACGGACCCATATATATGGGAACATAAAAAGGATAACCTTGATACTAAACTAGATAGAGCCTGGGATCTTATTTGAAATGGGAAGATCTAGGATAGGCTACCAACCTTTTGGAGAGAGCAGTGTGCATGGACCAGGTGAGTAGGGATGTAGCTCCATGGACTACTCATCGAGCCTGATAGCTGGTTCTCACACCCTTCTCAAAGGAACAACACATGACACTCTCATATCATATGGCTCCATACCATAATAAGACCTTTCCTTTCCTTTGACCAAAGGGTCCTAGAGCCATGCAAAAGAGTATCAATAATCACTTGAAAACTATGAAAGCCAATTGTTAAGAAAAAGGTCGAACCATAAATTAAACTCAGGAAGGGTGCTTGCAACTCATCATTCTTTTAAACAGCCTTTTTCCCGCTCTAGCTTCCTGGCCCACATGAGACCAAGTGAGGTCTCCACTAGCAATTTTATATACTTCCTCTTGCTCAAAGTCCTTTTTCTTTCATTAGTCATAGAACTTTGAAACACACTATCAAGATCTCAACAAAGAAGACAGCTCCTCAATCATGCTAGAGGATTTGTCCTAACACAAGAAAAACACCACTCCTCGGGGAAGATAAAACTCAAACTACAAAAAAGAAAACTAGTTTCTTGATCACATTATATTAGCTCACCGACTTTACTCATTTAAATACAAAGTGACTAACCCTAATGGATGACTATCAAACTAACTTGCTTTTCTGTAAAGGCTGTCAAATGAATTGGCCCAAATATAAGAGAGCTCACTTTTCCTAGTTTTCCCTTCCTTGAACGATGCTTTTATTTGCTTACAAGGCCAACGATGCTTTCCTTGCCTTACCTTCCTCCGAGAGCCACACATTGTAGAGATAGATCACCCTCAAATATCTTGATTTCATTGAGTTGAATGTTAAAGAATTAGTTTCCTAGTAAGTTATTCAGTTCAATTAGCTAGATAATTTATTAGTGAGGTTGATCCAATAAAGGATTAGATGCTAGACTCCAAAAAAGAAGATAATGGGGTGTTAGTCTATATGATGTAATCTCTAACTTAACAAGTCAATCTAATTAGCATTATGAGTGCACATCAAAAAGAGTCGCTCATTATGCAAACTTCATTGATGGTCAAGTCTACGGAAGACCTAGTAATTGGTACCATTTATCCTAGCCAAAGCAAAAGTGAAAAATTGCTTGACTAAATACTTCAGTGTGGAGTGATAGCAATACACAAGTGATGACTATTCACAAGATTAACAATTGAAATAGGATTAAGGACTTATGGATTGATATTTTCACTCCAAATTCTTTTAAAATACACTCATACACTAACTATCTTCATATAATGTTGAGAACATCACTGCCTATCAATGAAGTAGGCCCCAGGGTATACTTGTTGTGCTCCCACCACACAGTAAATGATGTGTGAGAGCAAACACTGAAGAAGAAGAGTAAGATCCTAGAAATTGTCCAACTTGAAATTCCTTGACAGAAGGTCACTTCTTAACAAATGCCTAAAATGCTGTCATAGTCAATAAGGAAGAAAAGACCTCGTTTGGAAACTTCCCAAACACAACTAACATGAAATGACTTTTAGATCCAATGGGCCAACAATAGGTTGCAGCCTTAAAGGTCAAAAGAATAAAAAGTCATGCTACCTTTAAGCTAATCATTAGGACCCTCTCGATTAAAGGTTCCATCCATCTTCAATCTCTTGAGGATAGACATCACCTTGTTATGGACTGTATGAAGGATGATCTAATGACCAATGGCCAATATATACCTCTTTCTCACTCCCTCACAACTCTGACCAAGCCTTCCCATAAGTAGCCACTAACACAAAATCAAAGTACATTGAACACAAACCTAATCAAATCAAAGTTAAAGTGAAAAGAGCATTTCCTTTGAAAGGTAGGAGCTCAAATTCGTCGCAATTGGGGTAGCCTAGGTTGGCATGTTTAGAAGGGGAAAGACTTTTTTTGGCAAGAAAGAGGGATTCATAAAGATAGATCTACACATCTATGCACATAAAAATATTTACATGAGGGTTTGATCAGGATAAGTAGGCCATTATCTCTAATGCCTGGACTTTACTTGCTCAAAATCCCATAGTTGGCCTTTACTCAGTGAACTGGTCTAACTCTGCCTATTTTAGCCATGTACAAAAATGGTTTAATGTACTAGCTTCCCTTTCATTACTTGGGCATGTAGGTTAACTTAAAAAAGCTCAATTCTACACTACTACCCTATCTATCGAGTATGATACTTCAAGGCATGCATTGTTATATGGAAATGCTTTCTATGATAGGGTTAGGTAACTCAATTATATAAGAAGAAGAAAGTGAATCACCTAAAGTGGTAGTCCTTATTTAGTATTCTACTAGTTGGGAAATGGTAGTTTAGTATCATAATAAAGAAAGATGTCACCATGGACATGAATATAGAGTCACAGACATAATCTGTAAGGCAGTAGGGCTTGAAACTATAGCAATTGGATTAGCTGGCTAGTTAACGTCTAAAAGTTTTAAAAAAAAGGTTTACTTTCTTTCCTAAAAAAGTTCACGGAGACAAATACTACTAACATGCCTACTTGCTTGTCTTAAACATGCCAAGAAAGGAAACTTCTATGCCATCTGAATGGGTTATGAGACTAGAAGGGCTTCCCCTATTTTTTTTTCAATTCAAGAGGCTCACTGAATGGATAAAGTAATATAACTTTTTTTTTATTTAGTTTATTTTTTTCATATTGAATTTTTCTATCTTGCTCACTTCTATAGTCGAGTTTTTTTTTCTTCCGAGGATTGGGATTAAGGGATAGTATTACTTCCTCTCCTTTCTATCGAGTTTGTAGATATGCCTGGCCTAATTTCTTTTTACTTTACTTTAAAAATTATTTTATCTTTGATGAGATGAAATGAAACATCTGACTCAATGGAAAATAAAAGTGGGGGGCTGGTCTTTCATTCCTTTCTAGAGGCAAGGGCAAGCAAGGAAGGGAATGAGCTCTAATATAAATCTAATAAGAATAGACATTCATGTTTTAAGTTGTTTTCCCGTCTGAGGTTGCTGATGTTATTAATGAAGGAACCAATAGTTATGATTTTCCTTATATTATTTAAATAATCTGATAAATAAGAATAAAAGAGCATAAATGACATAGGACCAAACAAAGTCCTTACCTTACTTTATTAGGTCAAAATGATAAAAATTTAGTTCCTATATTGAATATTGGCATGCCCATAAAAGAAAGCCTAGCCCTATCTTAGCCTTATGATCAAGTAAGGCATGTTGCAACATAGTAATCTATACAACATTGAAAAAAAGGAAATCACTTCAAGGTCAAGCAAAGGGGAAGGATGGGAAGGGTGGTCCAAAAACAATAATAATAGAGGGATTGTAGCCTCCCCTCTTCCTCTTCCCCACACCTATTTGTTCCCCGAGTCCCCATGGAGATGTGGGAGATTCGGAACTCTTTTTTATTTTTAAAGAAACAGATAAATAGATAGGGCCATAAAACATTCTAGAATATTGTGAAGTGAAATAGACTCTTTTCATCCACTTTTCAATGCCGACCTATCTAAATGTTTTGGAATGGGGATGTTCACTTTTTGTAACAAGTAGGTCCATGATATAGACTAATAGATGTTTCTACACTTACCCATAAGTAAGATCTATTCATAGTTGGTCAATCCCCCATGGCATGGTTTCTTGCTTTTCATAAATGTGTCTCCCCCTCTACTTATGTGAGTTTGATCTGCCTGATAATGCTTGATTCTAATTCTCTATGAGATATTTTATGACCTAACTTTTTTAGAGAGTGGGCAAGACAATGAAAGCCTCAGCTCATGTATCAGTTTACCGAAATCATCTATGCTAACCCACTTCCTTCTATTTAAAAGATGAGCAACACTTAATTTTACATAATAAAAAAAGTTTTTAGAGGGCTCTTCTTTATATATTACATAATCCCTAAAGTAGTAGGTAAGTAAGGCCTAACAAAAAAGACACCTTTTGGTAACACTCATTGAGGCCTAACAACCCAACATTTATATTAATTGTTACAGGCTTATATTACTTTCAATTAAAGTTCATGTTTAAAAAATCTTATGTGAATATATGATGCATTTTAATTATCTTTATTATTGAACAAAAAATATTTTTTTTTCCTAGGGTCGGTAGAAGACCAAACATATAATGGAGAAAGCCACTAAAGCTCTTTACTCTCTACTCTCTCCTAGCGAATCAAAAAATCTAGTGCAGTTTGTAAATGCATAATTTACCCATGTTTGAAAGATAGCTATTTGCTTGGTCTGATATTGGATTATTTCATTAGTCGCTCACTTGCTTTTTTTTTTGCATTGGATCAAATAAATTCATCTCATAAGATACAAAAAATCTATTATTAGATTATTTATAAACAATTGAAGGCCATTAAAAGCCTTTATTTTTTTTGTGCTTATGGCTTACTTGGCTTTTTCATTTTCCATAAAGCCTATATTGACATATATAATTGAGGCCATTCTTGGCATCCATGCTCCTATAAATGGCAAGATCCAAGTTGTTAGTTGCTTGTCTTCAAGCCTCAACCTATTTTGACTCCTACTAGGGCAAATCAGGTTTAGGTTAAGTCTGAAGAATTTTGTTTTTGACTTCTCCTCTCACACAAGCTTCTATGCCAAGCCTTCCCCATCAACTGGAAATCCAAAAAGAAAGGCAATGAGTACAATGGAAAGGAAATTTGTCAAAGAATCCATTCAAAGAGCATCTATCTCGAAGGTTAAACAAGCATCTCTTGTCTTCTTTTTAATTATTGATCATGTCTATTATATTCTATATGCTAAAGATCATTTACTTCGTGTGCAACCCCTTCTTCATCCATTGTGCAAACTAACACCAATTTTAATTCAATTAAGAAAAGCGCATTCTTGAGAAGCTAAGGGCTGGCCCTAGCCCAAGGGTTAACTAAACTAATAGTATATTTTCTTCCTTCTCTTTTATGCTTTAGCGAATCGACTTCTTCTCAATGATGGGCATTCCACGTGCATTCCTCGAGTAAGATTCATGTGCAGTCTTCTCTTTCATTTTTTTATTCTATAATATAAAATGATAAGATGCATGCCCATTCCTCGTTAACTATGTTAATTATTTCTTCACAACCTCTTGATGCAAAAAAAACCTATTTTTTCAATGCCCTAGGACAAAAAAAAAACCTTCTTTAGGGTTCATCTCGAAATCCATTCATATAGGCGGTGAGTTCCTATTTTTTTAAAATCAATTTCTTGCAATGATATTTTTTATTTGCGTTCTCTTTGTAATTGTGAAGAGGTTTATCAACAAAGTCTACCATATACTTCTGGTTTTTGAACACCTTTTTGGGGGGGATACTAATATTATTTTCCAGTATGAGTGGCGACATTACAAAGCAAAGTATTTTGTCCACCTGAATCATCAATTGATCTTATGAGTCAGTCTTTTATGACTTCTTTGGCTGGTCTTCTATAGATTTTCCTTTGAAGCAATCTTTAGACTTTGATTTTGTAATCTACTACTATAGGTGTTGCACTATTCCATTCTAGGTTTTTGATGACTGATTCTTTTGTCGGAGTTCACTGTAGGTAAATCTAACTATAGGGATGGCAATGACTTCTCTGTATGGTAGCATGGGAGGAAGATTGGATAGTAAGTTATCCTTCCTTTAGTGACTACCCATTCTGACTATTCTCTTGTTATGGCTAAGGTCTCCTAACTATCACGTCAGTAAAATAAAGGCTCTCTTGTGTATGCATCATTCATACCATGTTCTTAGCCATTTTTTTTTCGAAATCATTTTTTATCATCAATAAAGATTCCATTCACCCATTGCTCTCTTATGGGATATTCATTGTATGACACTCTAATGTAACTTCATTTCTTGGCTATGCATAATTCTCTTTCCCACTATGAAGTGGACTGCAAGATGTATCTACTTTCTCTGTCATATTGTTTGTGATAGCATTTTTCTCTTTAGTTTGTAAGATTTTTTTACCTTTGGTACAAAATATTGATTGGTGGCAAGTTATGGGCCAAAGATTCAAGCTTTTTCATTCCTACTCTCTTGCTTTGTGGTCATCTATCCATGCTAATGAATTCTTCTTTTTCATAAGCTTGAAGAAGAAAGATTGATCTTCCTTTCATTTTCATTTGAGTCTGACATTTAATGGATTATGATCCCTAGAAATTTATGGAGTTACTGGAAGGTGAGATTTGAATATGGGAAAGTGCACAGTTGTGATGTAATATGAGGCTCTAATTCATACTCTCCTTTGCTTATCCGAATTCCAAGCAATTGCTTTAGTAGTGAATTTTCGCATTATATTCTTATTTTCTTATTATTAAATAGCATGCTTTTTATTTTATCTTTTCTTGAACCGCAACCTTATCAAGAATAATAAAAAAGAAGGGGCTTTCATATTCATATTCTTTTATTTTAGAAACTTTTATTAATATATAGGCCTCAGAGAAAATAGAGTAACCCTGAGAGAACTTATCCTCTGAAAGAAAGTGCTTAAAAGGCTATACCAATAATGACTGATTTGAGGAGAAGGTGGTAGAGTTCTTGTCATCCTTGCACTTTCTTAATAGATTAGATAGTCCACATTCTTTCTACTTGCTAGAGGAGAGGAACTTCTAGTGATCACAAAATCAAATGCATGAAATTCAAGTTGATTAAAATAGTCTGCCAAGTAAGATTGATTCTAGCTTCATACATCTTCATGAAAGTTTTTGAAATACTCTAATTCCAAGTGGATCTTTAAATAAATTTAGATGGACTTGATCCCCTCCTTTACTTCCATGCTCTCTCTATTTAATATCTTTTCTTGCAGTCAAATTCAATTCATTCTTTCATCTTTTGTATATGAATTCAATTCGCTACTCTTCATTTTTTCTTTCTTATATGCTTCATTTCAATTTAGGGCAAGATCTTTAAAGCTATCTTATTCTCCCAAATGAAAGAGCCAAAGAAAGGGATGACTATTCTTCTTCAAATATAAAGAGTTTTTATTCTATTATAGGAAAAAACGCAAAGACCTTATTCCTCTCTTTTTATCTCCAATAGCTGATTCTCTAGCCACCTCAACTATCTTTATCATATCATATGATCACTCTTCATTAATTCTTTCATACTAATTGAAAAGTTGCTAAAAAACACGAGCAACAACAGCTAGGCCATGCCATACAAGGTAGAAATGTAATTCCTAAAGATCTGCCAATAGTTGACTCTTATCATATGGACATGAAAAATGAAAAAGAAATGGATAGAGATTGATTTGATGCTCCTTTCCTCAAGTACCATTGCTGATTCTTGCACAACTAGTTGAACCTTATTCTTATCTTGCAAAGAAAGACCTTAGACGACGACTACTACTAGTACTAGAAAGGCATAAAGCAAAGATCACTAAGAAATTTTTTCTAGCTTAGAGTCACCAAGAATCTCTTAGTTAACCAAGCTAGGAAAGGAAGAAGGTAAGGCTGATTCGATACTAAGAACAGCAACATCAGTTATGATCACAATAAGAGTTAAACTAATATTATATTATAAATGATTTATTGCATTTACTTTAATGTGTGAATTCTCTCTTGTTTCATCTATCAATGAAAAAAGAATTTCTCAAGATGAATCCTGACTTGAAGTCAAAGTGAAAAAGTTGAAATAGGTGGCATTCCCATTCCCTTGTTTGAAAAGGGCATTTTCATGCCATTTTCTTTCAATTGTGCACAAGCTATACCATGCTTCAGAAAATTAATTACAAGTTATTCTAATTGAAATGTTCTTCCTCCAAATATTTTAACAAGACCAAGAGAAGCAAATACTATAACACCAGATTTGCAACATTAGCATTTTCGCTTCCAAAGATACCTTCCTCCAAGATAAGTCAACCTTGCCTTAGCTCAATCCCTTTAGGAAGAAGCTCTTCTGATTAACGTCTTTCATGTTTAGACCTGGTATTTCCCTCTTAGAAGGGTAGTGCATGATTTGGTGAGCAAGATGTGAATGATGTAATGTAAGAAAGAATAGTTATGGGATTGGGCATTCCTAGCTTTCTTTTAAGTAAATTAAAAGACCTGTCTGCTTTCACCTTTTTCCTCAAAAAAGGTTCAATCCACTTGAAAAAGAAAAAGGGAGTAGGCATAGTATAGAAAGTATGGATTCAGGGTTAATTCCTCAATCAAACACTACTTGAAAGTCAAATAATCTCATATAGATGAGCTAGTTTCTCTTTTCATTGGCATGTTGTGTCTTTTCCTCGATGCCCTCAAAGACAATAGATAAGATAAGGTGGGTGAGATCTAATGTCATGATTTCTTGAGTGTCTGCCATCTCTTCCCATGCTAAAAGAAGCCATCCTTCCAAGTTTCAGTCCTATCATTGATACAGCTATGGCCCTTTCAAAATCCATTTCTTGAGAGTTTGAGGTTAAGGGACCTCCAATCTAATCCCTCTCAATTGGCTATTCCATTCCATTTGGCCCTTAGGTTGATATCTCAAGACACCTATGTTTTGACTAGGCAAGTTTTAATAACTTAGAGATTGCCTGTTCAACAAACTTCCTATCTTCCCTCCACTTCTATTGAGGCAGCTCTAGAAGTGAGCAAGTGTTAGGTTGGAAAAAGAAATTACCGAGTAATGAAATTTAGAATATGATGCTTACCATATGGGGTGTTGTCCTATCATGCCCCAACATCTGCCTTTGCAACCCCAAAAGAGTAGACATCCATGAGAAAGCTAATCAATGAGAGAATATTTCAAATCCATCTCAACTAATTCAATAGCCAATTTAAATAGAAGTGTTCTTACTTTCCTACTAAAATAATTAAAATCATAATCAAGGTTTCTTCTTTGTATAATCAAATGTGAATGAATGAGCAGCAAAATGCTTAGTATTTGGGCAACGACTGTACTCATTTATTTTGTAGAGACTCGCCTGTATAAAAATAATGCATGAAGGTTAGTCCACACTATCTTCACTACTTTGATTTATAATTCTTTAAAGGTGATGTTGGTGCCATTCCAAGAATCCCTAGGGTTGGCTTGACTTTAGGCTCTACTTGTATAACTCATTTACTTGTGAAACTCCTCCTTCTCCTTTTCTTTTTCTTATTATTTTTTGTTTCTTCTTATCTCACTTCTTCTTCTCTTCTTCCTCTTCTTCTATATATTTTTCAATTCCTTTTCTTATTCATCTTCTAATTCTTATTCTTATTTTTCTCATTCCTCTTTGAAAACATCTAATTCATTTTATTCTTCTTATTATTCTTCTTTTTCTTCATCATCTCCCTCTTATTCTTCATCTTGTCCTTTTCCTCTTCTTCTTTTTCATTTTTTTCTTTCTAGTTTTCATATTCATATTCATCTTTTTGTTCTTCATTATCATTTTCTTCATCATCATCTTTTTGTCCTTCTACTTCTTCATATTATTTTTCTTCCTTTTCCTTTCTTATACATCTTCCTCCTCCTCTTCTACTTTCTTTTTCTTCCTCTTCATCTTTTTCTCCTTCTACTTCTACATCAATTTCTTATTTTTCTATTTTTTCTTCTTAATTTCTTCTTCTATTTCTTCTTATTCATTATCTTCTTCTTATTATTCTATCTTTTTCTTCTTCATCAACTTATTCATTTTTTATTCTTATTCTACTTTTTACTATTCTTATGCCTCATCTTCTATTTCTTCTTCATCTTCTTCTTCTTCACCATCATCTTATGAATGTTCTTTTTCATCTTCTTATTCTTCATCTAGTTATTTCTTTTATTTTTCTTCTTATTTACTTTATAATTCTTCTTGTTGTTATTTCTTTTGTTTTTCTTCTTGTTTACCATCTTTTTCTTCATCTTCTTCATCTTCTTCTTCTAGTATTATTTTTCTTTTTTTTTCTTATCTTCTTTTTCTTATCCTCCTTTTATTTATCTTTCTTCTTTGTGTTATTCTCTTATTCTTTGTCTTCTTAATCTTTTCTTCTTTTTATTCTTGTTCATCATCATCATCATCTTCTTCTTCTTATTTTTATTCTATATCTTAATTTTCTTCTTTTTCTTTTGCTTCTTCTTTTACTTTTTGTAATTATTCCTCCTTTTTTGTCCTCCTATTCTTTTTCTACATTTTGTTCAACTTCTTGTTCTCCCCTATATTAGTCTTCATGATCACTAAGATCATCCTCATCTTCTTCTTCCTTCACTTCATCATCCTCATCATCTTCTTCTTCATGATAAAATATAAACATAATAATCTAGGCAGCATTAAGATAAAATTTTCAATTCCAAGCTAAAAATAATCCATAAAACTATTTGAATGAAAAAAATGATTGAGTGATTTTTGATTTTTGTAATTATTCTAACTTGAAGAAGGAAAAATTAGTAGTTATCGAATTTAATAATTATGCCATTATTTGATCAGATCAACTAATGCTAAGTAGAAAATGAAATAGGGAACCTTTCAAAAAGATATACCAATAGATGAAAATGATAAAATGAAAGTAGTTTGTTTCAATCCATTACTATTAAGGTTTATATAAGAAATTATAAAGCCTGGTATAAGAGAGTAGAAGTGTAGAATATTATCATAAAGAAATTAAGATAATTTTGAAATGGAGTAACATAGTGTAAGATTGAGAAGCTATAATGGCCAGATTTTTTGGCTAGATTGAATCTAAAAATTACAAATTTGTGGAATTATATGATTATTTGAAAATAGAGGATTTGGTTTGAGGAAAAATTGAACATCATCTAGAAAACCAAGTTAAATAAGGAAGGAAGATAAGCTGCAAGAAACTAACCACAAAGGAAGAGCAAGCCCCCAGCCTACCAATAATGGTTCTCAAAGTAAGGTTAAAACTTCTACCACTCAAAATTATGATATTAAAGTTTCAAGTACCTTCAGATAGGCCATATTGAAAGTTAATGTCTAGATGAGATGGTCACATTAATGAAGTATATTAGAGAGATAAAAACTAATAAAAAAATGATACAAGGTTGATGTCATCATTAGAATATGCATCAGAGGAAGAAACTATTCAAGGAGAAATATTAATAATAAGAAAAGCGCTAAGCATACAATCTAAAGAAAAAGTGATGAAGAATAATGAGAAAACTTATTTTATACTAGGTGTCATCTGAACAATAAGATATATAGCATGATTATCAATGGTGAGAATTATACAAATATTGATAGCACAATTATGATACAAAAAAAAAGCTATCAATTATGAAGCACCCATGATCATATAAGTTGAATTGTTTAAATAAGATTGGTAAAATGTGAAGAGGTAGGTATTATTGTCATTTTAAATTGATATGTATGTAGATGAAGTATTGTTTGATGTTGTACAAAATCATGCTGGACACCTTCTATCATGCAGATCATTGTAATTTGATAGGGAGTCGAGCATGATGGATTGATGAATAAAAAATTTTCTAAATTCAAAATAAGTTCAATTATTCTTGTATCATTAACTCATGGAAAGATGTATAAAGATCAAGTGAGAAAAGAGAAGAGATGGTATTCAAAAGAAAGAAGATGAAAAGGAAAACAAAAATGAAAAAAAAAATTAAGTGTGATCAAAAAAATAGACATCAAATGAGAAAGTAACTAAAAAGATGAGAAACGATGTGCCTATTTGAGAAAATTAGAGAGAAAACAAAATAATTTTTATGCAAAAAAGAGAGAGAAAAAACCATCATGTTCAAATTAGCCAATTATTTTACTTATTAATAAGGAGGACAAAAAATCATAAGTCTACTTTTCCTAGTTCTATTTCTTCTCTTTTTTCCAAAAAAAAAATAAAGAAGACTTTCTTGAGGAAACACAACTTAGACTACCCATAATATGAAGTATCGAGCATCATATTGATTGTATTCCCAAAGCTCTTAATCCCAATTGACATACATATAAGAGTAATCCTGAGAAAACAAATAAGGTACAAGGGTAGGTTAGTGAATTAATGAAAAGATTTATATATCAGAAAATGTATGAGTCCATGTGTTGTTATAGTATTAATAGTTCCAAAAAATGATAGGATATGGAGAATATGTATTTATTTTGGAATAGTTAACAACATAACTATAAAGTATTAATATCTCATTCATTATTTAAATGATATGCTAAATGAGTTACTTGGTGCTTGCACATTTCCAATATTAATTGAAAAAGCAAATGTCATCAAATTAGAATAGTAGAATATGATGGATGAAAAACAATATTAAAAATAAAACATGGTTTGTATGAGTGGTTAGCCATGTTAATTATTTATAATACCTATTACACTAGTAGTTTTATGAGGTTAATCAACCATATTTTGTTAGCTTTTGTTAAAAAGTTGTTTGAAACTCCACATACCAAATTTTTTAGGTTATTTAGCATGTATTTACTAATATATTTGTACAAATTTGAGTGTTAATTAGACAAATTTTGCTTAATGCCTATTTTGGGGGAATTTGATGAATGTTAGTGAAACTAAAATTTTTTGGGTAAAATAAGTAGACTTGGTAAAGTGATGACTTTAATGAGAGAAAAGCAATCAAGAGTTATGACTGGGTACACCTTTTACTATCATATCTCAGTATAGTGATGACTTTAATGAGAGAAAGTAATATTTGTATACTACAAATCTACCATTAAGTTGATATGATCATTTAATTATGCAAAATACTCTTTCTAGTTATAATATTTTCATAAAATCATGGCTACACCAACTCTAAAACACAATAATAGTTATAATATTTACATCATGACAGCTAAGTACCCAATTGGTACTATTAGTCATGAATTTTTACTGTCATGACTTATTTGATATAAAGCCAGAATACTAATTATTTAAAGTTGTGACAATATTTTTATTCTTGACTTTTCATTCCAAATAGTAATTATTATGGTAGTGACATTTATATCAAAGCAATTTTGTGCTATAAAGAGAAAAAACCAAAGTCATAGTCATTCATTGTGCCATGACATTGTGTTCCATAAAGTAAATGTATCAATTATGATTATTTTCAATGCCATAATATTTTGCTCCAAAGAGAAATGATCAAAGTTGAAATCATTCATAATATTGTAACTTTGTGTTTTAGAGAGAAATTACTTCAGCTGTGGTATTTCCAATGCCACAATATCATGATCATGAGGAGAGTTACTTGAGTTGTGCACTCATTACAACCATGACATTTGTACTCTAGAAAAAATACTAAGAGACAATAAAGTTGCGACCTCAATCTAATGTCATGATTTCTAGCTTTAAGAATTGCATGAAACCTTGAAGTATAAAAGCAATACTTAGAGAAATTCATAAAAAAAGTGATTGGAAAATTGGATTTCATGCCAAGAGCATGCAAAAATCTTAAGTAGCATGGTTCTAACCCCCCAATTAGGAGCAAATGAAAGGTACATATGAACTTTAATTATTTGGGATTAGCTTTTGAGACTTAGATCCCTATTAGGGCTATCAATGGGAACCCTTAATTTTATGAGATATCACTCCAAATATCTTACAAAAATTATTTCCTAATGATAGGCTAAATTGAGACCAAGGGTTAGTTTCATATACTTGCATAATGGTGATTTTATTTTTAAAGTTTATATTTATGGTAATATTGTAGTTTACATATTAATGGATGTGAATATTATTTAGAACTAAATTTTAGAATTTTTGTTATATCATATGTTTATGCATGTTGAATGTGATAGATGGTGATAGGAAATTCATAGGACACACTCACATAATATGGTAAGAAGAAAGTAATAGCCCTTCAACTCTTAACATGTGAGATAAACCTAACTATTTTTCTAAAAATTTAATTTTATCTACTCAACTTAGGTAGTAGTTAGTTCATTATTGATTAATCTAACTATCAATATAATCCATGTGGGATCAATATCTCAACTTAGGTTTACTTTACTACTTATACGATTCATATACATATGGAATTATATTAGTTGAGAGACAACTATCCTATGAGCTTTTGGGATCATATCATAAATGATAAGTTTTGGTATTATAAAAAAGTTACAATAAGTTTTTTAGTATTATTATTAAGGATTATTTAGTTTGATTAGTCAAGAATTAGCATAATTATCTTTGCATATGGATATTTTTATTTCAATTATTTGGATATAATTATTGTTGTGTTTCTGTTGCATTTATAATTTTTGTTTCTTTATTTTTTTTTATTTGTTTAGTAGCCACTATCATTGCATTAACCAAAATTCTATGTAGATTTAACATATACAGACCTAGAAATTGAGAAAACAATGAGAGCACTTATGAGATAGAGAATTGAGAAAGATATTGTAGAAAGAAATGACAACAATGAAAACTACCAATTTAGTTTTGGACAAAATTTCTAACACCCCTATCATCATAATACCATTGGTGATTATTGGCATTCAACTATGATGGATAGTTATTCTAGGATTTAGATTCAATCCATTTAAGAGAACTGCTTTGAGTTGAAGCCTAGTTTGATAGCTATGATGAAATAATATTAATATAGTATAAGAATTTTAGTAGAACCAAATAGCCACGTCACAATTTTTTTAAAGTTATGCGATAAGATGAAGTTGAATAGAGCTAGATCATATGTTTTAAGGTTATGGCTTTTCTATTTTTTTTTTTTAGAAACAATGCCCAGAGCTGGTTCATGTGTGAATCTAAATGCTCACGTGAGAATTAAGATAAACTTATGCAAGCTTTTCTTACTAAGTTTTTTCCACCTCAAATCACCTCTTAACTAAGGAGAGAGATAAGCTAATTTTGACAAGAGAAAAAAAAAATTATATATGACACTTGAGATTGATTCAAAGAGCTTTTGAGGAGATGGGCACAACATAAATTTTAATTGTAATTCTAATCTCAAACTTTCTACAATGAGCTTAATTATATGATGAGGTGCATAATTAATGTGACCTTGGGTGATTCTATCATGTACATGCCACTTGACAAAGTATATTATCTATTTAAAGAGATAGAAATTTATTACAACCAAATTCCAAATGATTGGGTATTTGGAAAAAAATAAACTAGAGTATTAAAGTTAGATAGACTAACTATAATGGAAGCCAATATGAGATATTTAATGCAAGGAGCCTCGAGTTCCAATTATAACTACTTGAATATTGTAAAAAAATCATCACTTGAGGACAATATACTTGCATTGCTCACAGAGACAAATAATAGATGTAATCTTCAAAGGATCTAGATGGAATAGAGTGAAACAAGGTTAAAATACATTAATATGTCAATAAAGATTATTGAAAATCATGTTGGGCAACTAGCATTATCGATGAATAAGAATAGCATGAATAAACAATCAAGTGACATTGAGATAAATCCAACAAAGTATCTATTCATCATACTTAGAAGTAGCAAGAGGGAAAGGGAAACAAGTAGAAGAGAAACCCAAAACATAAGATGAAATAGAGGAGAATGCTATGACTGATGAAACAATGACTTTTTGCAAAGTCACGACACAACCCACCACCATGACATCTAATATTATGATATTTTCCAAAGTTTTTGCATCCACACAACTCATTGTCAAACTTTAGCTCCCAACTATGACACATAAATTAGTGGATGAGGAGATGTAGATTACTTAAATTAATGACCAAAAGGATATGCAAGAGAACAGTTATTCAATAAAAAGCATCTCTCACCTAACCTTTTTTTCGTAGTGTTTAATAAAATAGAAGTTGGACGAGCAATTTGAGAAATTTTTTAATATTTTCTAAAAGTGAGAAGTTAATATTCTATTCACTGAAGTATTATCTCATATGCCAAATTACATAAAGTTCATGAATTATATAATAAGTAGCAAGAAGAAGTTGGAGATTTATGGAATGATGAATATGATTGAGAAGTAGAGTACAACCATCTATCATAAACTTCTGAGAATGCTTAAGGATGTGAAAGTTTTAAGATTCCTTGCATTATTATGGAGCAAACTTTCTAGAAGACACCATGTGATTTAGGATCAAGTCTTAATTTGATGGCATTGTCCAAAGTGTAATGGTTGCACCTTGGAAAGCTTACTTCAACCACTCTCTCACTTCAAATGATTGACTATTCAATCATATTTTCAATGGGTATTATTGAAGATGTATTAGTGAATGTTGGTAAATTTATTTTTCTAGTGAATTTTATTGTGCTAGATATGAAAGAAGGCAAATATGCTCTATTGATCTTGGGATAACTACTCTTTGACATTGAATAGGATTGATCAATATCAAGAATGAATAATTTACACTTCTTGTTGATAAAGAACATGTGAAATTAAAACTCTATAAAAGCCTACATAGTCTAGATAATGATGAGAAAGATTATTGAAGAATAGATAACCTTTTATGCACCACCATAAGAAAAAAGGTAGACCTAAAAGAAAAAGACTTTGTTGAGGAATATTGGCCCAAATAAAGTGGAGAAGGGAACGTATTAGAAGAACTTTGGATTCAAGAAAATAATGGAAATGATCATGAACAAAAAGATTACTATGAAGTCATGGAATTCTCTTAAGATTGTGACTAATGGGGGATCCAATTTAGACTACTCTGAAGCTATAAAAGAAGAAGTGAAAATGATAAAATTCTCAATTCAACAATATGGATAAATTATTGAGAAGATTTTCAAAATTGTAGAAGAAGTACAAGAAAAAGAAACTCACTCACTGATTATTGATTTACTAAAAGGTAAAAGGTAAAAATCTATATGTTGATGAATAGGAAGTAGCTATAATAAAGAAAGTTATAGCTTCTAAAGAAGCCATGAATTTAGAGAAAGATAAGCTTAAAGAAAAAGTTATGACTTTTTCCAAAACCATGACAAAAGGGATCTAGAGATAAATTCACCATGTTGTGACTTCACAACAAGTCACATCATTATCAAAGAGGATGATAGGAAACAATGCCATGACTCCTCACAAAGTCATGGCATCCATAGAAGAATATCTAGAAATAGATACTATTAATGATAACTTGATATTTGAGGAGAAATAGTGAAGACAAGTAGAAATGAAATACTATAGAGAGAAGCTTACATGGACTATAAAAATTGCATACTCAACCTAAAAATCCAATGAATGTCTAGCTATTGGTATTAAACATAACACTACTTGAGAGAGAACCCAATAATTTATTGTTTGTGTTGTGTGATGTAATTAATATTTTTGTATATATGCATATATACTCAAATACTTGAACATTATACACACCCAAACAGTAGTCATGACACTCAAACATAACCATGATTTTCTCATAAAACAAACAAAATTATAGTACTAAAACCCAGTTATATCTTTTTGTAAGTTAAATGAAGTCGTTACAATCAAACTCAACTGTGACTTTTCATTTTAAAGAAGAGCTGCTAGCACATGAAAAGTCAGACAATTTTTCAAGCTATGATTTAGCTCTAATCACATATAAATCTTTAATCCTAAATTTTATTTCATATTTCCTTCTTCTTCTTTTCAACTCAGAACAAATTCATTGAAACCCTAATTTTTAAAATCCAAACTACTTTGGAGGAAGAAATATTGATTTTGAAACTAAAGGAGAGAAGAGATGAGACTGAGGTGACTCACAAGGCCAAAGGCAAGTGATAAGAGTAATCCACCACCAATATTTCTTTCAACGTTTCAATTCTAGAACTAATTTTTCTTACTAAAGGAGGAAAGAGATTGATGACTTCTATTCTAGCCAAGAATAACTTTATAGAAAAGCAGGGTTCACCGAGCTTATCCACTTTTTTGGGCATTGATAGAGAGAAAAATTATGACCAACTATACATGCACATGGAATGGGGGATCATAATAATTGTGAGGGTATTTTACTCCAACTTAGAAAAGGTGAAAAACAAGATGTTCTATGTATGAGAAGTTTGGGTATGCTTTGATTGTGAGTTTATCAATGAAGTATTTGAATTGTAAGGGATAATGAATGATATTTCCTTCAAATCCATAAAGATGCAACCAAATTACAAGACAATCACTAAGATAATAATTAATGGAAGAGGGACATATAGAAGTTCACCAAAAAGTGCATATGGATACTTAGTACAGAGAGAGCTTTTGAAACAAAGCAAGGTATGGCTACACTTTCTTTGGAATGTTTGGCTGTCAACTCTCCAACTCTCCACTATTATGTAGATAGGATAATCTTACTTTTGGTCCTAATGAAAGGATATAAGATCTATGTGAGAAAGATTTAGAATAGTCCCTCAATCCACAAGATGATAAATTTTTCAACCAATTAATTGATCCTTCTTTGATAATAATGTTATGTGGAGCATATTCCATAAGCATGTATATCATTTCCATATGCATCAGTATCCACTTTTTCAAAAATGTAAGCAAGTTCACAAACATTAATGTGTGGACATTCTATAAAAATTCCTGCTTGTGCTTCCACACAAGTATAAATAAAAATTTTAGCATGTTCACAATCATTTCCATACAAAGAAAAATCCATCGGTTTTAAAATACTATATATTATTTATTTTAATAGAAGAATATATCTGTAATATGTGAATTGGATTATTGGGTTGTTTGTTAATTTCCAACTAAACACACATACTTTTTATCATTCATGATGATGTGAAGAAGTTAGAGCGCACTTACTGCCAACTGTCATATGAAGATTTATAATAAGTTGTTCCTTCCTTGGAGTGAAGCCATCATGTTTTATATCAGGCCTTCAAGTAGTTAGCTATACACATCATTTATAACAACTCTTTCTACAAATGATTTGTCATGTCTCCCAATTTCTTATTGATTAAAAAGTTACTTTTTTTGTTGTTATACAAAAAAAAAAAAAAATCTCATGTAGAAAAAAACATGCTTTCTTTTGGAACTAAAGTCCACTTCACAATTCCATGTTTAGCCACATATGCAAATATATTGGCATCTTCTTCAGAAGTCCAGAGGCCCCTCTTCACATTCTTTATATCACGATAATGAAAGTACAAGAATGTGAAAGAAAGAAGAGAGAAGAAGAAAGAAGTAGTTTTGAATTCCATAGAATTTCTTCACTAGTTTCCTGTAATAATATTAAAAATTAAGTAAATAGCAAACAAAAAATTCAATGACCATTGTGTAGAGTAAGAATACATTCCCCAACATCAGGCATTAGAGTTTTTTCTTCATTCCATTTAGCCAGCATATTTATTAAGAATACTATCATAAGAAAGACATTATTTGTGAAATATGACACAACTAACTCACCCACACTTCACCTCTGCAACAAATGCTCTACTAAAACAATTTGAAACTATATTTACCTTTACATTGATCTATCACAAACATAGAATGTAAAATAGAAACATCATCATAAACATACACAATGCTCGGCGGTAATGTAAATCAAAATAAAAAACCAACTACAAAATCATTACCTTCTTTGGTCCATAAACATCAGAGAGTCGTATAATCATTTGGGTGCAATAATTTGTATTATCACATATAAGTGGTAGAAAAAAATTATTAACTAGTGTTATTAATACTTCAAGTCTTCAACTTCCAAGCAATCAACTATATAATAACAAGAGGCCTCCAAAAAATATATTGAAGAGATAGTGAATGGCCAATAAAATAAAGTTACGTCACACTTGCTCTAAGTAACTAAGATGAGCATCCATAATCCACTTAATATCTGATATAACCCATTACATCAACACAAAACAAGTATAAATCTTCAACTACTAAATGAAAGGAATAGAATACAAAATCAACACAAAACAAGTTAATCTATGAAAATAATAGCAAACATTTTGTGTTGCTTTAATTTAACACAAAACAATTTAGAGATATAACTATCTCATCAAAACTATTAATAAAAAAAAGAATGAGCTAAAAGTATTCTTCCTAGTTACATATCAGCAATTTCACTTTAAAATTTCACATGTTATTAGCAAAAACAAAAAACATAGAACATAAACATTACTTCATGTTTGTAAACATCTAAAAAAAATTAAATTGTAGTTGATGTAAATTTACACCTTCATACCTTAGCATGGGTAAAAATTAATTAGGTTACCAATATAACTCACTCAGATCATACCTTAGCATTCTCATCTGTACAAATCATTTTATTCCTAAAATTATCAATTATTTATAAACAACCAATGATTAGTTGAGTTAAGAAATAAATTTCATTAATAAAATTACAAATATTTTTAATATGTATAAACCTTCATGAAAAGGACACTAGGATCAGCAATTATATCCTTCATATATCTCAACATATAATAATTACACTTCACACTACCTGGTTGCCTTGGGCACTAAAGGAAAACACATAAAATACAATATTTTAATATAAACTAAATGCATTTTTTTGCTTCAAAAATGATGTAATATACATTAATAAAAATTTTTGCATGAATAGTTAATAAATAACATTGACATACAATGATAGAGAGTGCTTCCACTAAGATTGAACTTAATTTACACACTTATTTTATATGTAGCAAAGCAGCACAATTATGTGGTTATAGAATGGATCAAACCTTATGAAATAAATACTTCATAAATTGAATGTGGCCTCCCTCTTTTATAAATATATTGCACAATGAGTGTACATATTAAATACTTTGTGCTGAGGAGATTTATTAATATACATTAATAAATACTTCATGGAACTTACTTTGCACAATTATGTGTCAAATAAAAACATAAATAAATATTTCATTGTGTTTACACATTGAACTTACTGACACTACTTTTATTCATGTAGGCTCTCTCCATAGAAATTTATGTTTCTCAAGTGACTCATTTTGCAGATACTATATATACACTACATTCAAGTATACAAATGAAAATAATTTTACATATTCACAGTATCTTTAAAATTTTCACTTGGTTGCTTTAGCATTATATCAAGATAATGTGCAATCATGGTCCTTATATGTAGTGCCACCAAAACCTTGTGAAAACCACAATATTAAATGTAATGCTAGTTATTATATAGCTAATAATTATCTTACATAAAATAAATTATAATTTTAATGACGTGTGATTATATGGCATTAAAATATATTCATCATCTTTCACCTCTATTATACAATTTGAAATTCACATTGACCTATTTTCCTTGGTTTTGGCACCCAATCCAATTTTGGAAACAATACTTGGATTGAAAAAGACTAAGCATTTATCAAACTTAGCATCAATTAGCTTCTTATCCAGCTACCTTTGAAATTTAATATATCTTAATTATTTAGAAATGAAGTTTTGCTACCTTTACAAAACTAATTAAATAAATAATTGCTAACAACTTATAGAATTCATTACCAATTATAATATATGACATAATTGGCTGACACTTCCTTGAAAGTAATTACCAAATTCATGTTTTCTTTCATAAGTAATATCTTAAAAATAACACTAAATAAATCATTATGCACCTCCATTGGTTGTGCATCAACTTCTTTTAATATTATACCAATTATTGTATCAAAATTTTTAATATCTTAAGATATTTGTTCCTTCAAATTAGTCTCTTTTATTTTCTCACTTTTCTAACAAACCAAAACATGATTTATGAAATATTAATTAGAAATTTTTTCAAATAAAAATTACATCTTGGTTTGCATTAGTACCAAAATTGACTAACGTTATTGGCAATAAAACTTGGTGGCCTATTGCTTCTCCTTCTCCAATGGTTGTGACAACACAAGAATGGGAATAAGAAGTTTTTCATTTGAGATATATATATATATATAGAGCATCCACAACAACAAGATAATTTAGGACCAAATTTCATTATATATTTTTCTAGTGGTGACTACATTTTCCTTGGTCCATATCGCCAAGTCATATTTTCTCCTTCAAAATTGTAATAAATCTATTTGTTAGCTTCAGTAAAAAAATTTATATACATTTTAAAATGCATTTGAATGTGTAAATATAAATTTAAAATATCACACATTAATTTTTGATTCTACTTTCTCCGACAATATCTCTTCATCAATTTCATTAATGACTTTGTCCATTAGTAATTCTAACAAAACTAACTTTGTTGATTTATTATTTCGACTATTCACTTTGGATTGTGGTGCAGGAACTGATCATATCTGAGACAATCTCTCTAACATATCAGCCTCAAACTTTTATTATCATTCTTTAGTTTCTTCTATGGCATCCCTTATTTTAATTAGAAGTGCCCGGCCCGGTACGGAAATATGCCGTGTCGTGCCTGACCCGGCACAGTTCGGTGGCCCGTGGCACGGCCCATAGGCACTGTCGGGGTCACCGTTCACACCCAGCATTGACGTTCTTCACCCGCAGACCTGGCTTCCCTCACCCTCACGAGTCACGGGTGGGTTCACTATGACTCGGGCCAAGCCATGCTTCCTCTTCCCGCAAAAAAGTCCCCCCCCCCCAACGGGCTAAAAAAAAATTTAAATTGTTGCCATTGGATATCGCCTCCAACGGCTAGGGGGAAGAATCCAACGGCCCTCATGATTCTGCCCCTTAAAAAATTAAAAAAATCAAAAAAAAAACATAAAAAATGATTTTTTTTTAATATTTTCTTTAAACTATAAAATCATTCCCCCCCCCCCCCCCTCTCTATAACATTTATGTTTTTCATAAATATTTTTTCTCTCAAATCTTACTTTTTCTCTCTCAAAACTCTTGCTCCTCTCTCTCGGGACTCGAGAAGTCGGGATTTCGTCATTTGACTTGGCTTTTCGAGAATCTCAACTTGGGTTTTAAATTTTGAGCTAGACTGCGGTGCACAGTGCACATGATGAACCTGACTGATTAACCGGGTAATTTATTTTAAGTTTTTCTCTCTATCTCTCGCTAGTCTCTCTCTCTAGTCCTAAAATAGTTAAATCTAAAATCTATCATATAGTTTCTAAATAAGTTTCATATTTAACAAAAATCCTAAAAAATAATAAATACTAATGAAACATATTTAAATTTAAAAAATAAAAATCTTACACAAAGGTCTGAAACTACTGAAACTTTGGTTTCTACAGTCGTCTTAACCCAAACTTCTAAAAAACAAAAAACTAGGAGGACTTCTGTAGTTTGGACTCATTTTAATAAAATAAAATAAAAAAATATTTGGGCTGAGAAAGAAAAAATGACAAAGTGCAAATATTGTATAAGAATTTTAACATTTAAGAGTTCGTTTGGGACTGTGCACCTTAAGAGATATGTCGAATTATGCACCAAAAAACATGGTCCATTAGATCCTAGGCAAAATCAACTTGGCACTGCATTTTTTGAGACTGGATCGAGTTCAGTCTCAAAGTTTACTCCCTTCATATATCCAGTGAGTTTGGTATGGATGGCATGGCCAGAATTATCACATTAATGAATCTTCCGATCAGATTTTTGAAAGATCCAAGGATAATACGCATAATACAGACATATTTTCAGTCTACTTATCGTAGGATTCCTAGATCCACATCTAGGAATGACATACTAAAATTGTATCAGTTAGAAAAAACAAAAAATAATTAATGAATTTATGACATATAGTGGAGTGGCGTCCGTAACATCCGATATCTGGACAAGTCACGATGAATCATCTTATGCATGTCTCACCAGCCACTATGTAGATTCTAACTGGACTATGAATAAAAAAAATTTTAGGATTCTCTGAGATTCTTCATCCTCATGATGATCTGGCCATTTTTGAGCATATGATAAAAATCTTTAAGAAATATAAAATTCAAAATAAAATGTTTAGTATCACATTCAATAACGTATTTAATAATATAGTATCGATTAACATGTTTGTTAGAAATATTAGAGATGCACTATTAGGAGAGATTTTTCATATCAGATGCATGTGTCACGTGATTAATCTTATTGTTCAAGCGGGTATGAAGGTGTATTCCCCCGCATTGGATAATATACGTAATACACTAAAATATATTCGCACTCCTCGCAAACAACAAGAATTTGATAGTCTATATTTGTCTACTAATATTAGGAAGAAGAAATTCCAATCGGATGTGAGACATCATTGGAATTACATGTACCTGATATTGAAATCTTGTGTTGGATACGAACACATGATATCCAACTACGTCAATAGTAAAAGCGACGAATTTATTATTGACGACACTGACTGGGCTTCAGAAATTTCATTTATGAAATTCTTGAAGATATTTTATGATACGACGAACATGTGTTCGTCGGTTTATACGCCCACGACTTACATTGCACTTAGGTGCATATGCAATATTAGAAGTATGTTTAAAATGTATCGAGTTGACTCGACACTTAGCAATATGGTTGCAGAGATGAAAACCAATTACTTAAAGTACTAGTCCATCATTCCATCTCTTTATTGCCTCGCTGCATGCATGGACCCTAGGGTTAAGGTGGAAGGGGTAGAAAATACCCTGACTTACATTTCCTCGTGCATGAACCTGAAAGAGCCACCTGAAGGGTTCATTCACGAGAAATTGACTGACCTATTCACATACTACGTTACTAGATATGGTGGTGGTGGTGGTAAGACTGTGATTACTAACATGGATACCTTGTTCAGAGATGATGATTTTTCCATTCAGCTAGCGAGGGAGAAATGTCAGGGTGGATCATCACATAGGAGCAAGCTTTCTCGATACTTAGATACCAATTACTATTCAATCTTATCACATTCTGATACTAAGAATCTTGATATATTATAGTGGTTGAAATCATATAAGTTCACATTTCCCGTACTATCTAGGATGGCACGAAATCTATTGACTCTTCCGGTATCGAGTGTAGCATCAGAATTTACTTTTTCTGTTGCAGTGAAAGTGATTTCGGATAGGAGATCACGATTACGTCCAGATATTGTTAAGGCCTTGGCCTATTTGAAGGATTGTGAGGATTCGAGGTTTAGCATCCATGATCATGCTGGAGCTGGGACTGGGATAGGGACTAGGACAGGAACTACAGCCGCATCCACTACGAAAGCGGAGGAGTTAATTGCTGATGATGCTGATCCATATGATATTAATCTTGATGTTGTGGCTAATGATGCTCATGATATGCCGATTGACGATTGATGATGATCCACTACTTTTTGATTTTGATATTTTGTTTTTTATTGATTGTACGCTTTATTTATATGTTACGTTGAAACTTTAATTTGTTTGGTTCATACCTTCGATATCTATTGGCTGATTGGTTATTTTTCATTTGGTTTGTTTTTATTTTTTTTACTTTTTAATTTTTTTTAACAAAATTTTTTGATTTATTTATTTTTTTGTTTTATTTTTTCATTTAAAAGTTTATAACTCTATTATTTAATTCTAATAAATTATAAACTAATTTTATTTTAAATTAAAAAAAAATTAACTTTTTAATTTAATAAATTTTAAACAATTTTCATTTTATAAATTTATTATATACATTATCTATAATTCTATATATAATTTAATATATTTTATAATTATACTAAAAAATAAAACTATAAAATTAAAAAAAAAAAATTGACCTAGCCCGTACTACTAGGCTAGGCTCGACCAGGCCTGGCCCGACATGGTACAGTAACCATGTCGTGCCTAGCCCGGCACGAAAGCATGGTCGTGCTCTAAAAAAATGGGCTAGGCCGGGCAGGCACGTCCCATTTGACACCTCTAATTTTAATATGTGAAACACTATTAAAGAATTTATGAGGTTTAGAGTACTTTCCTTTAGCTTGAACATGAAGACTATACTCTATAGTACTAAGTTCTTTACAAAGTATATAATTATTCTCGGTATAGCATGTACCACTCATTTGAGACTCTTTTATGAACCCAACCTAAGCCATAAAAAAAATTTCAAATTAACTTTCAAATTGATAAAACCAAATAAGGTACTTAAGAATATCACATATTGCACAAAATGATTACTTGCTATCTTCTCCACTACTAGTATCTATTATGTACTCAAAGTACTAATTCATGGGGGGCTATTTTATATTGTTTTCATGATATGTTGTACTGAATATCGACTTTAAATAATAAGCTTTTACTAAATTATAATTTCTATAGAATTAGATAAATAATAGTAAAATTGGATGTAGATTGAATATATTTGGTCGACTTAATAGAAAATTGATTTGGATGAAAGATAAAAAAATGAAAACCATGATATTTCTACTATCACTACTTGGTTATAATAGTACATACCTATAGAGAATTCACAAAAATATTTCTTGGACGTAACTATACAAATAAGTAGTGACAATATTTTAATGTCATGCCTCTATTACCCAATTTTTTAATTGTTTACTATGTAAGACTCTTCATGGCCACAACATTATTTTGGATTCACAACCATATTAGTTATAAAATATAATTTTGGAAGTGATATTATTTTCATATCATGACAACTAAGTGTCACACTAGTACAAAAAGTCGTGTTATTTTCTAGTACCATAATATATTCATGACTAAGCCAAAAATCATACAGTACCAAGTAATTTTTAATCATCACATTCTTTTTCATAGTGGCTTTATGTTATATAATGAAGTGTCTTAGTCACGACAATTCTTGCCTTTGCAATTATTTATTCTAGAGAGGAAATTCTTAAGTCAAGGTATGATTATCCAGCCAATATGATATGAAAGACATGGGAGCAGCTAATCACATTGTTGGGACTAAGCTTTTAAAATATCACAAATAAAGAATGTTGTGCTTTTCACATGCTACTTATATCAATCATATCCTAACCTAATTTTGCATACAAAATTCCAAGAAAAATTTTATTTCTTTCAGACATGTGATTACTTTATCAAAGAATAAATATCCAAAAACACATGATGAGATAGAAAAAAATGTTGGAAGTCTACTATAAGTGATACTTGCACTAGACTTGATGCTTTCTTTTTCTTATGCATATATAGTAGGAAGCCTAATATATGCAATACTTTGCACTATACCTGGCATATGCCTTGCTATTGGCTTGGTTAGTATATATATATTTAGCCCTGGAACATTTGATAATGATAAAATATATAATCAAGTACCTAAATATGACAAGAGATTACTTATTGATATACTAGGCAGACAATGTTGTGCCTATAGGGTAAACATAATACTATTTCCAATTAGATAAAGATTCTAGATGGTAAACATTTGGTTATGTGTGTACCTTGAGGAACGGAACCATAATTATAAGAATGTCAAGTAATCTTGTATAATTGATTCTACCATAGGACTGAGTATGTGGCAACCTCAGAGGCAACCAAAGAGATAGTTTTTCTCAAAAACTTCTTGTTTGATCTAGGAGTAATTTCATTTGATGCAATTACCTATAATGGTTTATTATGATAATAGTAGAACCATTACTAACTAAAATGAACCTAGGACCAATAAAAAGATAAAGCACATTGAATACATATATCATCTAATTAGATTTTTTTTGACAAGTAATAAACATTCAAATACCAAAACTTTGTACAAGCTATGGTAGTTTTAGGTTATTACATTCCTTACAAAAAATAATGTAAATCTCAATTTTAATCTTCCTAAGTAAGCTTTCCACGCCTTGGGTCTTGCCTTCGAACAATCTTTTATTTCTTTCTTTCCATGTGAAGTAAACTGCTGCTACAAAAACTATCTTCCAAATCATGTTTGATGTGCTATCCACTGCGTGTTGGGCCTTCATATATTTAAAAATTTCTATTAAAGTTTCAGTTTTGTTCTTTATTCCCATCTAGCTTTTCAGTCCATTTCATATAGTATTTGTGTAGCTGTATTTGAAGAATAAATGATCCATTGATTCTGCGATGGGGTAGAATGTATAGCTTGTGTTTTTAAGTGTGGAGAAGGTCATATGCTTTGTTCTAAGCCATTTGTGCTTAGCAATCCAAAGATAGATTATGTGCTTGGGTATGTGCTTCTTCATCCATATCATCTTGGTCCATGATTTTCTTTTTTTATTGCATGTTTCCATTAAGAAATTATACACCTCGGATATTAGTTTCCTATTCCCACACACGTATCGAGTAAATTTCTTGCTTGCTTTTTTGATCCAGCTTTTTCAACAAAGATATCCCTTATTGAAATAAGGGATTTCCAATGAGACGGGTCCTCTTTAAAGTTCCAGTAGTCCCGGATGCTTTTATCTTTAAGATATATGTGGTGAAGGAACTTGACCCAGAGCATGTCTTCCTTTCAATTAACCCTCCAAAGAGTTTTGAGAAAGAAAACCTTATTACATATAGCAATATTTAGAAGGCCAAGTCCTCCCAAAAAAATAGGCATGCATACGTTGGCCCAAGAAACTTTGGGCCTATATCTTCTCGATTTAGGACCTCCCCACAAAAATCTCTTACAGGCATTATCAATTGCATTTATAATATAGCTTGGGATAAGGAATACTGAGAACCAATATCCCTCGATCGCTTGGATAACCATACGTAATAACTCCAACCTTCTCACTATCGAAAGGATTTTACCTGCCCAATGATGAATAGCTGAGATAGCCTTATTTAGGAGGATAAAGAATTGGGAGGTTATAAGATGGCTCAAAGATAACGGAACGCCAAGAAATACAAAGGGGAGGATACTCTCTTTGTAACTCAAAAAATTCAAAATATCCATTTTAGTTTTTAGCCTCACTTCTCTAAAGAAGATGTTTGATTTGAAGGAGCTTACATTTAGACGAGATGACTTTGAAAATCCCTTCAAGGTATCAAAAATGATATTGATAGAATCTCAATTTCCTTTAAAAAAAATAATTAAATCATCTGCATATATTAGATGGGATATTTTGTGGGTGAAACATCCGGGATGATATGAGAAATGTTTTGAAGCCGTTGCCTTGACTAATAGCTTTGAAAGATATTCCATGCATAAGGCAAATAGGTAGGGAGAGATCGGGTCTCCTTGCCTTAGTCCTCTCATGCCCTTAAAGAAACTATTGTTTTGGCCATTAATCGAGATAGTGTAGGAGGTAGTGCTTATGCACTCATAAACAATATCGATGAATCATTTGGGAAAATTGTCCATAAAGGACCTCCTTCAAGAAATCTCATTCGACTGAGTCAAATGCCTTTTGAATATCTAATTTGAGGAAACATCTCAGAGAGAATCTCTTCCTTGCATACTTATGAATAAAACCTTGGGCTAGTAAGAAGTTATCAAAAATTTGCCTCCCCTTCACATAAGCCCCTTGAGCCGGGTTAATTATACCACCCAACACCATTTTTAAAATGGATGCTATAAGCTTTGAAATAATCTTATAGATTATGTTGCAGCAAGATATAGGCATGTAATCTTTTACTGAAGAAGTGTGTGAATATTTTGGAATCAATGAGATATAGGCGTGGTTGATTTGCTTTAGCATTCTTTCGGAGTGAAAGAAGCTAGTCACCACTTGAACAATATCGCATTCAATCACCTTCCATGAGGATTTGAAAAATTCTAATGTGTACCCATCTGGGCCGGGAGATTTAGAATTACTCATAGAGAAAAGTGTCTTTTATCTCTTTGGGTGAGAAATATAAAGAAAATGTTTTATGGTCTACTTATTGTAAGATTTTGCCTCCGCTTAGTATATGGCCATCTATTTTCTCCACATTACTCGAGGTGCCAAAGAAGGCCCTAATAATATGTTACAAATATCTCTGCAATATCTTCTTTGGAAGTTGTACAGGTTCCATCCACTTTCTCAATGGACACAATTTTATTTTTTTGGAATCTAGAATCCATTAGTGCGTGAAAGAACTTTGTGCACCTATCTCCTTGCTTGATATAATTGATTTTAGCTTTTTGCCTAAAGAACGTCAATTCAGCTTTTTCAAGCTTCCTTAATTTGATTTTATTAGAGACTTCCTCCTCTCTCAATGACTTTTTGGGACACTTCAAAATTTCAGACTGTAGCTCTTGAAGGGATTTCCTGGCAAGAATCACCCTAGAGCTAATATGATCATAATGTCTTTCATTTAAACTTCTTAATAGGTCCTTTAACATTATTTAATTGGTGACTGACTGGTACATTTTTGACCCTCCAACCTCTCTTTCCAAGATTCCACTTAGTGTAGGGATAAACTCCATATGTGAGAGCCACATATTATAAAACTTGAAAAGAATCTTTCTTTGTCCTCTAATTCAGTAGAGATTACTAGTGGTCAATGGTCAGAAAAGACTCTAGGAGTTAGAAATATCACATGACTTTCTAATTGCAGATTTGTCCATGCATCGTTTACCATCGCCCTATCTAACTTGATTGAGACCCTTTCGTTTGTCCAAGTGAAGAAATTTTCAAACGATGGTAAATCCTCTAGGTTTATATTTGAATTGCATGTGAGTGCATCTTAGCACTCATAGTTCATTACCACCCTTCCTCCCACTCTATCTAAATCAGAAAGTGGGGAATTGAAATCTTACATCATAATCCATGGAGAGGTATCCACCTCTCATTTATCCATTAAATCTTTTCAAAGTGCTCTCCTATACATAATAGAATGCAGGCCATAGATAACAGAGAGCTTAAAGAATAAGTCACTCTCTGTCCCATGCTTGCAGATACATGTGTTGCAGCATAGAAAAAATAATTTCTAAGCTCGTTGTTTGGCGATCCCATAGAATTAGGATTCAGTCATTGCTATGCATGGAAAAGTTATCAAGAGAATTGTATCACTTGAATTTTGTCTCCATGAGCCAAGATATCTTCTCGCTATATAGTCTCGCTTCTATGATAGAAAAAACATCTATCCTATAGGCACTGAGCAGCCTTAGGACTTCCTTATGCTTTAGAGAGCAATTGAAGCCTCTAACATTCCAAGAAGCTATCTTCATAATCAAATTTACTACCCCTCTCTCCATAACGCTCAAGTGAAGATATCCATTTTATATTTAAGTAGAATTCATGAAAACATGCATATGAACCACCCACATTCAAGTCTCGCATGGAATCTCACCCCCGAAATACTAGCAGATAATCCACACTTGTCACATATACCACCCTTACATTCGAAACAATCCCACAACATGCACCTCCCTTTGCCTATGTTAACATGACCAAGACTACTCTTACACATTGTCCCCTTTCCCTTACATGGCAAAGCCTCACTTTCTACACATAAGCACTCCCCACATTTTCGTTTATTACAGCTTATTTCACCCTTAAAATCAATTTCTCATTCCTCACATGACAATGTTTCACTTTTAAAACATAAGCGCTCCCCACCATTCTGGAAAATACAGCTTATGTTTCTACCCTTACAATTTATTTCCCAAACCTCACTTTTGGTAATACATTCATGTGCTTTCAACTCGGTTGCATGGTATCCCTTCCCCCAACTTAAGAACGACTTCCACCCATATACCACCCATACATGCCTCAACGCCTCCCCAAAAACCCCCAAAACTAGATTTCAAGCGCCCACAAGGATGTTGTCTCTCTTCCTTTCCCCATTGTTTTTATATATTTTTGTGATTGGAAAACAACATGCATTACGTTCCACACCCCAATACTGTCCTTTCATTGAGATCCCTCCTCACCCTCTTCCCTTACAATACATCACAAACTTTGCATGGATTTATCATATTCCAGCATAAACATATTTCCCTTACATTGAGATTCCCACTCTTCACACGTTGCTTCTATCTCCCTTACCTCCCTGCTCCTCTTACCACTCCAGAATGCTTTATAATTAACATTAATATATGCCACCTTTGTTTCCACAATTGAATCCTAGCACCTCATATATACTTGTGTGTCGATAGTCGAGTTAATACAACATACATAAAAGTGTGTTTGAGGCAGCTCAGCACCTTTGTCATTCCAGTGGCCATTCATAAAATTAGTTTCGTAACACACAACTATCCATGCAACTTTCCTAGGTCGTCCCAAGAGCCTAGGACCTCTCTTCTCCTAGTTGTATAACTCATTCTAGATTACATCACAGTTTCCCAAACCCACATACATTTCTTCTTATACATTATGCCTCCTATATCAAATTTCTACCCTTACAGTTGAAGCCATGTATACTGCCAGATAGAAAGGTATCCTATTCTCCTATGGGTTTCCCGTGCACACTGTCATCACCACAGGCTGCTTCCAGCTGAGTAATTTAAAAATCATGCTGCTTGGTGCTAGCCTATTTTTTCCGCTACATTTTTGGCCATTTACAGTTATACATGCCATCAACCAAAGAAAGCCCCCTGTGTGGACCCCCACCTCTCCCTAAAAAGCCCTTAATAAGTGTACATGGGAGAGTATATTTGTACTCTTTCTATTTCACCCTAGAAAACTCCAATATAAAGACCTCAGAACACAAAAAAAAACACATCTAAAAGCTCATTTTTTAAGAGGTTGAGTTCCCCTAAATACCATCTATGTTGAATCATAAGGGGTAGAGCCCTTGGAAGTTGCATCATTCATCTTGCCTTTGTTTCTAAGATTTTGAGATGAGCCCTCTCTAGCATTGATTGGGTTCCTCCTCTTCTTTTTTCCTTTGACAACCGTAAAACCATCTTTTTCCTCTTCATTTATCTTGATTTTCTGTTCTGGCAAAAGGGATAAAGTTTTCTCATTTAGGGGGGGTCCTCATGTCCATCTTTCATGGGGGAGTTGAGCTCTACTTCTTCCTCTACCCAATTCTGGGCTGTTCAGCTTGTATGCTCTGCCTTTTTTTCCTCTTTTGCTTGGTAGCTGCCTGAAGAATTTAGAGAGATTTCCTCCATTAGGTCACCACTCAAATCAATCTCCACTAGTACTCTTGCAAAGGTAATCTTGGAGATGTTAGATGTGAGCTTGTCCATGTGCAGGGGCTGTCCAAGACAGCTTGCTGCTTTGCTAAACCCTATTGTGTTCCATAGGTGAATAGGAAAGTTAGGCAGCTTTACCCATATAGGGATCATTACCATTTCCTTTAACCCATAGTGAAACCTTACCGTAAGTGGTTTTACATTTAGCACCCAGCCAAAAACTAAGAAAGGACCTGTTTTAAAACTCCTTCGACATCTTCCAAATTATTAAATTTAAAAACAATCCAGCCACTCGGATGTTGGATGGCTTGTGGAATTATTCTTCATTGTTCTTCCATGAATCTTCTCAATAATAGTTGCTCAGGATTTCTGGTTACAAAATATCCTACTAGACAATGCTTCGAGTGCTCTATCCCAAGGAGTAAATCACTCTCTTCAAAACAAGCACTTCCCAATAACTTAGAGAGGTGATAGGTCAATTTTGTAGTGTTGGCCAAGGCCCTATTGCCTGCAAATAGGGTGCTCCAAGGAGCCATAATTTTTCTGTATGTTTTATGAAAAGGAGCTTGAGTTTGGCTTCCTCCATTCTGGTTTTCTACAGCATATGAGCAATTGTTTTCTTGCATTTCTAGTTTTAAAATTTTAGGTCTCCATACACTTCAGCTTCTGTTATTAGTGACTAGAGCTTGAGGCTCTTCTCTTAAGATTTTCTTCTATAATAGGCTTTACAGGCTCATCATTTTCCTCTGTGCAGTTTGCTTCTGCTAAACCTTCCGCAAGGTATTAGACAACAGATTTAGTGAACAGACCCCGTTATTTTCACTTGAACTATTCAGACTACTAGAGTTATGAGAGAATAAATCATATTCCTTTAAGGGCTCTGTGTGATTACTAAGGTCATTCATTGACACACTTAGTTTGTGCCCTTCCATGCATTTATATGTATCAGAGGAGGTAGAATTCGTGTTTATTTCAGAAGACGTACCTTCTTTGCATTTCCCATTCATTTGTGTGTTTCGACCACACTCACGTTGCAAGTTTCAGCTAATTTATCCATTACAATAGCAGGGGATTTTAAAACAGCATTTTCACAATAGATAGGGCGATTAGCACCTTCATTCAGAACAACCTTTCTTACAGATTGGTTATTTCCATCTCTGTCATCCTTCTAGGGAGGGATTTTTTGATTGCCATCCTCTTTCCTTTCTAGTATATTACATAAATCACTCGAAACTCCATTAAGATTAAGATTAATCCAAGATTCAACATTAATATCAAAAGAGTTTTCATTTTCAGAAAGGTTTTCTGGTGAGAATTCATTTGGGAGAACCGAGTTCTTACCAAAAATGATTTTTTTGTGAAATCCCTCGTCGATTAGGTATTCGGTTGCTTCCACGTCGTGTTCCAAGCATACTACAAGCCTCTTCCCTCAAGTTCGATTCATCGAAATAGGCAAGGCTTCGACGCTGGCGATAGTGGCGAGGTGAGCGCCTGAGACCTCGGAGGGTCTTTGGCACCTCTTAGGGTTTCGATTGTTTTAGTATCCCATGTCGCATCGGGTGGTCCCTTGGGTCCCATACCGATTTATTAAAACTTAGCATCTACGTTACAGAAACTTAAAGAATTCATTTCCTTTGCCCGATTCTAAGCCTTCAAGTCTGGAATTCTACAAATTCTTGTAAAAACTTGAAGAATTTTGAGGGTTTTGAGAGGATTCCGGGAGGAGAGAGGGAGGAGGAGTTAATGTCTGTAAAAACCTAGTAATATCATCTAATTAGAGATATTATGGAAATATGAGATATCATAGTGACAAAGAAAGCATTAGTAAACAACCTGGTATATCATTCTACAAAAAGTTTACCAACTACAACTTTTGATAAACACGTGGAAGGAATAAGAATAAGAGTATGAGACATATGACATTATGGATTTAAGTCTAAGTGTGAAATTATTTGAACTATATTTATAGAAAAAGTTATTTTATTGTCATGGATGTTTATTTAATGTAATTATATTATTTCATTTATAGGAGAACCTATATGAGCTATGTTTGTATTTAATATAATGCAAATAAGTCTTTTATTTTACATAATAGATGAACTAGTGTATATAATTTGGCTTATGCATAGAAAATTAAATTATTAGTTTTTATAGAATATAAGACTTTTGTTCACAATATAAATAGAGTTGGAATCACAATTAGTATGATTGTAGCACAAAATTTTAGTGGGTCTATCTCTATTATAGGGAATGATAAAGTTCCAACTTCATGTACTAGTATAAATGTGTGTTTTGAATAGGACCAACTTGGGGTGCATATTTTATACCCCATACTTATTTTAATTACTATTTCTTTTAATCTTGAGATAAGTAATAACTACATTCATTTATTGATGATTGTTTAAATCCATAAATAAAGAGATCTCTAAATAGATTAATTAGTTTAGTGCGTTGGATAACAGTATCAATTGTATGGTGAATATTGATTATTAATAGAATCCATCTCATGTTAAAAGAATTGATGATACCCCCTTGAAGATACTTATAAATTTTGATAATATCAAGCCATGCATGTGAATTTTTAATATGGAATATCATCTAAGCTAAGTGGAATGTATCAAAGAAATTATAAGATATTAATTAAATAAAATTATCAATAATTTATTTTAATTGATAGGTATCTATAATATTAACAGAGAGATATCTAAATATTAAAAAATAAAGAACTCAAATTATATTTCGAATAATTGATGAAGTACATTTATTATTTTGTAGTGGAATGAAATATAATTAATATAAATAGAATCATTTAGGTTACATTAGAAAGCCAAAATCTAATTTAAGTTTTAGTTCCCTTCCATATCCTAGACTTGTGACATAAAAGAGGGCTTTATAAATCATTTTATGGGATTTCATTCAATTAATATATAATATCACTTTGAGTGTTTTTATAATAAAATGAATATGAAATCAATATGTAAACAATTATTTTGGGGGATTAATAAAGTGATTTTCTTTGAATCACTTTGTGTGATATCGATGAGTGGCTGCAATAGATGGTAAGAGGAGAAGAGACCCATCTCTCTTTCTTTGCTTATGAATTTTCGTGGTAAAGACATATGCAAGAAGATCAAAATAATTGGGCACATAATTTTTAAAACACATCACTAAGGTTAGTATTCAAACTATTCTGGTATCATCGCCAAGCAAATTGATCTTAAAACACATATGCATAATCATAGTATCCTTGGGATTTAAGATCCAACTTTCAATATCACTACATTTTTTGTTGAAATTATCATACCCACCTTCAATCAGAATCTACTACACATCTATTTTTAAAGGAGGAATGTGTATCATATGTTGGGAATTATTCACAATTAAATTTTTTATCTACTTTTCAAAACTTATTATTGAGATGTATTCTAGATTTTAAAGGGTCAAAACCTTAGATAAATGACTAAGAATAATATTCCAATTTATTCTAGAATGCATATTCTGGCACTTAAGGATCATTAGAAATGTTTGTAGGTATAAGAAAAAAATTATGTGCTGCAAACATATTGTAAAAAAAAATAACATCATTATCTTAGACATTTTCAGCAGGCCTAAGGTAAAAAAATAATGAGAGGATATATATCAATTTATAAAAAGATAAATTATTAAATAACAATCTGCTTCCAGAAAAATATGAATCATTACATGGAATAAAATGAGTAAAATGATTAAACTTAATTTAGACTATAGCCCACATGGAAATGGAGGAAATGCATCTATTGGAGAAGTCTCCAGGAACACCATTGGTAATGCAGTAGTAGGTTTTGCTATTCTAGTTGTTATATTGTCAAATACAAAGTCGGAGTTTAGGGAAAGTCAAAAAAATATTAAAATGGTGACTCGATTAAAATTTTGTCAATTGGAGCTAAAATAGACTTTAAGTTTGTATACCATATGTAAATGAACATATGTCAACGCCCTTGGACATGAGAATACACATATATAAAGCTTAGGAGGAACATTAAGAATATTGAAGAATTCATATCACATTGTTATGACAAGCAAGTTTAATAGTTGATAAGTGTTCAAAAGATCATATCTGTAGCTTCGACAATTCCCCAATTAATTCAAGATAACACTCAACTATATAAAATTAAATATGCATACATAAGAATAAAGAAAAACTAAAAGAATAAAGAAAAATAAGAAGAGTACTAGATATATAGTTAAATGGACCAAGAATTATACATGTGTGTTGTTTATGTATGTTGGATTCTATTTTGCAGAATTATGTTGTGAAGGGACTCAAGGAAAGGAATATTGTGCATATTGTAGATATTATTTGTTAGAATAAATGCAGAGTTTTACAATTTTTATTTGTAAATTGACAAGAAATTCTGCAGAAATCATTCTTCAGAACTTTATACATGTGGAATGCAAAGTTTGATGGTTATTTTGTGTAGGGTGCTAGAGATTCATGAACTAAAAAATTTGAGTCAATAATACTTGTAGATTGAAGTTATTTTGTTATAATCACGCCTGTTTATAAATATTACAAAAAAAGGCATACCTTAAGCTTGGGTTGTCTAGTTATTTTCTTTTGTATGTCCACTCTTCCATATAGGTGCAAGGAAGATGATGATGCTACAATGTATTACCATCGTCTAACTGAAGTCTAAGCATTTTTATATTCTTAAAACTGGAAACTGGATTATATTTTACATTAAAACCAATCCATTCAGTTTCTTATATTTTTTATGAGTTAAATTTGTTTATTTTATACACGCGCACACACACACACACACACACACACACTCTTATTGAATTTAATGTAAATCAATTAATTTAATTCAATAGCATAATTAAATTATTCGATTATATTAAAATTAATTATTATGATCGCATATATACATATATTCTAAATAAATAAATTCTTTAAACTTCTTTCATCGCATATGGATAATGCTAGAAAGAGACTTTAGCCTAAATAAGATCTCGAGCTTTTAATATAAATTATTTTACTTAATAATTTATATTAATTATAATTCATACTACTACAAAATTATAATTCTACTCCCTATACTTGTTCAAAACATTTTATGTTTTTTGTTATTTATCACTAATTAAACTTCTCATATTAAGATAATAAATACTTATTAATTAAATGAAATCATAAATAATCCAATTCAATCAATCTCTAATTATTTTTTTGATATTTTCTGTTTAACTTATTTGAATTGTTAGATTAAAATATATAAGTATCAAAATGGGTCGGGCAGCCCGGGTCAAGCCTAAGGAACGACCCAACTCAGCCGTGCATAGCCTAGCATGGCACGATCCAAAACCGTGCCTGGGCTCAAGTTGGCTTGGCTTGAGGCACGGCTCATGCCATGTCATGTCAAGGTAACCCAAGCCTCATGTTGGGCTAGGCAAGACCTACTACTCTGGCCCGAAGGCATGGTTTTTCTGCATGACCTGAACCGTGCCTTGGCCCCCGGGCCCCAAATGACCATACTGGATTTTCGAGCCGATGTTTGGAATTTGGAGGCCTAAGTATGAACACTGAAGCCCGAAGTCTACCCCAACATGATGTCTACTTCCATCTTTCTATCTCCTGAGGCACGAACCCGACGACCCGATGGTCCCGGACCCAACACTAAGTCTATAGGTTCCTGAAGTCAAAACTTCTGGAATTTGTGGCTGTTGGGCCGGTTCGATGATCGAAACGGCCCAACAATAAATAAAATTTTTACTTTAAGTCGTTAAATTCGATCCCAACGACTAGGAGGCATAATCTGATGGCTATAGTGATTCTGCCTCTTAAAAAAAAAAAAATCAAACATTATAAAAATTGATTTTTTAAAATTACATTTTTTAAATCTTTATATTGTCTCCCCCCCCCCCCCCCCCCCCCCCCCCCCCCCCCCTCCATTCATAATTGTATCTTATCTTTTATTCTCTCTCTCTCTCACATTATCTCTCAGTCTCTTTTTGGCACTCGTCTCATTCCTTCTCTTTTGGTTTTGACTTTTGGGACTCGAGTGCAAAATAAGGACTATCGATTGTGGTGAGGACATCATAAAGTAAATGAGATTTTACATATTACGAGTATTAATTTTTAAATTTTGTTTAGTTTTTTTTATTTTAATCTTAGTTAAACCTTTTAGTTTAATTAATATATACTTTAAAAAACAAAATTATAATATAATTTATAAACTAATAAAAAATTAAAATGATAAATAATAATTTATAGATGATGATAAAATTAATTTAAACGTAAACATGAAAGATTTTAATATAGAAAACAATAACGCCCTATGGAAAGGTCTGAGGCAACCAAAATATTGTTTTCTCCAGTTACCTTGACCCAAACCCTAACATCTAAAAAACAAAAAATTAGAAGAAAATCAATAGTTTAAACTCACTTTAATATAATTTAACTTAAAAATGTTAGGGGTGACAATGAAGAATTGGCACAATGCAAATATTATAAAAAAATATTAACATATAAGAGTTCATATGGGACTGGGCACCTTAAGAGATATGTCGAATAATGTATCAAACAACATGGTAAATTAGTTCCTAGGCAAATCCAACTCGGCAATAAGTTCTTTGAGACTGAATCTAATTCAGCCTCAATGTTGACCCCCTTCATATACCACAACGAGTTAGGGAGGCAAGACATGGCCAAACTGATCACCACGATAGGTCTTCCAATTATATTTTTGGAGGATCCAAGAAAAAATAATCAGTATCATGCAGACTTATTTTCAGCATACATATTATGGGATTCCTAGGTCAATATCTAGGAACAACATTTTAAAATACTATAACTTAGAAAAAATAATAATAATTAATGAATTTAGGAAATATAGTAGAGTGGAGTATGTAACAGCTAATATATGGACTAGTCACGATGATGTATCTTATGCACACCTCACCTCCCACTATGTAGATTCAAAATGGACACTAAATAAAAAAAATATTAGGATTCTCAAAGATTATTCATCCTCATGATGGCTCGGCCATTTATGAGTGCATGATGAGAATCTTTATAGAATATAATATTCAAAATAAAATATATAGTATCACATTCAATAATACATCTAATAATGGAGTAATTATTAACATGTTTGTTAGGACTATTAGAAATGGGCCATTAGAAGAAAATTTTCATGTTACATTCATGTGTCGCGTCATTAACCTCATAGTACAAGTGAGGTTGAATGTTGTTTCCTCTACTTTAGAAGACATATGTAACTCACTAAATTTCTTCATACACCTCATAGATAATAGAAGTTTGGTAGTCTCTATTTGTCTGTGGATCTAAAGAAGAAGAAATTCCAATCATATGCGAGATAGCATTGGAATTATATATTCCTTATATTAGATTCATGTGTTGGATACTAAAGTGTGATATACAACTATGTCAATAGCAAGAGTAACAAACTTATTATAGACAATACTGTCTAGGCTACTAGAATTTCATTTATGAAATTCTTAATGATTTTTTATGATATGATAAATATGTGTTCGTCAGTTTATACTCTCACCACTTGCATTGCACTTAGGTGCATATGATATTAGTAGCATGTTTAGAAAGTTAAGAGATGACCCAGCATTTAGTGATATGGTTGTAGAGATAGAACCCAAATACTTAAAGTAATAGTCTACTATTTCATCTCTTTATTGTCTAGCTGCCATCATGTACCTTAGGGTTAAGGTGGAAAGGGTAGAAAATATTTTGACATACATATCCTCATGCATGAAGTAGGAAGACCAATCCAAAGGGTTCATTCATGAGAAGTTGATTGAGCTATTTATATACTACGATACTAGATATGGTAGTAGTAGTAGTAGTAGTAGAAGTGAGGTTCTGAGTATTGACATGGATATCATATGTAGGCATGATGACTTCTCCATTCAATTAGCGAGGGGAAAACGATGTGATAGAACGTTGAATAGGAGCGAGCTATCTCGGTACTTGAATATTGATTACTACTCAATCCTATCACATACCAATAATAAAAACCTAGATATTTATAGTAGTGGAAATCATGAGTCCACCTATCCCATGTTGTCTAAGATGACATGGGATCTACTGACTCTTCTAGTTTTGAGCATAGTATAAGAGTCTAATTTTTCTATTATAGTGAATGTGATTTTAGATAGAAAATTGAGATTACAGCTAAATATTGTTGAGGCATTAGCATGCATGAAAGATTAAGAGTATTTGAGATTGGGCATTCAGGATCGTATTGCAACTACAACAAGATCAAACAAGTTGGTTGCTAATGATGATTCATGAGACTTTTAAGATGATTAACGACTAAGATTAAGCCTACTATACTGCCTATGGCCTACTTCTAGTGATACTGATAACATCATATGCTGATGAGATTTATCATTTTTGGATTATCTTTGTTTATTTATTTTTGTCATTTGACTTTGAGCTTGCTACTTTTTTTGTTATTATGTTCTTTGTTTATTCAAACTTATGAGATTCATGTTTTATGTTTATGAGTTTATCTTTGATTTATTAATTTTTATCTTTTAATGATTTGATCCTGCTTTGTTATTTTGTAATTTATATGTGTTTTTAGTTGTTAGTTGTAAGTTGTGACTTGTAATAGTAATTTTATTTTTTGTTGTATTAATTTAATTAATTAATTAATATAGTATTAAAATTTAAATTTTATAATATTTTTAAAGTTTGGGATGATCCAAATCTCGAACTGGCCAAAAATGCTCAACCTAGCCCAATTAAGCCCGACCCAACCCAAACCATGAACATGGTGGGCCGTGTTGTGCCATCACTTCTCAAGTTGTGCCAAGCATGGTATGGTTACTATACCATGTTGTGCCTAGCACATCATAATGGCACAACTGGACCACCAAAAAACCTAGCCCAGCACAATCCATTTGACACCTCTATAATAAAATCTACCTACAAGGTTTGACAATATCAAAATTTATAAGCTTCTTCAAAAGGGTATCATCAATCCTTTTGATAGGACAAAAATTCTATTAGTAAGTAATATTTACCATATGCTTGATAATATTATTCAATTCATAAAGTTCTCAAATATATTTGTAGACCTCACCCTTTACGAATTAAAATAACCATTAATAAGCATATACAAATAATAACTACCTCAAGAATAAGAATATCATTTCTTGTAATAACTATGGTGTCTTTTATTTTACAAGTCAGTACAAAATAATTATACCATATTGCTCCAGTTCAATATACCTGAGGATACTAATACTAGAAGTTAGAACATTACCATTCAACATAGTCAAGGTAGACTCACTAAAATCTAATGTTATAACCTTACCGATAGTGTGTCCAATTCTATCTAGATTGTGAATAATAAACATATATTTCACAAAGTATCAATGATTCAATCTTTTGTGTATAAGTCAAACTCTATGCACCAAATCATCTACAAGTAGAATAGAAAACAAATCATTTTTTACAAATTTAGCTCATTATAAAAAAACTTTTATTAAAATAACAAAAGAATGCAAATCAAGAAAATAATCATTAATAACTTTTAGTATAGACTATTTCTAACAATCACCCACTTAGGCTAAAGCCATGATACCACATGTCTAAATTTCATCACTTCCACAAGTCTATCAAATGCTTTAGTTAAAAGGCTCTTTATAAAAGGATCTTCCAAGTTGTCCATCAATATCCCTTTCACCACCACATTTCTTATTTTCGCAATATCTTTTATTATATGATACTTACACTTGATGTATTTTATCTTTTTATGAGTTCTAGGTTCCTTCTAATTCGTAACTACTTTACTATTATCATAGTAAACTGTAATACGTAATTGCATAGAAGAAATAACCCCTAGATTCATTAAGAAGTTTCTCAGGCATACAGCTTTCTCAGTTGCTTCTGAAACTGCCACATACTCAGCTTCCATGGCATAATCAATAATACAAGATTATTTGATACTTCTCCAACTTATGGCTCCACTTCCCATGATAAATACATATTCGATATGGATTTTCTCAAATCCTCATCTAATTATAAATCTAAGTCTCTATAAACTATAGGCACAAGATTATTTGCTTTGTATACTAATATATAAACTCTAGTCATTTTTAGGTACTTGATTACATGTTCACTACTATCAATATTCATGTCCTAGCTTAGATTAATATCTACTTACCATGCCAATATCATAATAGATACCAAGTCTAGTGCAAAGTATTGTATGCATGAGGTTTCCTACTACATATGCATAAGAAAATACCTTTATTTGTTTATCTCTTTGGGTATTTTGGGATACTATTTCTTTAATAGATCAATTCCATGTTTGAAAGAAATAAAACTTTCTTTGAATCTTGCAAGCTAAATCGAGTTAATATCTGATCAATATAAATAACTTGAGACAAACCTAATATTCTTTGCTTGTGATCTTGCAAAAGCTAAATCCCAAGAAGAAGGGCAGCTTTTCCTAAGTTTGTCATATTGAATTGACTAGATAGCTAGAATTTAACTGAAGATAATAATCCCAAATCATTACCATTGAGTTAGATATAATCAACATACAATATCAAGAATCTCACATTATAATCACCTCTTTTTATATACACATAATACTCATTCTAACATTGATCAAAGCCATAAGACTTAATGACTTGATCAAAGTGAGTATTCCAAGACTTAGATACCTATTTCAGTCCATAAATGGACTTATTCCGCTTACATAACATGTATTATTGGTATATTTCTATTAAACTATATAGTTGCATCATATATATGCATTTTAAAAGATGTCCATTCAAAAATGAAATCTTAATGTCCATTTACCAAATCTCAATCATATTGAGTTGTAATAGACAAGAGAATCTAGATTTACTTCAACATAGCTATCAATAAAAAAGTTTCATCATAATTTATTCCTTCTTTTTTGAGTAAAATCATTTGCGATCAGCCTAATTTTATAAGTCTCAAAATTATCATATATCATTTTTTATCTTATAGATTTGCCTAAATTCTATGGGTTTTATCTCTTTATATAATTCTATAAGATCTGAAGCATAATTGGATTGTATTGTTAACATTTCTATTTTCATAGCCCTTTTCTAATGTTCTACAACTCTATTTCATAGTGTTTCGTCATAGTTTCCAGGATCAGATCTATCTTATCATTGATTTTGTCATAAGAGTCTCGAAAGAGTGTATATCATGTAAAACTGATGAATATCTCTCTCACTATGATCAGATACTTTTCTTATTTTTATACCTTATGTGATATGCTACATAGATACTAATCCTTGTGAACTATAATGATCATCACGACAAGAAAATGTTCATTTAGCTAGTGAATTTTAGCTAGGGATCAATCCCTAGCTAAATTATGAGGGATTAGCTAGGGAATAACAAGAGATTTATGTTTTTTCATTGAAATAAAAATTTACAATGGTTTAGCGATGGATTAGCGACAGAAAATTTTTTATAAATTCTGCTCACGAAAAGTAGGGAAATTTAGCAACGGATTAGCGACAAATTAGTGATAGAATATTTTCGTAAATTTTGCTAAAAAAAGTGGGGGGTTTAGTAATGGATTAGCGATGGATTAGCGACAGAATATTTTTGTAACTTCTACTAAAGAAAAGCGGAAGAATTTTGTAATGGATTAGTGACGGATTAGCGACAGAATATTTTCGTAAATTCTGCTTAAGAAAAGTGAGGAATATGACAACAGATTAGCGATGGATTAGTGACGGAATATTTTTATAAATTACATTCAAGAAAAGTGGGAAATTTAGCAACGGATTTAGCGATGGAATTTCTCTAGTTAATAAAATATTGAATATAGTGACAGATTTAGTGATGGAATATTTTCGTAAATTCCACTCAAGAAAAGTGGGGAAATTTAGCAATGAATTAGTGACAAATTAGCGATAGAATATTTTCGTAAATTCCACTCAAAAAAGCAAGGAATTTAGAAACGGATTAGCGACACCTTATTTTCGTAAATTATACTCAAGAAAAGTGGTGGAATTTTGTAAAGGATTAGTAATGGATTAACGACGGAATATTTTCGTAAATTCCACTCAAGAAAAGCAGTGGATTAGTAATATATTAGCGATGGATTAGTGATAGAATATTTTCATAAATTCTGCTCAAGAAAAGTGGGGAATTTAGTAATGGATTTAGCGACGGAATTTCCCTAGTTAATAAAATGTGGAATATAGTGACAAATTTAGCGAGAGAATTTCCCTAGCTAATAAAATCCAAAATTTAGTAACGGATTTAGCAACTAAATTTTCCTAGCTAATTACATCTGGAACATAGCGACAGATTTCAGTGATTGAATTCCCTTGCTAATTACATACGGAACATAGCGATAGATTTTAGTGACAGAATTTTCCTAACTAATTACATCCTGAAATATAGCTATGAATTTAGCGACGGAATTTCTCTTACTAATTAGATACTAAATATAGCGACAAATTTTAGCATAGAACTTTCCTAGCCAATTACTTTCTTAATATAGCAACGGATTTTAATAACAGAACTTCTCTAGCTAATTAAATCCGGAATATATCAATGGATTTAGTGACGAAACTTCTCAAGCTAATTAAATCCGAAATATGTGATGGATTTAGTGACTGAACTTCCCTAGCTATTTAAATCCCAAACATAGCGATGGAATTTCTCTAGCCAATATTTAATTATTTAATTTTTTAAATTTATTATTAGTTTTAATATTTTATTTCATTTTATTTATTAAATGTATGTTTATGGTATATAGATGAGCGATCCTTGAAAGATACATTTTCCTTGCAAAATCATAAAAAAAATGATATTATAAATAAATAATTAAAAATATATAAAAATACAAAAAAAAATTATATTAATAAGGACTAAAATAACAATTTTAATGATGTATTAATTTTTTAAAAAATTATACAAAAAATTTTTCTAAAATTTTTAATTAAGAAACTTAAAAATTTGTATTAAAGTAACATTAAATAATTAATTCAATAAGTATAATAATTTATTTCGATATTTTAGAAATTAAATTAACATACATTAAAATTTCTACTAATATAAATGTAAATTAATTCATTGTATGATAAAATATAAAATATTTTCAAAAATATCTGAATTTATGAATAAACTAATAAATTTTAATATTATTATAAGTATACAAAAAATTGTATGATTATATGAAACTTTTAAAAAAATAATTAATACAAGATTTGAAAATCTTGAAATATAATACAAATATAAATATTTTCATTAAAGGTAGAAAATAAATTAATATTTAAAAATAAATAGATAGATGTTTGCCTTTACTAAAATTTATAAGAATTAAATAATTGAGTAATATTTTTTCTATTAGCTTTTAATATTCAGTCTTTATTAAAATAATTATTATAACTTTTTTTAATTATCTTCTCACTTTAAGTAATTTTTTGAATTTTAAAAATTATAAATGGTATCAAATAATATGAAATTTTATGCCTTTAAAATTATTTTATTATCTTCATAAAAATTAATATGAATTCTTAAAAATTTATAACCATAAAATATAATTTTTTATATATTTTTTAACATTAAGAGTAATTTTATAACTTTTAGGAGAGTAACTAGAAGACAAATCATCTTTTCAGGTATGTCTTATTATATGAAGTTTATTAATTTTGTAGCTATTGATATTTTTTTTATAAGGCTAATCATATAGTTTTTTTAATTGTTTATATATTTATTGTTTAATTAATATTATAATAAAATATTGTAGGGTGTTTGTTTTTTATGTGTACCTTGCTACATGCACAGTAATTTTGTTGAAAAAAATTTTGATAATAAATAAAATAAATGAGTCTTTATATATATATATATATTATATTATTTATTTAATGTTTTTATAATTAAAAATATAAATCTTTTGGTAATATATATAATTTGTTATTTAATGTTTATTTTGTCGAAACTCCCGAGACTACTCTAACAAGCGAAGCGCAAGTCCTCCGAAGTCCTCCATCTATCTCTCGACATTGACACATCTAAACTTATTAGAAGATTAAGCGATAATTTGTTATTGATTTGAGGTACATTTTCTACCATAATTCTTCATCGATTATCTTAATGCAAGAGTTTGCGTATCGATTCTATTAATTTTTTTTCTGAAATTCTTCTTCTTTAATCACCATTATATGCTTGGATTACTTATATAAACTTATTCGTATACATATCTAATGCACATGTGATACAATGTGTTCTCATTGTGTGGACGTTGATGGTGCACAGTAGGTATGCCGACAATATTTTTTTTTACTTAGTTTAATCACAAAATGGGTATTGGTGTTTGTGTTGGGCAATGTGTATATAACATATAAATATATAAGTGTATTTTATTATATCTATAACTATAAAAATAGCATACATAAACATAACTATATATAAATATAACAACATATATTTAATATACATATATATATATATATATATATCATAATTCTATATATGATACATTCAATATACATGTCATGTATTTCAAATATAATTAGTATTATACAAATAACATCATATACATATTTTACACAAATAAAGTTATTTCAACTTTATGATAGGCTTTTAATAATGTATATTTGAAATTTGTAAGTCATCATTATGAAATACACGCCTAATAAATTTGCATTATGAAAATATCTATTATTCCATAATGTCGTGCCTACCCAATAAGTATAATTAAATTAATATCTATAAACTATATTTTATACATATGGCTTTATATATAGGGGAAAACACACACTGTTATAAATATATAAAAGTGTATTTAATAAATGTAAATTTAAAGTATAGTCACATTAATATATGTTAATGTCAAATTAATATTTGCAAACATTTATTGACCAGTTTTCAATTAAATCAAATAAAAATGTAATAGGCTTTATGTATACTAATACTAATTTACAAAACATTTAAATACAAGTATATATTTGACTATACTTTATTATAATATGTTTAATTAAATGCCGCATAGGCTCCCTTATAAATACCCTAGCATTGATTATCAATATGATTCATACTGGATTAAAATATATAAGATATCTAGTTCATCTGACATACATACATACATACATACATACATATATATTAAATATATGTTGTTATATTTATATATAGTTATGTTTATTTATACTATTTTTATAGTTATAGATATATAAAAATACACTTATATAAGAAATTCGAATTATATCACACATGCATATTGATGTATAGTTATGTTTAAATACACTTATTCATTTGAGGAACTTAAATGTATAAAGATTTATACATTTATATATAACTATATATAAATGTATTTAACAATATGTATATCAAAATATTACTATATATAAATATATTTATCTATATCAATACCCATACATAGCCATATGTCTAAATATATATAATTACATGAAAAACTAAATATAACTACATCTACGACATGTATAACTACATGCTTCAGAAACTTAATATCCATTCATATCATTCATCTCATGCATATTTATTTATTTTTGATATTGTATAAATCTTTAGAATTTTCCCATATATTTTAGGAACTTAAATTTACTTTTTTCAACCTTAAATGTATTTTTAATGTATTTTTATATGTTTGTATAAATTATTATGATTTAATATGTTTAGGGTTTGTATTTTTGTTTCACTTAATGTCATTTAACTAAAATTGATTTTTAATAAAATATTTATTTGTTAAAATTCAAGTTGTAAATTTCAAAACAAATAACAATATGTTTGTGTAATAAATATTATAAAAAATTTCTAAAATATAAATGTGATCTAGTTTCAATTTACAAAGATAAACCTGTAAAAATATAATTTATTAACAAAATAAAATTTGTACCTCATAATATGCAAATATGTTATATTTATTATAAATAAATAATGTTAAAAATGTATCTATTAATTACATAGAAAACATTGTCATTTATTCAATTTGAAAAAAAAAATTAAAAATAATTATTTAAAAAAATAAATTCATATATTTATATGGTCATTTATATATTTTGAATAAAATAAAAAAAATAATTACTTGTAGAAAAATTTACTCATGTATTTATATGGTAATCTGTTTTGTTTGAACATATTTAATTAATAATTAATTTTTTACAAAACATTAAAGGCATATATTTATATGCACTACATTATAATTGTTTGAATTTTAATGTTTCTAAAAATTTAATAATAATAATAAATAATAGGTAGAAATTTATCATATACATTGATATTTTAATAAAAAAATTATATAGAAAACAAAAATAATATTATCTATTTATGACCTATATTTTAATTTTTAAAATAATTGTAAAAACAATATTATTTACAAATATACCAACTTCATTTATTTATATTAGTATAATGATAGTTATTTTAATATAAATATTTAAAAAACAACTATATGAATAAGATAGAAGCTCATATATTTAATTCATAATTTCATTTTATGCATTAATATGCTTCACACACACGCGCGCATGCATATAAACACACACACAAATATAAAGAATGGAGTATCTAGAAGATTATGATTTTATTTTACATATAAAGAATTTATATGCATATTGATGTTTATAAAATGTATACAATATATAATATTTTATAAAGAATTTATAAAATGTGTACAATATATAAAATGTGCAACTTTTAAATACATTTATTTTATAAAGAATTTACAATATTTTAAAGCAAATAGTGTACAATATATAATATTTTATTCCCCATACAAATAGTGGTGCCATATTTTTTAAAGTAAAGACTATAGCGGCCAACTCTATATCATGTGTGGGATAATTCATCTCATGATTCTTTAACTACCTTGAACCATAAGCTACAACTCTATCGGATTGCATTAGAACACATCCCAATCCATCTTTCAAGGCATCACAATAAACTGTATATTTATGTCCCCTATCTGGAACAATTAAATAAAGAGCTAAAGTAAGTCTCCTTTTCAATTCCTGAAATACCTTTTCTATTTATCAGTCCACTCATACTTGACTTCCTAGTCAATCTATTCATTGGAGTAGCTAACCAAAAAAAATTTTCAATAAATCTTCTGTAATACCCAGCCAATCCCAAAAAACTACGTATTTCAAAAACTGTCTTTGGCCTCTCCTAATTCATGACTGCCATGACTTTTTTAGGGTCCACTAAGGCATCAGTAGATCATACTAAATGTCCCAAAAATTTTATTTTTGTCAACCAAAAGTCATATTTACCAAACTTGGCATACAACTTATGATCTCTCAAAGTTTGAAGAATAATATATAAATGATCTTCATGCTCCATTCAGATTGAGTAAAGATCAAAATGCCATCCACAAAAATCCCAACAAAATAATCTAAATATGATTGAAATATTCTATGCATAATATCCATGGATGTTGTCGGCACAATTGTTAATCTAAAAGGAATTACAATAAACTCAAAATGCCCATACCATATTCTAAATGTTGTCTTAGGGATGTCAGCCTCCCTAACTCGCAACTGGTGATATCTAGTACGAAGATATATTTTGGAAAAGACATGTGCCCCTTTTAACTGGTTAAATAAATCATCAATCCTTGGTAAAGAAAATCAATTCTTTATCGTAACCCTATTCAACTATCAATAATCAATGCACAGGCTAAGGGTTTTATCATTCTTTGTAAATAAAACTGGAGCACCCCAAGGTGAAGTACTGGGTCTAATGAAACCCTTGTCCAAAAAATCTTGTATCTGGACCTTGAGTTCTTGTAACTCAATCAGTGTCATCCTATGTGGAGTCATAGAAATGGGTGATGTACTAGGATATAACTCAATAAAAAATTTACATTTCTGTGTAGGGGTAATCCTGGTAATTCATCAAGAAAACATCCTCGTATTCACAAACTATCTAATGAAAATCCATTTTCAATGTCCCCTTTTCTTCTAGGGTGAGACATGCCAGCCAACCCTTAAGTTGTCCATGTCATTTAGAATCATATATAGTGTGGGGTAAAGAATCAAACTTATCCCCCTAGAATACAACATATATATCGTCTGGTGTGTAGATAATTATTATTCTACCATCACAATCAATAACGACTCGATGTGTTGTTAACTAGTCCATGTCAAGAAATACATCAAAATCAAACATGTCCATGATTCTAAGGTTTGACATGAGTAAAATTCTTGAGATTTCTAACTCACAATCTTGATATATCTAACTAATTTTCACATTAGTCCCAAGGAGAAATTACATGCAATGTCTAATCTAAGTTTTTCTCAACTTGTCGTACCCAATGATCTACTGTCATTGGTCCCCTCTCCATAAATATCATAGTATTATGTGTCGTGAACCTTCATAGGTTACTTGGCCCTTCTTGACATCTAACTACACTAGTTTGTGTAACTCTCGCAACAGCAATACCCATAGCTTTTATTAGAGCCTGTTGATCAAAGAATGCAGAGGATTGATCCTCATTTCGTGGACATCCCAAGTGTCCTAGTTCTCTAATTTCTATCTACATAAGTCAAATAATAATATAAGAATCATAGTCATTTCCTATTATTAGTTCACATGTCAGCTAATAATAGACTTTTTAGTTTGAAAATAACGTTTCATCTTCTGAACTGCTAAGGTTATGTTTCTTTACCCTGGTATTCTTTTTTTTCGAGTATTAGATATTTATATATCTAAACTTTCCTACCATGTTATGAAACTTGTACTAATTTCTAAGTTATAGGTAATCATATACCTAACCTATGATACCAAGCTGTGATACCTCATCCCCTAAGGGGTCCCATTCATTGCATCACACAATACAATGTGCAATTAAATAAAATTTTCTTAAATGCACCATACATTTTTTTCCTTTTTATTTGATCAGCAGAATAAAAAAAATACAAAACATATTATTTAAGCCACAATCAGATTCCCTTCATATGTGTGATTCTGCATGTGGATCTATCATCTACCCTGGACATGTGCCTGAAAAGGGGTCTCGCAATGGAGTGAGCAAAACTTAGTAGAGGTCAACTTTTATAGAGTTCTCTCTACCTAAGTGCACGTAAAACGTCATACATATATATTAATGCCTATTCAAGTACAATGTTTATATGAATGCAACTATAGATGAAATATTTATATACCCATATTTTTGAGTCCCATCGACCCCCTCACACATGCTAAAGCCAAGTGTGACGTATTTATATGTGTGTGTGTGTGTGTGTGTGTGTGTGCATGTATGTATGTATATCTATCGAAATGTTTATTTTTTTGGAATTATTCCAAAAAATATTGATCTCCTCCTAAAATATATTGGACATTTCTCCAAATAAAATATGATTTTCTTAGTTTTACTCCGAGAAGTATGAACCTTCTCCGAAAAACACATTGGACATTTCTCTGACAAAATATTTTTTTCCTTGGATATTTTTTAAAACACCACGTAACTCAGCATGGATGTTGTCCCAATTCGAGTTTGTAAATTTATAATAGACATGCTCCAAAAAAAATACCACGCAACTCAGTCTGGGCATTATCCCAATTCAAGTTCACCAAATATAATCTATATTTATTTATGTGTGTGTGTGTGTGTGTGTGTATCATGCACCCACTCATTATATGGAATGTTCTCGTGCATATGAAATTTATTTATGCCATTTACGATTAAACGATGTTTTAGACATAGCTATAATAATCCAAACCCAATTAACCTGCATTAAATTTTTCTAAATGAAATATAAAAACTTTTTTACCAATTAACCATTTCCAATGACATTTCTAACAATTTGAATTGAAATATAAAACATGATCATTTATAGCCTTTAAATAGAAAAAAATTCTGATAAGAGAAAAACACTACCTTTCAGAAAATTTCATGGAAACTTTATAAAATTGATGTCAAACTGAAAGTCTCGTCACGTAGAGCAACTTTAGCTCTTGTACTATTCTATTCTTACTTCAGAATAATCCATTACAATCAAAAGAAAATCAAGTTTATATATTTTTTCCTCTGTACAGTGACTCTCTCTCTCTATCCCGAGTTTATTTTTTTTCAATCTCTATCAGGCATCATCTCGTTTTCTAGATTCAAGCTATTTTTTTATTTTATTTTATTTTATTTATATACAAATTTTTATTATAATAATTTTTTTTTGTTAGATGCATGGACCACACAAGCGCAGCCACGTGCTGATGTCGTGGAACAGTCTTTTTCTTTTTTGTTTTTAAATATTTATTTATTTATTTATTCTAATAATTATTTAAATAAATTAAAAAAATAACAAAATTCTGACTTCCTCATAATTTGAGGAAATTTGTCACCGTAGCTATATTTTTCAAGATGAATTCAATAATGAAATCTATTTTATCATTAAGGTTCTAAAATTTTTGTTAATTATTCTTATTACAAAATTACTATTTTACCATTTTTTTCCAAAAATAAAACATGTTATTTATTTCTTCATTTTTTTTCGAGATCTCACTAACAAAGCTATCAATACCTTCTAGTGAAAATGAGATGAACATGGAATATCAATGGCAATCAATTTTTATCTGTCATGATGTGGTCATTCCAACATAACTTTTGTACGTGTAAAAGAATCCTAAAATTTTTATGTATTTCACTAAATACATATAAATTCCATCCTCCATGAACTATTAGCTGACTTCCTCTATCCCTGCCCACATATTGAGATCCTCCTCCACTTGAATGTTACCTTTCATACCTAAATCAATTTATATAAACATTGAAAAATATAGATATAATAAAAACATGTTATGAAATGTCATAATAACAAAACATCATGATAAACACATTGGCATTCAAAATTTAAAAAATAAGCAAGACAACATCACATGGAAATCAATACATATCTAGTCATCATTAGAAAATCTTAAGAAATCATTTTCATCTACATAATCATCATCATTTGATTAATGTAATTAATTTCTTCTCATTATCTTCTTCAAAATGGTCATTATTAATTGTCCAAATAGTTTCCACCTACACCAAGAAATGTTTGAAGCCCATCATCTTCTTTATGAAAGATTGTATGAAGCTCTATATTATTCTCTTGAAATGTAGATACACATGATAAAGTGATAATAATACCATTTTCAATAATTTTCACAATTGATCTAGGTTTTATTTACATATTGCCTAAAAGCCATAAGGATTTCTTCTTGTGGTTGGATAAGTGGTATAACACACTTGTTCGACTTGTACTATAAGAATAAATGGCTCGTACTTATGATAATATTTCTTATGATACACATCCACAAAATTGTATTGATGATGAGTTCTAATACCTAGATTTGGAATATGATCAAACCATTCACACTTAAATTAAATTTTATTTAATTGATAAAGTAAGAAACTTTATATGTAGAATTTCAATTAATTGACCATGAAAATCAATAATATATGAAGTAGAGTTAGACCCCTTTACGCATACACCACTATTAACTGCAGCTCTATTTGAACCATGTTTCAATAAATGAAATTTATATCCATTTACATAATGTATGAGATATATCTATAAACTTCATAATGGTCCTTTTGTAAGATCCTTTATTTTTCTAATACATATATTTGATGACTAAAATTTAACCTACAAAATGATAAAAGATAAAATCATATTTATATAATCTTGAAGATAACTTTTTAGAACTAAGAATGATAAGTTATATACTGACACATTTTTAAAAATAAAATGTGAAATCCTTTTTAAGCTTTGCATCAATTGAAGCTTCATCAATATGGGGTTCTATTTGCCTTAATTCCTTAGTTAAATTCTTCAAAAACAAATTTGAAGCTATTTTGAATTATTTAAAAAGTATATCACATACCATGATGAAGAAATGAGAATATAAATTTATTATAAATCTTACTCAATATATGGTGTAACTTTTCTCAATTCAACAAGATATGTGTGCATAACATGATACTCTTGGCCATCCAAAAATTATCTCGATGTTGCTCTACCATATGATCAACTCGCATGTGTGAAAATAGAAAACATATCATTTTTTTCAGATATATCCTCAATACCATAAATATTATTTGGTGACATTTTATTATGTGGATTATACAATTTTCACTGAAAGTAGTGTGCACAACATGTCAAAGCCTTTTCAACCAAGTAGGCATTGTATATCTATCCTTCCACTTTGGCTTTATTTCGAATATTATTTTTCAATTTTCTAAGATGTATGAAATACATCTTTATTAAAAAATATATATTTATTGGATACATTTATAATTTTAGATTAACAAATAAAAATTATATAACCTCTCAAATGGATACATCCATCTATATTGCATAAGGAATGCTATCATGAATTCATAAGACAAGTGGACTAGAAGATGTTCCATAGAGTCGAAGAAGCTAAGAAGAAAAATACACTCAAGTCTGGATATAATTATGGGGATGTCATTTTGTAAATTGCTCCATTTCTTCCTTTGTTATTAATTACAAGTATTATTCTAAAATAAATGCTTACTTCAATCAATGCTTCCCAAATATATTGTGTAGTAATTCATGGAATGCTAAGGAAGCCTCTACATTAACACATGATATTTATGCCTTTTTATCTCAAATAACTTATGCTTCTTCATATCAAAACTTCTTCTCATGAAAGATGCATATCCATTAGGGAACCTAAGCTCCACTAGTCTTTTGCACAAAGCTTTCTTTGCATCCTTGTTAACACTATAATAAGCATTAGAGAATTAATTTAGTGATTCATCCCTATGAAAATCTAAAAATATACAAAACTTTTTCAAATCCTATCTTGATTTGAAAATATTTTTGTTTTTCCTTCCAATTTCATGATAGTATTAAAAATATTATAAAAAATATTATCAATGTTCATCATATCTAAGTTGTGCCTAATTAGGTTGGTTTTCCAATAAGACAAATCCTAAAAGATACTTTTTTTCTTCCAACCATAGTGATAATTTTTTAAAATTTTAGTATTAATGTAATTTACATCAATATCTATAATATTTATGAACTCATAACTTTCAATTACATCTAATATTTTGGCACATGACCTCAAAGGTTGTGCACATTTTATATCTTTATGACCTTTCTTAAATGCATCAATATTCATCCAAAATGGATGTTACACATGTAAAAATTTATGGTGGTTATCAAACCAAGAAGTATTTCCACTCGTGATCAGATAAAATGTATCTGAGTCCTCCATGCAGTAAGGACAAGCTAATTTTTTATAGTACTTCATCCTGATAACATTGAATATGTAGGAATGTAACTTATAATCAACATAAGTGATACTCGCGTTTTGAAGTCCCGCTTTCTAGATATATCATATATTTTGATACCATCCTCCCACAATTATTTGAGCTTTGCAATCAGGGGCTACAAGAAAACATCTTACTTGTCTTTTGGGTTTCTCAAACTTGGCACGATAACACACAAAAACTTATACTCATCTTTCATGCATATCCATGGCGGTAAATTATAAGGTGTAATAATAACTAGCCATGAAGAGTATTATTTATATGTTTGCCCAAATGGCTAAAATCTATTTGTGTACAACTCTTATCTAACATTTTGACCGTCATCTACAAGAGATAGATGACAATCATCAGAATATTTCTAAGAAGTTGAATCTGAGCAATGCAACATAATGTCATCTTTAATAATATGCTCTTTATGCCAATGCATGTCATTAGTGGTGGGTTTAGATGTAAATAATATTTAAAAACGAAGAGTCAATACGAAATAATACATCTTATTATGTGAAATATTTGTTTTCTTTTTTTTACATGCATGATTTATTTTGTATCAAAGATAGTTACAAAAATTACATATAATTGTTTCACTATCTATGCCCCAATATATCATGTAGCAATTAATATAATAATGCATTTTTTCCATATGCAAACCCAAACAATACAAGTAAAATCAGAATTAGAGATAGAAATTAGAGATAGATATTTATCCATCTCTATGTAGAGATAGGTTAGAGACAAATTAGAGATGAACTAGAGATGGATTAATTAGAGGCAGGAATTCCATCTCTAAATAGAGAAAGAATGATTTCCATCTCAGATCCATCTCATATCTGAGATAGAAAATAGTTCATCTCTATTTAGAGATGACATTTAAAGGCGGATTGATTTCCATCTCAAAATTGGGACAGATCTAAAATGGACATTATTCCGTCTCTATTTTGAGAAGGAACTCCTATCTCTAAATAGAGAAGGAATAATTTTCATCCCAAATTTGAGATGAAAATCATTCCATCTTTAAATAGAGATGGAAGAATTTCCATTTCTAATTAGAGATGGAAAAAATCCATTTTTGTTTAAAGAGGAAAAGATCCGTCAATGAATTTCATCTATAAATAGATATAAAATTCAGAGACAAAATAATTTTTATCTCTAATCAAATAGCAAAATAAAATCCTTCTTTATTTAAAGATGAAAAGTCATGTCTATGAATTTCATCTCTAAATAGAGATGGAAATTGAGATGGAATTTTTGTCTCTGATTATTTACCTTAACAAAAAACTAAAGTATGATACTAAAAAATTCAAAATAACTATCCCTCAAACCTATCTAGGTTTTATCCCTAATATTTGTTTTAATTTATGAATAATATAATATTATAGTATATTGTGAAATGAATATATGTAAAAATAATATATATTACCCCATTAATATGTGCTTACACCTTTTTGAAATAGATTTTATTTTCAATAATAATATTATAAATATGTTTATAAATAATTATAATATTTTTTAGGGCTTATTTTTTTTCTAAATATTATATAATTTTTATTTTACTTTGAAATATGAAAAAAAATCATGGTATAATGAGATAAACATAATATCTATACTAGCACTCGAAACGATGATAGATTTTAAAATGAATATTTGATATATTCAAATTCATTTACTAAAATCATAAATCCATTCACAGTTTGTCTTAAGTGATACTAATGTGAAATCGTTATAAAAAATATAGTTTGCAATGTAGTATGAAAAAAGTGAATATCTATACTCCATTATCATATAATTTCAATTTTATGATGACCCATAAAATTTTTCTCTTGGGTCAAGACATAATAATAATTTTTTTTAATATTTCTATCATATTTGTCTATTTCTTGTTCCTAATAAACCAATATTTTTATCCAAGTATAATTGGATCACTTCAATGGTTATGATTGGGTAGGAGGTAGAGATTGCAAAGTTCAACATATCCCATGCAAGTAGGTAGTAAAATATTTATATAATTATGACAAATTCAAATCAATAGGTAAAATATAAAATATACAATTTGGAAATATGTTAGTCATAATCAATTCATCAAAATTGTTCAACTATTATTAAACTTCATAAAATACTTAATTTTACTCAAAAAAAAAATATATGACAAAGTATCATCAAACTTGTTCGACTAATGTATATCAATGAATGCATATTAAAGTAATTCAAAAAGACCAAAATACCATAAAAAACAAAAAAAAACATCAATATCATTGAATTGGAATAAAAAAAAATAATGATTTTGATATAACCAAATATCTTCAAGCATAATCAAATTTTCATGGGTGCCACTAAACTATATCAAATGTTATAAAGTTATCTAGTACAAGGATTTAGGAAAAGTATCGATTATATCTTCAAATTTATGCAATCAAACATAAATGTGCATTGTTATAGAATATAAAAAATATATAGTATCATCAAAATATATCATTATTAATTACCAAACACATAGTAGTCTAGTCGATAAAATTTGATGAATGCTCTAATAATGATGACATGAGTTCAATTTTCATAAATATTAAATACACTTTTCCCAGATGTTTATTAGATCACCTATCACATAGTTGAATCAGATGTCATATTTACTCCAACCTCAAAGCCCAGATACTTATATATAAACTAAGTGATAATATGAGTTGAGTTTGAAAGTGAGGAGACAAATATATTTAACAATCATTGAACAAACTCAAATAGCATTAAGTATTAACAAGCACACATAGAGAACATGTCAACTATCATAAAAAAAATCTTTAAGACATAAATTCCAATGAAAAATCCATCCATAAAAGTGTATCAATTATTATTGAATCTCATTTAATATTATTTACAATTTGACAATCATTCATCAACAAACAAGTTGAACGACATCAAAAAAAATTTAAAATATCATATTTGAATGATTATTAAATATTATCAAAATTGTTTTAAATTTAAAAACATAGAATATCATTTGCCTCAAATAAAAAATAATTTTGATATTTTTTAATACATCTTATATTTCAAAATGCAATATGAGAGATGAACCCTACAAATAATTATGGTTTATATTGAGAGGGGGAGGGGATGGTTTCTTTTCTATAAAGTTTTATTTTTTAAAAAATCATAAATGTATTTTAATACAAATTCAATATCATATACTAAAATAGTTTACTTCCAAGCATATATTAATTTGATCACTAAAAGAGGATAAATGTTCTAATCATAATAATGCAAGTTCGACCCCCAAAAATATTATATATGATTTTACAAGGTGTTTGTTAAATAACATATCATATGGTTGGTACATGTATGAATTACCTATTATGAGTGACAATGTGGCTTATATGAGTGTTTGAGGAGTATAAATGTATAAGTGGCAAAAAACTTTAAAATATTTGTTGGTTTATATTTTTTGGTAATAAAAAATAAAAACTAGTTTAAATAACGGTGTCAATGATCAATAGATTTTGTTGAGCTTCATTTCAGATCTGAATTAGATTATGGTTGGTTAGGAGCATTCCGTTTGCCAAGTGAAATGATTGCAATACATATTGTAAGTATTTTTGGAATTGAAGGTCTGCTTTGTTGAATTGTTTTCTATTTTTAATTAATTAAAATGAACTAATTCTCTATAGTTTTTGTATCATCTCAAAGTTTGTATAAATTTTTTGCAATAATAGGGAGTGAACACCTTTTTGTTTTGTAAGCTAGTTAGCCTCACAAAGTAAAATGTCATTTTTACTTATGCATGTTAGTTTTTTTTTCTATTTTGTAATTATTTTATTAATTTCAATTGTGTTCCATGAAGCTTCTGAAAATATAATTGACATCTTTGTAATCTATGTGTGATGTGTTATGGCTGCTGTATCATTGTTGCATTAGCAGGGTTGCTTGGTGTGGCTGTGTACGGTCTCTTTTGCTATCAAGTGAGAAATTGATTATTCTAATGTGGCATCACAGACATCAATTAGGACTTTTTTCATTTACATGCATACTAGAATATTAATTTGACATTTTACAATTTAATGTGTGGAAATATGATAATAAGACCTTGATAGTTATAAAATTTTAAAATTTATTCACATAAAATAAAGATATAATGATTAGTATATATAAAACATAAAATTACTAGGAGCACTGAAAATAAATGGGACATTCCTAATGTAACAAGTTAATACTACAATTTATAATGTGTTAATACTTTTTAACTCATTTTGAAGATGTTACATAAATATCTTTACATTGAACTTGAAAAAAGAAATCTGTCATGTCTTCTCTATGATTGTGAAAATGCCGATGAGTTATTACTCAGTAGAATAAAGTTTTCTTGATTTTCTTTTCTAATAATTGAAAACTTTGTTTCTATATGATCTTTTCATTCAAAACATGTCAAAGAAAAATAATTAAATTTTGGATTGTTGTAATTTTTTAACTATTTATAAGGACTACCTCATCCAATTATTTAAGATTGTATTTACATTTAGTTAGGATAGTACCTCAACTTTAAAACCAATTATTTTTCTTAAAATTTTTTGAACCTTATATTTTACATTATTCATACTTTTTTATCTTTATTTTTAAATAAGAAATTTGAAGCCATACTTTTCCTTACAAAATTCTTCTCACTTTTACACTTTCGACAACCAAAAATCAAACTATTTTTTTATTGATCTTTCAAGTCTGAATCTCGTTAAGGTGTTGTATGATTAATCAAGAAGCACATTGAATAGCCTGTCATTATGGTTCTCCACTAATGTAAAATAGGATGTGCATGTTGATGGAGTACATGTTTTTGTTTAATTTGCAATTAGTCAGCCATAATGGACTGATGGATCGAGAATAAGGTGTCCATGTAGTATGCATAAGAATCAAAAGTTTTTAGAAACTGAGAATGTGAAGTTACACTTAGTGCAAAAGGGTTTTGTACCCAAATATCATGAGTGGAGATTTAATGGGGAAACTACAACACATAGAAATTATGAATGGGGTGAAGGTCATACATCAGCTTATGCTACGAAATCACCTAGTCCATACCATACCATGGTTATGGATCCAGGTGGTCTTAATTCAGATTTTAACACCAGGGAGGAGAGTCTAAATTCGCTAGTAAAAAAATTGTATGAAATGTTAAAAGCAGCCGATCAAGCATTGTGGCTAGAGTGTGAGAAGCACTCATAGTTATCTGTAATAGCTTGATTGTTGAATATAAAGTTAGAATATCATTTACCAACGAGATATTATGATTCCATATTGGAATTTATGAAAGAGGCACTGCCTCAGAGAAACATATTGCATAAGAACTTTTAGGAAATGAAGAAGATGGTTGAAGGATTGGGTCTTCCGATGGAAAAAATTGATTTTTGTGAGAGTGGGTGCATGATAATATGGGGTGTAGATATCACATTGAAATGTTGCAAATTATGTGGGCATCCTAGGTACAAAAGTAGGAGAAGAGTGTCAATAAAATATAAGGGTGATGTTTCGTATAAAAGGATGTATTACGTTCCTCTCATTCATTGGTTATAGAGATTGTATGCTTCAAAAGTAACTGCTAAGGAATTGCATTGGCATGATGATCATGAGAAGGAAGTTGGTGTTATGCATCATCCATCTGAACAAAGGCATGGTTTCATTTTGATTAGATGCATCCTTATTCTTTCATTTTTTTTGTGGAGATTAGAAATATCAGGTTGGGATTATGAACAAATGGATTTCAACCATTTGGTCAATCGGGTAAGCAATATTCATGTTGGCCAATCATTATAACACCATATAATTTTTCACCGAGGATGTGTAAGAAAGAGCCTTATATGTTCTTGTCATATGTATTTTCACACCCAGATGGCGGTAAGACATCATGATTTGATAATCATCGAAAATTTCTACCTCACAATCACTCCTTCAAAAATATACAATAACTTCTTTATTATAAATAAACAATTTTTTCCTGGTCATCTCCCACTCGGTCTGGTATAGAAATTTTAGACCATATAGAGAAATTGGGACTTTTAAAAGTAACTAAAGCTAATACAGATGAGATCAATAGCAACATTTATAAAACTAGTGGTTTTGGTTAAATAAAACATAGTATATTTTGGGATTTTCCTTACTGGAGTACCAATTTGATTCGTCACAATCTCTATGTCATGCACTATAGAAAAAAGTGTTTGAGAATGTGTTCAATATAGTCATGAACATTGAGGGAAATACAAAAGACAACATCAAATCTAATAAGGAATTGGTGACTTTTTGTTGACAAAAAGAGTTTGAGAAGAATGCTAATGGTCGAACCCAATAGCAAAAAGAGTTAGAGAAGAGTTTGTGAATGAGTGAAAACCCTCAAATTTTTTAATGGCTATGTGTCAAATATGGGATGATGTGTAGACTTAAAGAAGTACAATGTTTTTGGAATGAAAAGTTATGACTGTCACGTCTTTATGCAGGGGTTAAATCCCAATAGTATTTCAGAATTTGATGCCAACAAATGTTTGGGAACCACTGACCGAGTTGAGATTATTCTTTAATGAACTAACTTGTACTAAACTCAAGGGGGTAGATATGAGAAGATTAGAGTTAGAAATTCCAGTAATTCTATGTATGTTAGAGAGGATATTACCTCATTCTTTCTTTGACTTAATGAAACATTTTCCTATCTACTTGCCATATGAAGCAAGGATAGCATGCCAAGTATAGTTTCATTGGATGTACCCATTTGAGAGGTACTAACTTCATATTTTTAATTTCTTTGATATTTGATGTTAATAACATATGAAAACAATTAATTGTTGTCATGTCTGTGTGTGTGTGTGTGTGTGTGTGTGTGTGTGTGTGTAATTTCCTTCGTCATTTAAAAAAAAATATCGGTAATAAGGCTCAAGTTGAGGGTTCAAAATGTATTATGTATTTAGTTGAAGAAGCATCGAACTTTTGTTAGCATTACTTTGAATTGCATGTTCACACAAGACAACGGAATGTGCCCCATAATGATGATGTTGGGGTTGTTCCAATAGAAGGAAATTTGTCAATATTCATGTATCCTGGACGATCTTATGGAAATGCAAAGCCTGGCCAATTGAGGGGTTGGGTGGGGGGTGTGACTTTGGGGGTCTCAAACCTATATTCTTTTGAATTGTGACGTGATTACACCTTATATCGACTAAGTATTTTTGAATATTAGTAAAATTATTGATTTTGTTTTATTTTAACAGTTTTTTAATATTTGAAGTAATTATATTCTCAAGCTACAAGAAGAAGATCTAAGAATAAATGATGCTAACATTGATCAAATGCTCGATAATAATTTTGGTGAATGTTCCAAACATTATGTGAGTATCTCATTCCCTACATTATTTTTCATAATCAAATATTTTAAATCAAATACATATTGACATTAATATTTATTTTTTGATGAATAGGCATGTAATCCTAGTAACAATGTGACAAACATCTTTGTAAGGCTATTTTCGAAGGGCCAAATAGAAATAAATAGTCATATCCAATGTACTTTTTCAATGGGTACAAATTTCATACTATAGGTCATGGGGCTGGTCGAGCTACCATGAACAATTGTATTTGCATTAAGGGTACAAACCATAGTGAGAATGCTAGTGATTATTATGGACAATTGAATAAGATCTTAGAATTAGAGTATCCTAGTTATCCATTCAAAAGAATAGTTCTATTTAAATGTGATTGGTTTGACCCTTCAAGGCATGGTACTAGAAGGCACCCACATTACAGCTTCGTAGAAGTCAACTAAATTAGAAGGTTAATAGATATGAACCATTCAAACTTGCAAAGCAGTCGTGCCATGTAAACCATGTACCATATCTTTCATTTAGGCAAGCCCAAATTGATTGGATAACTATGTGCAAGATTAAGGTGATGGTAGTTTTAAAGATGACTAAATTGTCAATGAAAACTTCTCCAGTGCCCAGATTGGTCTTTCAAGACAATGAAATTAATTTACATCAGATTGAGGTGGTGGAGGACAATGATCTTGGTCTTCTTAATGATCCAAATGGTGGCATATAAGTTTTGATGTAGGAAATGATGAAATTGAATCTGAAGATGAGCTTGAACATGTTTTGGAATCTAAATCAAAAAATGAAGATGATGATGAAGACCTGATCTGTCGTTTTTTTTTTGCAATTTTGTTTTTAAACACCATAGTAAACTTGTCTTCAAAGATATTATAATCACTAGTTGTCCATTTTCTAACTCTTAAACTTGGCAAATGTTATGGGAAGAGATGGGTTTGGAATTTTATGTAGATTTCAATAATAACAAATCTTTCAGATTATATTGTGTGTTGTCTATTTGTGTCAATAGATTTTTATGATTCCAAGAAGTGTCATCAATTTTCTTTTTGTTTCTCATGATTGTTTGATTTAGATCTTTGTTGGGGAAAATGAGAGTGTTTGTGATTAAGGATTAATCTTTATTTTTCATTATCTCATGGATTGATGTTTTGCTTTATTCTATTAGGTGTCCTTAGTTCATTCATGTGAGAAAACCATACATTCTTTTTTCTTTTTTCTTCAAGTATATCTAGGTAGTTGATTATTATGGCTAGTACTCCATATAATCCAAACTAGGAACATGATTTTTTTTTTTTGTATTTTTTTATTATTAATGTATGTTTAGTCTCTTTATAGTTCTAAGGTAAAGGCAAGAGAAAGAAAATAAGGAGAAAAAATGAAAATGATTTTTCAATGTATCTTTTCATTGTACTTTCAGCATCTTTATTAGGTTGTGAATATAAACCTTGAAACTAGCCCATTTTTTTATTCTAAAATTGTAATCTATCTCAAACATGAAGATAATGCTATCGAGCTAGACGTTAGTTGAATTATTAGATGGTCAACTAATTGTAGCTCAAGGTTGTTTACCCACCTTGTGAAATGGTTGATCTGCTTGTTTATCAATTGGCATCTTTCATTTGGTTTGCTAACTTAGAGAATATGCTAACTAATTATTATAAGAGCCACAAACTACTCTATGATTTGCTAACTCAAAGAATTAACATACCTTATATACCAACATCAAAAAATGTCCTATTGACCTAAAATTCCTAGTACTACGGGAACACTGATTGTGTTTAACAATTAATGAATTTGAGATGATCGTCAACAAAGTATAGATCTAAACCATATTTGCAAGCATGCAATTGGTAGTTATTTTGAGTCATCTCTTGTATCAATTATAATTTAAATTAGTAGAAAACCTTTAAATATGTATGAATAGCATGATACCTTTAGTTGGCTGATCATGAATATTTATGTATTTCAATTTCTATATATATACCAATAACGATGTGTTGTTATAAATCTCGCTACAAATGCTGCCTTTGATGTTTTACTTGCAAATGAGGGATTAATTTCTTAATCTGTGTTTTTACCTTCATATACAAAAACAAGTATGGGTTCTGCAATTATTTATGCCATTGATGTTTTACTTACTACAATTGTGATCATATTTTAAGCAATTAGGGAGGACTATAGTAGAAGTAAGTCTTTACAATTTGTATGCCATTATGCTTTATGCTATTGTGATCATATTTTAATATAAGATACAATAGTGAATTTATGCTTGTAGATTAATACTTTATGCCTGTTGATGAACTGTTTGGGTGGTTGGTTTTTTAACCATCATATGTATAGATGGGTAGAGAAAAATGAAGAGGAGGAAACCATGAAGGTAGAGGTAATAATAATAGTAGATATTGGAGAGAGTCTATTGATGAGATAAATCATGTACTAGAGTCTCAAGAAAAAATCACAAATTCCTTAAGTACAACCATCACCTCCTCCGCTAGCACAGGCACTGCAACAATTTGAAATTGGCTCCGCATCAGCATATGTTGCTGAATCTATAAATTTTAAGGCCAACACTAATGGTGTTTCTAGATTTGACCCTAGAGATGTGATCACTATTGGCAAAAGAGAGTAAGCTTTCATCGACTTAATTTTTTTCTAATAATGCAAATAGAAGTAGGTATTTTATTAACATGTCATAAGCATTACTATCCATTAATCTAAGAAATTTTGTCATAATTGATAACATTTAATTATTGATCTGTACCAATACACTAGAATACTAATAGTTTTAAGTAAATAAATGTGGCAGAATTAGGTAGAAAGAGTCAACTTAATTTCTTTTCTTTTGTTTTTTTTATATTAGCTAGACAAACCCATTATCCTTATCATTTTTCTTGGGTTTTGCTAGAGCTTGAGCTATCCCATTAATTACTCTAATCACTTAACCATCATAAGAAGGTTCAAACACAATCTCTTGTCCACACTGATTTTAGGGTTAGATAAAAATATATGTTCAAGTCATTTTTAGTAGAATTTTAAGTCAATTGCATTTAATTATCCAATCTATTCATGATTAATATCATTACCAAGAAAATAACTCCTTTATTTGTTTAGTATTACTAACTCTTTTTGATACTGAAACTAACAAGAAGGTAATTTTCTTCATTGGTTGTTGCCTCATGAAAAATGCTCATGGATGATCACTAAGACTTTTGAGCAGCGACTTCATGTGGACGGGTATACTTAAAATAAGTGGCATAGTCAAGTTTCTATGGGAGAAAAAGGCACAAGAGTTTCATTTGGACCATTAAGAATGCCAAACAGAAACCTGCTTATGTTTCTGATGATATTTGGAAGGCATGGAATGATGAATTCAATAAGCATGAGTACATAGAAAGAGAATGACAAAAAATGACAACAAGCCGATGAAACTGCCACTCATACCTGAGGATCTATCATACATTTTTCACATGCCAAATGTATGGTTAAGTTTTTATGATAAGAAATTTTGTTACAATAATGTTTTAATTTTATGATCACATTAATTATATACATTTTTCATTTTGAACTCATAGGAACAAAGTTTGGGAAAGAATCAACATACTGTGAGTTGTTTGTTCACAAACATACTAAAAGGAGCAATGAATCATTCATCAATGAGAAAGCCAAAGATTTGAATGTTAGCATCTTAATTAAAAATTAATGTTTTATTATATTAATAGCTAATTATTTCATTACTAATGTGATGCATTGATAAGAAAAGGATGTTTTCATCCGATCATGGGAGAAGATGCCCCAATCAGAGGAGAGGTCGTTCTAACCTAATCTAAATGATGATAATGAAATATTTGTTAAAAATATTGGGGGAGTCAAGAAATCAAGACTATATAGTATTGGCTCGGAAATATCAACATTTTGTAGCATTGCCTCTTTTAGTGGTACTTTACCTAAGATGGGTCATAGCCATGAGTTAGAGGATAAAATTTCAGCTTGTGCATGAAAAAAATAAGCTATTATATGATCAGTTTAAGGATTTGCAAGATCAGCACCAAAAGTTAAAAAAGTAAAATGAAAAAATATAGGAGCAAAACCAAAAAATGCAAGAGGAGATGCATAAATAATTGTAGAAAATGCAAAGATAGATGTTAGATTAGATGAAATCATAGTTGGCTATTTTTATCGTGGTGATAATGATTAGTAACTATATTTGACACTAATATTATGATTTAGTTATTTAAGAATACTATTGATTTTATAATTTATTAAAAGTATTGTGTATTTCAACATATTTTATGAAATCTATTAATTTAACTATTAAACTATATTTTAATAATTTTATATAAATTGACTTTGAATGACAATAAAAGTGGTATAAAAATTTAAGACATGTAAACAAAAAATATTAGTATATATAAACAGAATTAGAACATAATTTTTTGTCTCTGATTAAAAAAAGAGATGGAATTTTTCCATCTTTGATTAGAGATGAAATTTGAGACCAAAAATTATATCTCTGATCAGAGACGAAATCAATCCTTCCCTGATCAGAGACATAATTTGAGACCGAAACTTCTCCATATGATTAGAGGAATTTGATACCGAATAATCCGTCACTGATTAGAGATGGAATAAAATCCATCTTTTATGAGAGACAAAATCAATCCATCTCTATTTAGAGATAAAATTTGAGAACAAATTATCCATCTCTGATTAGAGACAATCAAATCCATCTCTGATTAGAGATGGTATCAAATCCATCTCTGATTAGAGATGGTATCAAATCCATCTCTGATTAGAGATGGTATCAAATCCATCTCTAATTAGAGACAGAATTAAATCCATCGCTATTCAGAGATGGAATTTGAGACCGAAAATTCTATTCCTAATTAGAGATGAAATTAATCTGTCTCTAAATAGAAATAGAATTTGAGTCCGAAAATTCCATCTCTAAATAGAGATCAAATTTGAGACCGAAAATTTTGTCCCTGATCAAAGATGGAATTAACCTTGTGAATTATTAATTTAGATCCCTAAAAATCCATCTCTGATTAGATATGGAACTTTCTATCTCTAATCAGAGACAAATTAGAGATGACTGAAAACACATACTAACATTATTAAGATTTAAAATTCCATCTATAATCCATCTGGAATTCTAGTTCTATATGGAATAGAGACCAAATTGTCCATTTCTAAATGAAAGTTTTTTTTGTAGTGAAACCTTGCATTAACTTCTCTGTGCTATAAAAGTTATCTATCATAACATTATTTTTTGGTAATAATTCAGATCACAACTGGGATATTTTATGATACCTCTTTGAAAAATAATGTTTTACCTTTAAATTCAATAGTTTGGTCTCCATTAATAACTTTGAGTTGCCATATGAATTTTTTGGCTAGACCTTTTCTTCCTAAGCTTTCAGCATTACATAAAATTATTTTGCTGATAATATTGAGATATCATTAGTGATAACTGAATTTAATGAAGGACCAATAATATTTTTCAACATTGCTTCACATGCATCATTAGGATTGGCATATTATATTGCAATAATTGACTATGCACATAATACTTTATTATTTGTGACACAACTATTTCTCCATGTTTATACCAAACATTATAGTCTCTAACAAATCTATTTTTTGCAAGATGATATCATACTATGTCTACATCTAGGAAACTTCAATTTTGACATTTATAGTCATTACATGGGCATCTTATTTTTGTTTCATCCATAAATTTAGATCACTTTTCAACAAAGCCAGTAAACTCTACAATCTCTTCTAAAAACTCATTAGTAAAAAACTTATCTTTCAGTCATATATTCATCTATAGATGATTAGGGGAAATGCTGATTTCCATTCCCATAATACTTTAAACAAACATATTTTGAATTATAACAATGTAATTAGATATTTATTAGCAATAAAGATGTAGTAGTTTATTTATGACATTATATAAATCTAAAAAAAAGTTGTAGTAATATCATTATTTGATATTTATCTATATTAGATGAAATTTCATTAATTATGAAAAAAAAACAAAATTTACAATGTAATAATTTTTGATTTCTAAATTAATAATATTTATTAACTAATTAGACAAATACAATATTTAATAGAAATCCATAAACATTGCAATGCCAATGCATTTAAATTTGTCAATGAAAAAATAACCAAAAAAGATCAACTATTGATGGGGAACATTATTAAAATTATAAAGATATTTACTAATTCATATGAAGCATGTAGTATAAATGGTCATCACTCAGCTGTGACATGTGATATGTTTTTTTTTTAATATTAAATAATTGGAGGCATTATTTATTTGATTGCACCTTTAGTGATGGGTAGATCAAACAATTCTATAAAATTTGAAATGATCTTCTAATTTTTTTAGTTGTTCAATTGTTCATTATGTTTCAACCTTAGAATTGCATACCCTCAAAATATTTTTACATTATTCATTATTATCACATTTGTACTTTTAGTATTTGTTAAAATATTTATAAATTGTTCATTGTTAAAGTAACACCAATAGTATAAGTTGTTCATTTATAAATTTTTATATTTCAACAAATCCTAGTAAGCTAACTAAGTCCACATTAATTAGTATAATAGAAACTATAGGTAAATAACAAAATGAACAAAAATTTCATACCTCAATTAGGTAAACCAAAAAATTAACAAATCATAGTATGTGAAAAAAATATAAAATATATAATTTTCCAATTATAATGATATTAATTCAACAAAACAAGAAGAAAGAACTCAATAAAAATACTAAACATGAAAAAAAACTATAGGTAACAACAAAATACACAAAAAATGCAATTCCAGAATATAATGCATGCGAGTTAATTTGAAAAACAAAATTAGATACCTCAATTATGGATGATTAGTACAATGATCAATAATTGGAGAAAAACAATTTAAAAACAAATTGGATGAAATCAAACTCAAAATGAAAATACACGCATAACTTTTTTTCAAAGTTTTGAAGTAATTTTTGATAAATTAATTATCATAATTTAGCGACAGAATTTATTTCTATTTCTAAATGAGCGATGGAATATTATTCCATTGTTGAGTTATTAAAAATCTAATAGTGACAGAATCTGAAGATATTTCATATTTAGCAATGAAATTAATTTTTATAGCTAAATTTAGAAATGAATAAGGATTCCATTTCTAAAAAACATAGATATATAAATTTCCATTGTTAAATGTCATGCAAGCATACTTTCCCATGACAACACATCAAAATTAGTGACATAGTTTAAATGACATATAAAAATCCATCGCTAATTAGCGATGGATTTTTTTTTCATTTCTAATATTTTTATAATATTTCAATTCCATTTCTAATTTAAAATAATGAAATTGGGCATTTCTAATTATGCCTTATCTTGTAGAATATATGTATATGTAAGCACATATACATATAAATATAAACATTAATATTCATAAGAGAAACTCTTGCACAAACAAATATTCACATACTACAAATTCATGAGAAAATGAGAAAGGAGGTGAGTTATCAGTGGGGAGACGGTAGACAATTTAGGATAAAATAGAAGGGAGACGGAGAAAGGATTAGGTGGAGAAAGCAAAATGGAGAACTACAGATATCGAGAAAATTTTTAATTAGGTGGTTTTATAAGAGAATGGGTAGCCGAGTTTTGGGATTTAGTGTACTTGGGGAAGAAGATGACGAGAGTTCAAATGAGCTTTGGTAAATTTTCATAACTCATATATAGATGTTGGCTATTGGATGACGAACTTCAGATGAGATTTTGTGTGCATTGGGGACTTTGGAAGACTTAAATAAAATGATAATTTTGCAATAATATTAATTAGTGCCCTAAGAATTTATTACTTAATAGTATGGTGCATTATTTTTTAAATGTTAAAATTTGGGTTTTTGTAATTCTTTATGAAAAGTTTACTGAAATATAATTCTCTCTATTATTGGACATGCACATGTGTGCATGCATAAAAGTGTCATGTTTTTATTTTTTTTATTTTAATTTTTTAGGGTATTTTATTTATTACTTTTAAAAACTATGTAATCAAAAGGTGATATGGCAAAATCACATAGTGAATAATAGTAAACCATGTTTTTTCATTTTTAATGTGCATCTCTCTCTTCTCTCCTCATCTTCTCATATTAATCCCAAAATTAGAACATTATGCAAACTTAGTTCACATCCAAAACCTTAATATTTGGTATCAATCATCGATCATGATACATTAGCTTTGAGAGTGGTTCTCTTCTTATCCTTTCTCTAATATGCTTCTTCCTTCTTCTTAATAATGTCGAGTCATCAAAATCTATTTCATTGAGGTGATACTCATTTTTATAGATCTCAGTTGAAATCAAATGTTACTCAGAAATCAATGTAGATCTATAAGAATTAAAAGAAAAGTGTCATATCTTGTGTAAATCGAAGTCATTTAGCAAATCATAACCTAGATCATCAAATTTCAAAACAATAATCTCAGATCTAGAGTTGAAACTGATGTCCGCTTTAATTCTTTTAGTACGAGTTTTAGTTCTTTATCGATTCTACATTTTTAAGAAATAAATTAACTTCTAGATTATGAATATGAAAACTTTTTTTATGTTGTAAAATATTTTGGATTTTGTTAGAGATAAATTTAATGAACTAGTTGATATATCATCCTAAAAGAATACTAAAAGATACAATTGAAAGAATTGAAGAAGATGGGTACTAAAACCTCACTGTTTATCTAGTAAGGAGTAAAAAATGACATCCTTCCCAAGATAATGAGTTATATTAGTGTTAAAAAGACTTGAAATTTGCTACAAACTGAATTCCAAAGAGATAAAATGTTTAAGAAATGAAACTCCAATCTCTCAAAAGAGACCTCGAGGGGTGAATATTCACAAATACTTAGTAATTTTCTTTCAAAGTTTATGAAGATAATCAATTAATTAAAGATGCATGGTGAAATTGTTACTGTCTTATAGATAAAAGATCAGTAGAAAAATTACACTCTTACTGCTAAGTATTATCCCATCATTGTTGTAATAGAGGATGAAGAATTGATCTCAACATAGCATACAAGAGTTCTTAAGTTCACGAAGGTATTATGAACAAAGACTGATGAGATATTCACAAAACTCGATTGAAGCTACCTTTCCACCAAAGTTTCAAATTAATTATGATGATGTGTAGCCTTAAAAATATTTCAAATATGGTAATTGAAGGTCTTCTAGAAACTATAAACCTAAATGACATAGATGAAGAAGGAGAACTACTAGATTCAAATTCTTATAAGTAAAGAATGGTTACTCTTCTTACACTGAAATATTTGTGTGAAGTTTAACCTTGCTAAGAATGATTGGTGGTACAAATTTAAGCCTTAATGCTTCGACTATAAGAATATTAGGTATCTACATAATATTGCAAATTCAAGTCTTCAACAAGCTAGTTATGTAGAAGAAAATCCTAGTGAAGAAAGTCTATCAGAGGTTTTAATTAGATCCAACAAATATAACTTTAGTGTATTGTTTTGGGATAAAGAATGCACTAATCACATAACTAAAAACAAAGCTCTCTTTGTGGACTTGACTCATCTATAAATTCACAAATAAAAAAAAATGGAATGGAAAACTTGTAGCTATCGATTATAAAAGAAAACACAAAGTATATATAACTACTATGGAAAAATATATTGAGAGGTACTACTAGTTCTAGAATTAGTGAAAACATACAGAGTGTAGGCCTATTAATCCTGAAGTGTTATAAACTAATATTTTAAAAAAATAATTGTTCTAAATGTGATAAAGAATTAATAAATATACTCTAGAAAGTAGAGATGTCCAAAAATAGATACTCTCCTCTTGATCTCAACTCTACAATTGATTGTGCATTGAAGATGCAAGAAGTATAGCAGTCTAACTTATGGCATAGATGGTATGGTCACCTGAATTATAAAATCTTGGAGCTTCTTAGTCAAAAAAATATGTTGTATGGACTTCTCTCTAATAATTAAGCACCCAATATAGTGTGTTGAGGGTAAACAGTATAGGTAGTACTTTAAAAAATAGGGTTCATGGGGGTCTACGAATGCTCTTGAACTAGTTCAAACTAAAATTTGTTGGTCAATGTCAGTTTCATATAATGCAAACAATAATTACTTAATTTTATTTATAATGATCGATAGAGAATGATGCGTATCTGCTTTTATAAAGCATAGATGAGAAGTGTTCTCTATATTTATGAAGTTCAAGAATCTTGTTGAAATGTAGTTTGGAATTATGATAATTGCACTTAAAATGATGGAGGAAAAGAATTCCTCTCAAAGTAGTTTATTTTCTACTGTAAAAAAAAAGCCTTTCAAAGACAACTCACAACTTCATATATTTCTTAATAGAATAGTATAGTGGAAAGAAAATTTAATGTGGTTGTGGAAATGTCCAAGCCAATATTGTTAGAGAAGTGACTCCCAAGATTCATATGGGTTGAACCATTAAGCATTGCTATTTACTTACTAACTAGAAGCCTAACCTCAACCTTAAAGAATTTCACTAAGATTGATGTACGAAGCGGAAAGAAGTCTATTTTTCATTACTTAAGTGTATTGGGAAGTTCATGTTACTTTCAAATATCAAAGCAAAAGAGGAAGAAATTCGACATGGTAAGCTAAAAATGCTTCCTTGTGGGATACAGTCTTCAATCCAAAGTGTACAAACTATATACACTTGAATTCAATAAGTTTCAAATAAGTAGAGATGTGCTACTTGATGAAAACTAGTGCTAGAAAATTGACTTTAAAGTGTCTACATCACAACCTATAAATTAAAATTAAATCAAAACTTAAGTTGTGACTTCCAGTAGTTATGAAGTTATAGAAGTAACAAAGTCAATAAACCTAGTTCCCAAAAACAACTCCTCTTTTTCTGAATAACTATCTCATTCTTCTAATTCATCTCCTACCATACCAGTTAAAATTAAAACATTGAAAGAACTATATGAAAAGTATAATTTTACAACTATAGAGCCTTAGAGTTTTGAAGAGGCAATACAACATCATGATTGGTAAAGTATAATGGAAAGGGAAATAAAAGTCATTAAGTAAAATAGAATTAAGAAATTAATTAAAAAACCAAAGAAAAATAGGCTATGATAGTGAAATGGATATACAAAATCAAAAACCTTTCTAACACTTGTAACCCACTTACAAGAATCGGCTAGTAGCTAAAAACTACTTCCAACTAATTAGATTATAGATTTCAAAAAAATATCTACTTCAGTAGCTAGACTTGAGATTATCATGCTATTAATTAAACTACTCATTTAAATGGGATTTCCACTATATCAATTAGATATTAAATTAGCCTTCTTAAATGAAGAATTAAAGGAAGAGATTTGTATCCAATAGTCTCATAGTTTTATAGTCAATGGACAATAGAATTATATATCCAAACTTAAAAAAAAAAACCTTTTATGGGCTAACATAGGCATCCCATTCCTAGAACACACATAGAAATGTGTATCTAATGAATTAAGGGTTGACTAGAAGCCTTAGTGAACTCACATTGTATATCAAAATGAAAAGTAGCACTTAAAGTTTAATTATGGTAATATATGTAGATGATTTGGTATTTACCTATGACAACTTGAACTTGATTAATTCATTTAAAATGATATGATGAAGAAATATGAAATATCATATATGGGATTTCTGTACCATTTATTGGGGAATGATATATTCCAAGTCTATAGTAGAGTTCTCATTACTTAAAATAAATACATTCATAGAATTGTAATGAAATTTGGAATGTCTAGATGTAAATTAGTTTCAACTCATTTGATTACATATCTACAACCTAAAGCCAATATTGGAAGAGGAGCATATGGAATTCTTTATAGAAGTCCAATTGGTTGTCTTTTATATCTATCGACGACTAGACTAATATTTCATATGTTTTGAATGTTTTATCATGATTTATGCACTCACCAAATCACCACTATCATGGGACTATAAGAAGAGTTTTGAGGTATCTAAAGGGCCCCATTATCTTTGGTTAAGATATTTTAAAACCATCAAAATGAGATTATGTGGTCACTCTATTAGTGAAAATGGTGGCGTGTAGATGTTCTTAGAAGCACATCTAAATATGTAGATAAGAAGTAGTCCTCTATGACCTTGTCTATTGGTGAGGCAGAATATGTTTCTACCTCATTAGCTATGGCCCAAGCTAAATAGACGAGAAGAATTTTGAATGATGGTAGTGAAGAAGAACATGATGCAACATCTATCTAATGTAATAACAGGTCTATTATAGCCATTATCAAAGACTTTATTCTTCACAATATAACAGATCGTATAGTTCTTAAATAACATTTTATTAAGGAAGTAACATAATAAAAGAACATATGCTTAAGTTACTATAATATGGATGAGAAAATGAAGATATATTTACCATTACTCTTTCAAAGAAAAAATATGCTTATTTCAAATAGTTTTTTGAACTTTAAGGATATTGCATTAACGAAAAAAAATTGTGGTTAATGTAATATTTTGATTTATAATTATTTTTTAAATGAATATTTTTGGACCCATGCATCTGTGGACAAATAGCATTGTGATTTTTCTATTTTTTTATTTTTAATTTAATTTATTTTATTTATTTTTTACTTTTCTAAACTCTATAATCAAAAAGCAATATGACAAAATCATATAATGTGTGATAGTAAATCGGGGTTTTTCATTTTTGATGTGCATCTCTATCCTCTCTCTTATTTTCTCATCTTATTCTTAAGACTAGAACTTTCTACAAGCTTAGTCCATATCCAAAACATTAACATTAAGCATTATTATTGCCTTTTTTTATTATAATGACTCCTAAAAGAATTAAAAAGTCTAATAAATATTAACTTGTGATGTAGTAATACAAAAATGACATCTGAGGTTGTATAAGTGAACATGTATGTTAAGTCAATTATTTAACTTAATCAAATTATAATTAGTTTCCTAGTATCTATATATAAACCATTCCTACTTTATATATTAAAAAAAGTAGTTGAATGAGATATGTTTCACTCATTTTCAAATTGCCATATACGAAATAGAAGTAATAGAGGTCAATTAGATGTTCATAGCCCAACATTTAAATATGGATGAGATGCCACAAGAATTGAAGGAGACAAACAAAACATCCAAACAACTTGATACCTTGAGAAATGTGGTTTTACTCATTTTTCAAAATACTATCAATAAGATTAATTAACTATTTCAAATTAGGTTCATGATACATAAACACTAGAGGTCAATTGGATGTTTTTCATAGTCCAATATTTAAATGTGGGAGAGATACCATGATAAATGAAAAAAAAAACAAAATATTCAAAATTAACCAATTCTCCAATTAATGATAGTTGAACTAGTTGTTTTTAAAATCCTACATAAAATGATAGAATGAAAAACAATCTCATTATCTCTAAACCAAATTGTTACATGGAATTTCTAGAAATTACATTGTCAAATGCCCCTTAGCCCATAAAACATACCCTAATAATTAAAATTACTCTATTATAAAACATTAATCTATAGATTATATGAAAAAATTGTATTTGCTTACAAAGATAAGCTCTCATCTTTGATCCTTGTTCATCTGTATGGTGGATGATAGATATAGGGGGGTTCACTACCAATGTTACCCATAGAAAAAACTAACATTGGTTTCTTTTCATTACTTTGATAATTATATTGAAGCATAAGCATACACCTTTATAAAAGAAAAGGATGTCATCCAGTTTGAGTGGAGAAAATATAATTTGCCTATCTGAGATGTCCTCTTCTATTATCATGGAAATTGTGTCCTAGTTTGATATTAGGGCATTTAGACATTTTTACTTAAGATTGAATATTATGAATTCGACTCTATACTATGTTGAAAGTAATTACTAGGTAGAAGAACCAAATAAGATATTGATTACTACATTTCTAAACATGATGTAGTCAAGATGTCCTACGATTGTATGAATCCTATGATTGTATCAAACAAGTAGAAGAAGTTGACTAGAGTTTTCTCCTTTAATATAGATAATGATATTAGTAAAACATATAGAAATATGAATGCCTACTACTTTTTGCAAACTAGATGTCTCACTATCAAATGAAGGCAATCACTTTGAACAACATGCATTCAATATATCAACTGCTTTGCCTAGATTACTTAGTATTAAGATTTATTTTGAAAACATTGCAGACACATTAACCAATAAGCCACAAGCTAATTAGGAAGGTTCATATATAACACTAGGTATGATACCCCATACAAGCTAGATGAGATGCATTTTTTCTATATTATGGAATCTAAATGATTTTTAAAATATATGCAATGAAATATTCAGATTTATGGATGTTTTACCTTTTAAATTATGATTTCAATTTCATTGATCATATTCTTTTCTTTCATAAACTCATTTTGGATAGTTGACATAAAGCCAATTATAAACTCAACTGACATGGCCAATGTGTAGGTGATTGACAATTCATCTAAGATTATTGGCATGTAGTTGAATAATAATTCATCCAAAGTACTACTATGCAGCTTGATGTGTCAAACAAACTATGTCGAGTCAATATGAAAATAAATGAGGCACCATGGCATGACCCAATGACCCACTTGGAAAATTGTGTCATGATAGGTCATGATGAGTCGAGTTAGGTCTACATGAGGTATGTCATGAACTAGCTCAAGGCACAAGCCATGTCTTGCATGAGCTCATGGCTAGTCTAGCATGGGCACAACACACACTATTGTTCAACAATACACCAACTCATGGATTTCCCATGCTAGCCTGGGTTCATTCAAGGTTAGCTTGAGTTCGGGCTAATGATTGGCTAAGAATTAGGCTACTAGGTAAGTGCTCATCTTTTACCTTACCCATGGCCTTTTTAAAAAGCTGATGCATCTATCACATGCTATTCTCAGGTCTAGGTTACTACCATCTCCGAGGCATGACTCTAGCATGACCCATTTAATATAAGGCAAGGTCCCTAGCTACATTTGGCCTACTCCACCTCTAGGCCTAGTTTCTTGTGGGTCATATTGTGAAAGGCCTATTTTTTTCATGGACATACCATGAATCAGATCACATCTTTTTGCAATTGACTAGATAACTAATTGAAGATTGCTAACATGTATGATCAAGTGATTCATATGAGATTATGGGCTTTTAGTTGACATGAAAAATCATTTAGGATTATTGACATTTAAACATATCATTAACTCACTCAATATTACTCGCATGTTGATGACTAGGAAACAAATCTAAGATTAATGAGATGTAACTATATTGGTTACTCATTTTTGATTACTATCACGTAACTAACTAGGAAACTCATTTAGAAATGTTAGCATGTAATTAGCTAGATGTTTCATTTGATATAACTAGTGGATAACATTCAGGTAACTAATTCAAGATTACTAACATGTAGGTGATTAATAAACTCATTTGAGATTATTGGAAACTAAGTAACCTATCAAATTGTTTGGTATTACTAGTATGAAGCTCACCAAAAAAACCATTCAAAAAAAAGCATGCAATCGATAGGTGTTGCAACTTTGTTTTGCTACCTAATTTATTGGTTAAATAGTATTCCAAAAGCTCATTGGCAATGCTATCTTGTTAACAAAGATGTACAAGTATATGGATCATATGAGTAGTAAATAATACTTTCATCTAGATAATGATTCCATAGATTCTATCAAAAATTCTATATATCAATAGTGAGACAACACAATTCTAGTAAAATAGATATTTTAGATTTTGGTATTATTCTTAATTCTATGGATTTGTTCATTTAATTTATATAATATTTATTAAACTAGTTTGAATTATATTTAGTTTGGATATAGAAAGAAGGTTGAGTTATTTTGTAATGACTTTTACCTTACAATATACAATATGATTATCACCATTAGACATACCCTAATTATTGTTCCCTCATTATTAACCCATCATCAAGATAATAAATTATTTCTGCTCAAGAATTGTTTATAAGCCAATACCTTTTAGGCAACTCATTAACTATCTTTGAAGATTATTTCATATTTACATTCTTATTTGCCAGTCTTAGGTGTCGACCAATAACTGATATGGTTTTTTAGCATTTGTACTTTAAATTTTGTAAATTTCATACTCACATAATTAATATACATTTCCCTTAATGTTCACCAATGAGAACCATATAAGTCAAAATAACTCAAAGGGCTATCACCACATTGTGAGTCATTATATATTCATACCTATCACCATATTTCTCGGTAATGATGTAACTTCCATAATAAATGTAAAATCGTTAAGAAAATATTTTATATAATATCTAACTCAATTGGTAACTAATTTTTCTTAGACATGTATAATGGTTTGGCATGTAAAATTGTTTATTCTTTTGGATTCATGTCATACTTGTAATGATTTACATATTCACATTTTGAGTTTTAACATATAGGTTTATCTCACACATCATGGTTAGATTGATTATTTCTTTTTTCCTATAATATGCATGAGTGAGCATCATGGTTTACTTGTCACCAATTACCATGACAGCTCTAGGTTAAAATAATTTCCCAAATAGAAGTTTGTGCTTTGTGCATGGAAGAAGAAGAAGATGATTTATTTCTCTCTCTTTCCTTTTTTAAACTTGAATATTTCTATATTATTTTAAGTAGAAAGTTATAGCTTTTGAAAGGAAACCACCACTTTGGCCTTCATCTTTTGAGCTCAAGGTCATGACTCTATAAAGTGACAAAAAATTTGGAATGTGTTCTAATCTTTATCTAGTACATTATCACAACACTAGAAAATGTCCATGACTTAAGCCCAATGTCTTTGTAATATAAAGATGCAGCACTAGGAAATGATCATGACTTCAATATTTGTTTCTTTTATTCATCATATAGCCATGATACTGGGAATACCTATGGTATTGGGAATGACCTCTCATATACATGATATGGCTACAACAACATAATATTTATTGTTTATATTTTTGAGTTTTTAAAGTTTGTCATTCAACATTTTAGATTATATTTTTTTATCATATCTTGAGTTGAGCCAAATATAAAATATATATTTTTAAAAAATTTTTGATTTAATTCATTTAAAATAAAGAGTATTATAATTTTTAATTTTATTATTTTAATATTTAATATTTATAATAAATATAAAATTAATATTTCAAAAAATTTTAATTCGCTTTTTGGCTGCTCATAACTTTCAAACCTAGAATCGACCCAACACAATCTAGCACAACCCAACATTGAAGTGCTAGGTTATGGGCTAATTAGGCCATGCTAGGTTGATAAATAATGAATCCATGCTGGCATGGTATGATATGAGAACCAATCTCATGTCATGTCAGGTACAACATGGTGGCCTAACTAGGGCACAAAAAATTGGGTCATGCTAGCATAAATTTTTGACATTAGATTATCTTAATCATCATATAGTTGCATCCCTACAAAAAATTTTGACATTAGGAATCACCTCTCATGTGCATCATGTGAGCATGAATCTAAGAATAGTTGTTACACAAAGAATGGTCTCTCTCATGTCCCAACTGGATGTAGCACTAGTAGTAGTTGTGGCATTGTCCTTAACTTCTCTCATATATCATATTATTGTGGTGCTGCAAAAAGGCTATAGCATAGAGAAGTAACCCAACATAAAAGTCATGGAATTGTCTTCTCTTGAGGACATAAGTCATGATCTTTGGAAATGATCATACTCGAGTAAATTTTGCCAATAATATTTTGTATCCAAAGGTTGTAGTGCTAGATAATTGCTATGGCTTTGGAAAGATTAGTTTGGGCTTTGTAACATCTTGTAGCTCAAAAGTCATGGTTTTTTAAAAAAAAAGTCATTGTTTTTTTGTAAAAAACATCATGGCTTTGACTTGAGACTATAAAGCCTTATTGAAGATAAAACCATAGTACAATGAAATGGTTGTGACATTTAATACTTGTAGGATACTTAGTTACTACTATGTAAATAAAATATTATAATTACAAGATAAGTATGATTATGACTCTATGATAATATTTTAACTACAAAAATATATTATATAGTTGAAAGATTATGCTAACGAGGTGATAAAGTCATAGTGTACAAAGATTATCATGATCAATTAGGTAGAGTTTTAGCTAAAAAATGACTACTGAAACAACTAGATACTTAATAACCTATCAATTAGTCAAAAGGCTAAAAAATCCTATCAATTTTAGACTATTCATCAGAATCCATCATAACTATAATGTTGTGAAATTGATATATTTATGTACCATTATAGTGCTTACACATCATCTAAAAATACTAGAATACTCAAAAATATTCATTAAATAGAATGTTGAACAATAGGACAAACTACTCAAGGTTTTTGATGAATATCACTCCACTCAAAAAAAATGTAACTAGCATACTGAAAACACATCAAATGTATTGACAAAATGTTTCTAAGAAAAACTCATAAAGATGAAGGTGAATTATGAATAGAGATATAAATAATCTTGTAGAATGAAGCAAACTACATTGTTATGTAATCATGTCCACATTAAAATAGAATTGTTACAAATATCAAAAGCATAATAATAGAATCTTAGATATCCACCTAAAGGATCTATCCATGGATAAGAGAGTGTTCTTCTTAATTGTATCTATTAAATAATCAACGATGTGTTTGTTCATCTATAGCTTGAAAGATTCACTTATAAGGATCAAGTTGTATGATAATTTAAGAAATTTAAAGAAGAATGATTTCTATCTTGAGATCAAAAATAAAAAAATAGTTAAGCTTGCGACCCATGACTTAGACTCTCCAAATGTACAAAGATTAGTTTTGGCTTTGTATCATCTTGTAGCTCAAAAGTCAAGGCTTTTTAAAAAAAGTCATGGCTCTGACTTAGGACAATAAAGCATTATCGAAGATAAAATGACGGTACAAGGAAGTGGTTGTGACATTTAATACTTGTAGGATACTTCGTTACTACTATGTAAAATAAATATTATAATTACAAGATAAGTATAATTGTGACTATATGATAATATTTTAACTACAAAAATATATTATACAGTTGAAATTATTATTATTATTATTATTATTATTCTACTTCTTCCTCATCTTCATCTTTCACTTCTTCTTCTTATTCTTCTTCTAATTTTACTTTATTTTCCTTTTTTTTCTTCTTCTTGCTCATCCTATCCCAATTCAACATCATCTTTATCATCAACTTCTTCATCATCATTTTTTTTTCTTCTTCTCTTTTTTCATTATGATATTCTTCTTCTACTTATTTTTACTCTTCTACTTATTTTTCATCATCTTCTTCTAATTCCATTTCTTCTTCCATTTCCCCATCTTTTTTTAATCTCTTTCTTCTTCATCTTCTAATTCCTTCTTCTTCCTTTTTTCATCATTTTTTCTTTTAATTCTACTTCTATTTATCTTTCTTTCTTCATCTCCTCCTACTCCTCCTCCTCCTCCTCCACCTTCTTATTTATTCTTTTTCTTCTTATTCCTTCTTCTTCTTCTTCTTCTTCTTTATCTTCTTCATCCACCTCTGACAAATATTCTTCTACATATTCATCTTGTTTTTTTATTCTTTTATGTTTTATTCATCTTGTTCTTGTTCTTCTTTATCTTCTTCCTCCTCTTCTTCTTCTTCTTCTTCTTTTTGTTCTTAATCATCTTATGTTTCTTCTTCTTCTTTTTGTTCTTAATCACCTTATGTTTCTTCTTCTTTTTTTCTTCTTCTTCACCTTTTTTTTCTTCATTTTCTTTCACTTCTTTCTCACATTCTTCTCCTTCATCTTTTACTTCATTTTGCTATAATTGTTCTTTTTTTTCTTTCGTCTATGTTTCATTTTGCTCATTTTATTCTTTTATTTTTTTCTTATATTATATCTTCTTTTTCTTCCTCTTATTATACCTCGTATTCTCCTTCTTCAATTTCCACTACTTCTTCCTCCTCCTCCTCCACTCATCATCATCATATTATTTTTCTATTTGTATTTACACCTATGCTTCTTCTTTTTCATCTTCTTCTTTCTATTCCTCTTTTTTTTCTTTTTGATATTCCTATTAATATTAATCATCATCATCTTTATTATCTTCATTATCATCATCATCATCTTTGTCTTTCTCTCCTTCTTCTCCATCTTCTTATTCTACTTATTCATCTTCATATTATTAATATTCTCATACTTTATCTTATTCTTTCTCATTTTCTTCTTATTCTTCTTCTTCTTCTTGTTATTAATTATATTATCTTCCTCCTTCTTTTCCTTGATATTGTTCTACTTTTTCACCATCATCATCATTATCTTTTTACCTTCTTTGTCTTCTACATCATCATAAGCATCAACATCTTCATGATCTATATCATCATTATCATCATAATAATCTTCTTTTTCTTCTTATTCCTTCTTCTTCTTTTTCTTTTTCTTCTTTCTTCTTCTTCTCCATATTTTTTTCCTTTTTCTTCTTCTTCTTCTCCTTCTTCTTCTTCCTCTCTAAAATATTCTTTTTCTTATTGTTTTCTTTTTCTTCCTCTTCTTCTTCTTCTTCTTCTTCCATTTCTTCTTGTGTTTCTTCTCTTTATTTCTCTTTTTGTTCTTCTTCTTATTTTTCTTCTCCATCTTATGTTTCTTCTCCTTATTTTTGTCTTCTTCTTCACCTTTTTTTTCCTTTATCTTCTTCCACTTTTTCCTCATCCTTCTCACATTTTTCTTCTCTTTCATCTTATTTTTTCCATCAAATACCTTCTTCTTCACTTTTTTTTCTTCTTCATCTTATGTTTACTCTTATTACTATAATTTTTATTGTTCCTTTTCTTTTCTTTTCTTTCTTCTATGTTTTCTTCTATTCATTCTCTTTTTTTTTCTTTTTATTTTATTTTATTTTTTCTTTCTCTTCTTTTTCTTCTATTTTTATATCATGTTTTCTTTCTCTTCTTCTTCTTATTTTTCTACCTCTTTTTCTGCATCTTTATCTAATTCTTCTATTTCTACTTCTTCTTCATCATCATTTTCATATTCATAATCTATATTTATTATCCATGAACTAGATACTGGATGGTTGATTATTAGACAAATTTGATAAGTAGAATATATTTTCCTTTGTTGATTTCTCTTTAGCACAACTTGCTTATTGAAGGCTTTTGTGTATATGGTTTTTATAATAATGCCCAAACTTTTTGCCTTTACAACAATATGATTTTTATACCAATAGTTTATCTTAGATTTTTCTATAGCAAGAGTCTATCTTCTTATATATGTTAAAAGTGTAAGAAGAAAAATTCTTAATAATGGTGTATTTTGTTCCCATTACTTCTCTCTCTACCTCTACCTCTTTTCTTCCTTGAATAAAATTATAGTGGATCGCTTGTTGTTTTGCTTCATCTCTTCATGAGCCTTGATCAATAATGATCTTATATTAGATTTGGTTACAAGACAACTCCAATTCAATTTTTTTGCATGCCTTAGTAACCTTTTTTCAAATGACTTCAATGAGCTTATACAGTAGTTTTGACATCTATTCTTGGTCATAGTTTTATATAATTAATTTTAGCAATTTTTGTATGTCACAAATCTACCATCCCATTGACATAATAGATTCTTTATGCAACATATTATTCTTTCCTATGTAACTTTCTCAAAGTTTCAGTGACACTAGCTCATCAAATTTTTTATGGATACGATATTAATTTTATATCACAAAAACTAAGTACATCACTAGTACTAATAGCCACAACATCTTCTAGAACATGATTTTCTCATTATCTAACATCAAGATTTAGAAAAAAGTCATGATACTTTTCTATCACTACATTTTTTAGCTATAGATAGTTACAAAAAGAATTTATTATGCCATAACATTTTACTCTTGAGAAATAACTAAGACACAACTCATCATAGTACCATGACATTGTATTATAAAGATGAAGTATACAAGTCATGACTATTCCCAATGATGTCGCAATCTATAGCAAAAAAGAAACCATAGTTATGGCTCATTCCCGTCACTATGACTTCATGCTTTAATGATGAAAAGCCAAAACTATGATATTTATTAGCTCTACGACTTTCTACATAAAAATTACTCCCGACCATTCGAGTATAAAAGCACCTAATGAGGAGAAAAAATATTATTTTTTGAGAACACAAGAAAAGATGAAAAGCTATCAACTGGACTGGATGGCCTAGGCATTGCATGAAGCATGGCATGATTTAACTATGCTTGGAACGGTATGCCCCAGTTTAATGTTATGCCTAGATGTGTTACGGGCTGATCTATGGCACACCTTGGGCCATGTTGGGCCAAAGTTTCTAAAATGAGAGGCATATCATAGCATGACATGATTCACCTTGATTCATTCTAGACTAGCCATGACCTGATCTAGGCTAGCATTGAATGAACCAAGAAATCCTAGCTTGACCCAGACAAGCTTTGCCTAGCCCATGCTAGCATAGGATGAACTAGGGTTACCTAACCTAACCCAAGCTAGCTTAGAACAAACTATGCTAGGCTAAAATGAACCTAGACTATCCTGGAGTGAACTAGCCTAGGCTAGATTGAAACTAGGCTAGCCTGAAATTAACTAGGCTAGTTTGGAATAAACCTAGGCTAGCCTTAAAAGAAATGAGCTAGCTTGACTAGGCTTGACCCAGCCTGGCATGACCCAGCATGACTTGGCATGGTTCATCCAATATCCATGCCAATAGGGTGTACTATGCTACCCATTTTCAGATTCGTGCAAGCATAGCTTCACTCGTGCTAAAAATTGTGTTGTGCTAGGCATGACACATTAACCCAAACAAGCTTTTTAAAAGATGGATCATGCTAGCACGACATGACCTATTTGAAACCTCTTGTTTTGGGAGCACAAATTTTCATAGAACTAGAGAATATCTACAAGTAAAGTGAAGAATCAAGGCACAAGCATAAACTCTAAGAGAATATAAATTTTGACTCCCACCTTGAAGTAAATCTATTGGGCATAAATGAGAATTGTACATTAGGGTTTGATTCCTAGACACTCTATAGGATTATCATTGAGAACCTAAAATTTTATGAGATATATCTCAAATTACCTCATGTGAACTACTCTCTACTATTATGCTATTTTGAGATATAGTGTTGATATGTTTTATTTCATGTGATTGATGCTTAATTTTCAAATTTTTATGTTTGGAGTATGATGTGGTGTGATTTTTGATGAATGTAGTATTTATGTATAATTGAAATTAGGGTGTTACTATTCATATATTTGTCTATTTTATCATGGTTGATGGTGATAAGTAAGACATGAAGCAAACATGTGCATAATGATATGAAGGAAGTGACATGTATCTCAATCATTATGTATGAGACAATTTTATATGTCAAAACCTGACATTGAGATAATTTTAAAAATACTAGTATCATACTTATGAAACTAAAAGCATAAATATTTTTATAAGTCATCTCATTGTGTTTTTATAAGCATGAATGATTAATTCATAGAGGAACTTAGTCTCACAGTAGCATGACATGCTTAAGTGTGCCATAATATTGTGGTGAGGTACATATGCATCTCAAAAGTGAATCCATGATCTTATTAATGTGGGTGAGATAACTTGCTTGTCTTTACGATGACATGCTTGTGAGGTGAGTTAGATAGGAACCATCAAATAAATAATTGAACCATCATCATTGGGAGCAAAGGATGATTAATCTTTGAAGCAATTATTTTAGAAGCTAATGGATTACCAACGCAAGATAGAAGTAGATAATTTTATTTTTTATTATTTTGGTTGAAGATAGGAAAACAAAATCAAGAAATCAAATGAATGGGTAAAATAATTTCGGTTGATCCAGGTTCTTCAATATGTCAGTACCAAATCATACTTGTCATTTATAATTATACATGATATGTTTGCATGAAAAATGGCTTTAAATAAAAATATTTCATGAAATTATAGTTGGGTAGAATTATGATAAATAGTTGTGAAATTGATTGATTTTTATATGACATGAAAGAATTTGTATTATTTTTGAGTAGGTGGAGAGCGAAAAGTCTTGAAAAATCATTACATTCTCTATGTTATGACTTTGTTATATTTCCATGAGCTTATAGGATACTTTTAGTGTTTATTTTTATGAGTTTGTATAGCATATTTTTTTATGCATAGCATTCTCGAAGTCATAGCTACACTAGCTCGATAATATTTTTATGGCTATGATATTAATTATATATCATAGCTACTAATTACCCACCCCACTAGTGCTAAAAACTATGTCATTCTCCATAGCTATGAATTTCTCATTATCGAGCCATAAATACAAGGCAAAATCCATGACTTTTCTTTATCACCATAACCTTTGGCTATAAATAATTCCAAAGAGTATTTAATCAAGCCATGACTATTTTTAGAGTCATGACTTTTGTTCTAGAGAAAAGACTAAATTCATGGTCATTCCCAGTATCATGATTTCGGATCATAGAGAAAAAATGTATGAGTCATGACTATTCCTATCACCGTGACTTCATGTCCAAAAGAGAAATACTTAAGTTACAACCATCTTCAGTATCATTACTACATGTCATAAAAAGATAGAGCATGCTCCATAGCCATCCTACAACCATTACATTGTGTTTTAGTGAGAAAACTCATGAGTCGTGACAATTTTCAATATCATGGAAATCTAATACAAGAAAGAGACCAAAGCTGTTGTCATTCCTAGTGTCACGACTTTGTGTTACATAAAAGCAAAGATAAGGATGCAACCATTCTCTAGTTCCATGAATTTCAACTTAAAAATACGCCAAGTTATTCTAGTATAAAAGTAGAACTTATAAGAAAAAAAAATAAAAAAATAGAAGAGAGCTAGGGCTTGAAAGAGAAAGGCAAAAAAGGCTAGATCTTTGGAGTAAAAATTTACAAAACAATAAGGGAGATCCATAAGCAAAAAGGTAATGCCAAAGAACAAGCATTAACCCTAAGGAGGAATCTGAATTTTGAATCTCACCTAGGGGTAGATCTAAGGTGCATGAATGAGAATTACCAAATTAGAATTTTGATTGCTTGACACTCTTGATGGATATCATTGGTAACATAAAATTTCATGAAATATATTTTGAATTATATCATAAATTTTTTCATAATACTAGGCTAAATTAAGGTCTAAGATTAGTGTATTTTATTTCATGTGATAGATATATAATTGATATATTTTATTTTTTGTTTGGGTTGTGTTTTGGTTACTAATAGATGTGCTTTTATTTAGAATTGAAATTAGAATCTTATTATTAGTAGTTTTGTGCATATTATTATGGTGGATGTTAATAGTTAGCCACGAAGTAGTCTCATACATAATAATATGAAAGAAATGACAAGCCTTCAAATAGTGATGTACTAGACAAACCTATGTGTTAAAATGCTTTTATAAGTATGGTTCTTACAAAGCCATAATAGCAAATACTTTTATAAGGTAACCCATTGTGTATATCTTAGATGAACGGACCCTCAATTTATATGAGTAATTTATAGTATATTTTTCTATGGGTTTAACCTTTATTATGCATGTCATGTGTTATCATGGTAGACAATGATAGGTAAACCATGATACGCATGCAAGTGGAGGTAACTCATAAGGTGGTGATAGTCTTATTAGTAACTTCCAATCATATAAATCCTACCAAAGAAATTTGAGGGAATACATGTTAATTGTTATGAGTATGATGCTTATGAACCCAAGAGTAAAAATATGTTAAATACCACACTAATTCATGTTTTTATGATACACGAGGTCATAGAAATAGAATGCATATGCAAAGAAACCATCAAGAGAAATTGATGAGTTGTTTAAAAGGTGTGGACTTATGAATGACCTTTAAGTAAGGTTAATTTGTCATTTCAGTGGTAAAGTATTGAGTGAATAGATATGAGGAGACCATCATTTGGGAGGGCTCAATATATGACAACCACCTTATATGTCAATAGGGCACTAGGGCATTTTCACAAGAATATAATATTCACTCTATAACCAAACACAATAACAACCAAGAAATTAGATAGACCATTATGTATAATGAAATAGATCAATTTTATGTTCTAATAGTCTTACCAAAAAATCAATTTTATCCTTCTAACTAGAGCATTTGTTAACTCAAATCTGGTTTATTAAATTGCCTATAAAATTCCTATAGGATCAATATCTGGATAAAAATCATCTTTACTACTAGTATGTCATATATACTTACAGAACTATGTTAGACAAGATACTCTCATCCAATGAACTCTTAGAACATTGAGTAATTTTTAGAAATTAGGCATTATAACAAAATCACAACACTTGTGCACTAACTTTTTTATCAAATTAACTTGCTATTATATATTCACATAGTACCTTCATTTTATTTGTGGCCATTTTTTTCTTTTACATAAATCTTTTATGAGATACGATGGAAAGTAATATGGTTAAACTTGGTAGCATGACATCTAATAAAAATAAAAATATTCTTTTATGGAATTCAGGTTCTATTGAATAAACTTTCAAACATAAGTTTACACATTCTAGTGACATAAAACAAGTAAAATACCATGATCGGTGCTAAACCTTATGATTGTTTCTTCTAGAGACAACATTGACTAAAATTTGGTTTTATTTCATTTCATATAATAAAACTAACACTAAACTAAGAGTTTGAACCTTTTCTAAGAAATAGATTTTATAATTTCAAATGTGAATGCATGTCAAGTGCTACAACAAGAATAAGATAAGTAGTGTTGAATTAGAATGTTATTCAAGCAAAACAATAGAGGTGAGTTTGACATTGGAATATAAATCGTATTGATCTATTATGTGTTCGTCATCTTGCATCATCATGATTCATGTTGACCTCCATAAAGATATCATATTTTGTGGTTTCTTTGATAATTTTTATTTGTTATCATAATTACATGTAATGGATTCACGAAAGGATCCACCATCTAGAAATTCTATAGACAATAATCAATCTACTATAGAGAAAACAAAATTAAAAATATAAAACAACCTAATTCATGGTATTTGTATCATACCATTCTCTTATTATTTATATTTTTAATTCAATTTTATAGATAATTTTATGTTTAACTGTAAAGGAACAATATTAAATGGGCTTGAATTGTTAATAATAAATGTAAAAGAAATATTCTACCTAAATTATATTTGTAAAATGAGATTTGAAAGTTAGCATGAGTACCTAGGTGTCACAAATTTCTAATTAGCAAATATTATGATATTACTTTGGTTTCTTTGATAGGTTTTATTTGTTATTATATTTACATGTAAAGGATAGATGAAACAATTCATTGTCTAGAAATGCTATAGGCCATATTCTCTATCTATGATAGGTAAAAGAATAATAAAATAGAGCACCACCTAATTCATCGTATTTTTATCATACATTTCTCTTATTATTGAGATTTTACTTCAATATTATAGATAATTATATGCTTATGTATGAAGGAACATTACTTATTGGGCTTCAATTTCCAATAACAATTGTAAGATGAATATTCTATCTAAATTATTTTTGTAAAATGAGATCTGAAAGTTAGCACAAGTACCTAGGCATGATACATGTTTTATTAGCAAATATTAAATAATGTTAAATTCTATGCATTCACATTAAGTGTCAAAACATGCTTGAACCATTTTTAAGCAAAATTACTATCATAGTAACTCATAATTGGACTTAAGTAATTTTCCTTCAAATGAATCCTACTCTAGTTCTTTCTTTCGTCTTTTTCATGGGCCAAAAGAACATCTTTATTTTTTTTATACCCATGGATGTATAGCTTGCACACACCTCAAATAATCTAGTGGGGAAATCGAAAGTTTTGTATGGAAATAATACTTTTTAAATAAAAAATCTGAATTAAAATGTTGGTTTGAAAAATAAAACCAACCTAGTGCATCGAGAAACAAGGTGGCAATGGCCATCGTTATGAATGACAGCCTTTAGTTTAAATTAACAGCTGGTGTTCCCAATGTCGTCTTTTGAATTTTAAAAATTTTCAAATGTCAGCATTGTGAACGATGGCTATTGAAATAAACCAAAGGCTGTCATTCACAAAACCGACTATTGAATTTTACAATTTTTCAAATGCTAGCAATGGAAAAGATGGCTATTGAAAAAAACTAAAGGCGATCGTTCATAATGATGACTATTGATATAAAGGTGGTGGGGTCATTCACCAGACCCCACCTCCTTCTCCACCAGACCCCATAACCATCGCACTAGCAGCGTCGCCAAACTACTTTCTAGGTACAGCCTAGTTGCCTCTATGTGATGTCCATGGCCAACAATGATGATCACTATAATCGCATCACTTGAAATTTTTTGTTTTCTAATTTTTGCAAGTGGCGTCGATCCACTCCATGGAAATCTGTATCTACAATTAATTTTTTCTATTCTGTTGTGTCCGACTTTAATTAAAAGAAACATAGATTCAATATTTGTATAATTTATAGAAATCTTCAAAAGTATTTGTGGATTACATAGTGAGATTTTTCTGGAAAAAATTATGAAATAAATTATAACCATATCTCAAGCTAACATACACTCTCTGAGTTCTAATCATCCAACAAATACATAAGCTTGTTAAACTTCAAATCATATCTATGATGGAAAACTAACAATCTTCTTCCATGGCCCAAAAAATGAGTTACAGGTGCCTCCATCCTTTCAAATCATATCTATGATGAAGAAGATTGGTTAGGAATAAATTGTTCAATAGCCATCATTGTGAACGATGACCTTTGATTTATTTCAATAGCCGTCGATTCCAATACTACCATTTGAAAATTTTTAAAATTCAATAGCTGGCATTGTGAATAATGACCTTTAGTTTAAATCAAATACTAACATTCACAAAACCAGTATTTGAAAATTTTTAAAATTCAATATCTGGCATTTTGAACGCTAACATTTGATTATAAAATAAAGGTTATAGTTCACAATGACGGTCATTGCCACCATATTTCCAGACACACTAGTTTGGTTATATTTTTCAAACCTACATTTTAATTCGGATTTTTTATTTAAAAATTATTATTTCCATACTAAACTTGGAAATGGGCCTACCTCCTTCTAGCTAGTCATGCTTCGATGTATGTATGGGTGAGATAAATCTCAAAAAAAATTTCACATCTTACAATTAAATCTTCTACCTCGAGCAAGATGTATGCCCTTAAATTTGAGGTGCTATAACTCTATTCTCATTGCACCCATACAATCATGCCTTAATCATCTTCGCTTTGAGATTAATTGTAACCAATTCAAAGTTCTAATGATTCATAGTTTTACATTGTATAATGTTTTTGGAAAGATAAGTAGACTTTACTAATGAGATGTCAAGGGAATATTATATGTCTATGTAGCATTTAATTTATTAGTTACCTATGTTTAAAATTGATTGTCACTTACACATAATTAAATTATATAAATATTATCTGGTGGATAATAATGAATTTCTGAGCTATGAAATATTGATTCAAGTATTAGAGGATTTGAAATTTACATTGTTACTATTATTAACGAGGTAACCATCTTTAATTTAAAAAGAATAATGTCTAATTGAGACAACTATGTGATTCATTTGGGATAAAGCTCACCTGAAATACATGCCATATATCTATACGAATTGCTTGTGGAGAATTAATAAACTTGATAACACATTCCTATTTATAATAATTTTAAACAATTATGCGGCATATGTGTGTGATTTTTTAAAAAAAAAAAACCATAAAGATGGAAGTTATTTTAAACTAAGAAGATAAAGACAATGTCATATAGGTGTCATACATGGTACTTTTAAGTTATCTAGAGCCATGAAAATAAAGATTAAATATTATAGGCAACATAACTAGTAATAATGTTCTAAATAAAATTAAGAAGGCAAGGCCTACACATGACATACATCATGCCAATGTACGTGAATTTTGTCTAGATTAAAAACTACTCCAAAAAGAAAAAATAACATCATGCTCCACAACCTATAGGTTCATGCCTTCCGAAATTAAATAAGGTAAACTCAAGTCCTAAGCATCATATGTGGTGCTTGAGTGCTCCTTACTTAACATATCATACATCAAAAGTGAGAATTGAAAATCCTAACACCCATCATATTGGAGGAAAAATTTTGGTGGAGAAAAAGAGGATAAATTAAATAAGAGGGGTTCCACCAAAAACTACGTTAGATCAACAACATCCTTGTGGAGAAATTTTTAAAGATGAAACAAGAGTCACAATAGTTTGGAGAGGTACCTTTATTCTTTAAATTTTTTTTTTACTATGTTTCAATTACATTGTGATAACTATGCAATAAACAACGTGATTAATACTAGAATAGTAATCGTTATTGCACAAAGTTAATTTTTCTAACAAATACTCGAGTTTCTTTTGCATTCATTCTCTCTTTTGGATTTATCATCTTTATATGTATGATTAGAAGGTAAAAAGGATGCAATAAAAAAGACATCTCTTATCTCATTAGGTATTAAATGAGGTTACTCTAGGACATGAAGAGTAGTTTTTTCTTGTGAATTAAGGGATAGACATTCACTGTCATACTTGACATGTCTAAAATTACATGATAGAAAATCCTAGTTGTTGTGAGCAGAATGACATTCATAACAAAATTCTGTCATCCTAGGAACATTCTGATTTTTATTCTCTTGAGATGAATTCCCAAATCACAATTATTTAGTTAGACTTTACTTCTTTATTTTTACAAATTAAAATGCTAATCAGTTATAATAATCATTACCACCATCATGGGATTAACACCCTATAATACTTCATGATTATTAAATGTATCAATATTATGAATTACACTAAAATTAAATATTGACAATACCATATAACAACCATTAAAAAATAAAGATTCAAAAATTATTGTTTTTTTACAATACACTTGTGTCTTGATCTCAAGCTAATGTTCACTATGAACATTGCATGCAATGTCTCTTTTGATTTCTTTTATTTTAATATATTAAAATTTAAAATGAAATTCTCAAGTCATTATATGAAATAAAAGTTTAGAAAAAAAAGGAAATAATTAATGGAGAAGAAGAAAATTAGATAATTAGAATAAATAAGTATAAAAGTTGAAATAACCCAACTATTTGGATGTGTTCCAAATAGAATATATATGTGGCACTAATTGGAACATTATAAATAAGTGTCAAATTTTGTAAAGTTAGATAAAAGCACTAATTATTTTGAGCACTTATTATTGTGCTACATGAACTAGAAGGTGCATATACAAAAAGAAAATTTGTTGATATATTGTTTTCAAGATACTTTTATTAGATAACATTGAGATAGTATGTGTGGCTTCGTCAAATAATTATCGAGAAATGAAAAGATCTAGTTGTGAAAATTTTCAAATAAATACTAATATAATGTGGATGTGATGCTTAGTTGAACTCTAATGGAAACTTGATAATTAAGCAAACAAAATAATTTAGGAGATATTCATTGGAGCAAATTTGTTGAATATATAGCTCCTCTTTTGGAGTAAGTATTAGTGAAATTATATGTAGTGTTTTAAAACGAGTATTCTATTAGAAGTATTTAACTATATGTTAATGACATCGTTATTGATGGAGAATGGGAACAACAATTGCTCAAAAAGTGACAAAAGGCCAATATTTAACTATGACCATTGACAAGCAAATAAAGAAAATGGAAAAACAGGGGGGGGGGATTGGGGAGTCTGAGTCATGTGTCGCAAGCTTAACTATTTTTTACATTTGATCTCAAGATAGAAATCACTCTTCTTTAAATTTCTTAAATTATCATACAACTTGATCCTTATAAGTGAATCTTTCATGCTATACATGAACAAACACATCTTTGATTATTTAGTAGATTCAATTAAGAGGAACACCCTCTTATACATGGATAGATCCTTTAGGTGGATATCAAAGATTGTATAATTATGCTTTTGATATTTGTAACAATTCTATTTTAATGTGGACATGATTACATAACAATGTAGTTTGCTTCATTATACAAGATTATTTATATACCTATTCATAATTCACCTTCATCTTTATGAGTTTTCCTTAGAAATAGTTGTCGATACATTTGACTCGTTTTTAGTACTCAAGTAAATATGCTATAGTTTTCTGAGTGGAGTGACATTCACCAAACACCTTGAGTAGTTTGTCCTATTGTTCAGCATTCTATTTAATGAATATTCTTGAGTATTCTAGTATTTTTAGATGATGTGTAATCATTATAATGGTACAAATATAGATCAATTTCACAACTTATAGTTATTATGGATTTTGATGAATAGTCTAAAATTGATAGGACTTTTTAGCCTTTTGACTAATTGATAGATTATTAAGTATTTAGTTATTTCAGTAGTCATTCTTGGCTAAAACTCTAACTAATTGGTCATGATAATCTTTTTACACAATGACTTTATCACCTCGTTAGCATAATCTTTAGAGCTTCGGCAAATAGTATATTCATTTCTAATTTTTAAAATATATTGAGAAATTTCTCTAAGCATTTATTTAATTTATCATTCCTAAAATGTTGTTGAAGTAGAAGTTTCTTCAGAAGCTTAACCTTAACTTCATTTTGATTCACTTCTTCAATTCTATAGCCTTGAGTAAACTCATTCAATCCTACATTTCTTCAATTCCTTTATTCATAACTAGGGGTGAGAGTTAGGCTTGCAATTACATTGGAATCATGAATTTGTGATGTCTTGTGGCACTAAACCTTTATATACTCTAGAGAAATATTTTTAGTGGGAGACAAGATTTTTGAAAAATTCTTAGTGGGAGCTTTGACTTTTCGGAAAGTCATGGCTCTTTTAGCTCCAAAATTTTTAGAATTCACTTGTTCAATGTGTTGCTCTTCTAACTTTTTTTCCACTTTGAAACAATATAGATAAGTACTTATTCAAGTTCGCCTTATTATCACTTGATAGTTTTTAACTTCATTTTCCTTTGTTGATAATGTCAATTATCAAGTTTTTTCTATATATTTGTTATTACATAACTCTTATGATCCAATATCTCTTCAAGCCTCTCCATATGAGTGTCTTGTTTATTACTACTTTTTATTAGTTCTGTTAATATAGTATTCAAGCTTTCTTCCAGTGTTAATATTTCTTGTATTTTGAAGGTTGATAATTCAAGTGTGATCTTCCTTGTTTCTTATAGATCATCGGATGGTTCCTAAAGTTTCTCAAAGTTTCTCCAATATTCTAAAACCCACTCCAATAGGCTTCATAAGAAAAAGTTTTGTAAGTTCTCATATTTGGATGATAATGCATCGGAATATTATTATTGGGTCAAAATACATACCATTTTTTTTGTAACCCATTGATTTCCTTATGATAAATAGGATCTAAGTTCACCATTTCATATGGTTGCAAAATGAAGATTTTTTTAGATCTTATTTTCTTTTCATCTTGAGTTTCAAGCTTCCTCAATTTTGCTTCAATTATGGTAAACTGGTCTAACTCCAATACTCTAGCTTATCTTTTTTCAAAGGATCATTTGAAGTTTGGTACTTATTCTTTACTAGCTCTTCAAATAAGTAATATAGATTCTCTGGTGATTTATTGATAATTAAACTGCCTTTGATTACATGTACCATATACCTCAATATATAATTTAGCCTTTTATAGAAATTTTGGGCTAGGAACTATAACCAAAATACATGTAGAGGATACCTTTTCAACAACTTCTTAAAATCATCACAAGTATCATAAAATATCTCTTGCTCATCCTTCCAGAAGAAACTTATCTTGGTTCAAAACTAATAAGTGATTTGAGGTGTAAAAACTTAGTGAGAAAGGCTATGACATGTTCATTCCAACTCTCAATGGAGCCATGACATAAGTATTGGGACCAATTTCATGTCTTATGCCTTAATAAGAATGGGAATAGTTATAACCTTATTACATTAGGGCTAACTCCAATCATCTTTACTATGTTGTATTGCTCTAAATAGATTGTGACATTTATATTAGGATCCTTGCATATCTTTTCCCTATATTGCTTCTCCTAAACCATCACTATTATACTCAAAATCTACTAAAAATAGTTTATTTCCACTAGTTGCATCGAAATACTCAAATAACTATCAATCTTTATGGGTCACCAAAAATCTCCCAATATGTGGTAGTGGATAAGTTGTTATACATCTTACCCACCTTGAGACTCTCTATTATTATTAGTTCCCTTCATAGAGATTAGCTTAATTTCTAGTTCTCTCTTTGTTAAAAAATACTTTTCTAGTTCTCTCAATTTCTAGGTTCTAGAGATTAGCTTAATTCCAAAGCTTATGCTCATAAAATATGGGTAACAAAAGAAAAGAAAATTTATAAGCAAATTACAAATTACAACAGTCCACATTCCAAACAAAATAACATGATAAGCTATTGGATTCATAAACAAATATTAAATTAACAGTATTTAAACTACTAAAAAAAATTATCCTTTCTTAAGGTTAATTACATCAACTCATATTAACTAACCAAACTAAATAATCTCTAGAAATTATGCCAAAAACTTTTTATGAGTTCGTTATACTTCCCAATTTTGTTAGTTAGATAGTGTCATAAAATTCTTTTGGTGATGGTATCTCATCAATAAAGATTTGTAAGTATATGGGTCATACAAGTAGTTTGGTCAATAAAGATCTGTAATTTATAAAAAGAATTTTTTCTTGATATCAATCTTATAGGGATTATATTAGAAGTTCGGTCAATAATTAGCGAGGAAAATATAATTCTAGTAAATGAGAAAATTAGGAATTTAGATATGATCATTAGATCCTAGGGTGTATCCACTTGATTTATGTGATGCATATTCATATAATTTGAATTATAACGGTGTTGGATATAAAATGAAGTTTGGGTTCTTGTACAATGACTTTTTGTCCTAATGTCATATAAGATTGTTATCACCATAGAGCACATCCAAATGATGGCCTTCTCATAGTTGTCATATATCTACATTTAGATATAATGTCATATATCTAAATTTTGAGTTTTAATGTATACATTTGGTTCATGCATCATTGGTTAAAAAGCTATCATTTCCATTTTACCATATGCATAATGAGTGAGCCTCAATGTTTACCTAATATTATATACCATGACAATACACATAAACCTACCAATAGTGAAATCACTAATTGAAGTTCTATTTAATCATCATATTCATTAATTTTTATTCCACAACATAAATTAAATATATTTATTTAATATCAAAACCATTTATATATCACATAAGCAAAATTACACAAACCCTAGACCTAATTTTATACTAACATTAAAGAGATATGAATGAGATAAAAGAGAAGAAGTCTCATAAAAATCATATTTCCAATGACAACTCTCATGAAAATATTGGATAGAGACCTTAATTTAATGCTATTTTGATAGATTTTCTTGAATCTACCATGCGAGGGGGGCTTGAAAGTCATTCTTCCTTAATCTAGATTTTAGCTTATATCTTGCATTTCTTCCTTGTTTGTAGATCTTTTAAGGAGTGCATACATTTCCCATAAGGTTATTTGTTATGCTTTGATTGTGCATGTGAAGAAGAAGAATATTATTTTGACTCTTCTCTTTCCATTTTTATACTTAGATATTTCTATATTTCTTTAAGTATAAAGTCATAAATTTTGGTAGATGACATGGTTTTAGCCTTCAACTCTTGAGCTCGAGGTTGTGACTCTAAAAATTAGTCACAACCTTGGAATGTGTCTTAAACATTTTGTAATACTAGTTATTGTATTGTTAATTGACAATGACTTTAGACTATTCTTTCTTTTACACAATGTATCAATGCAAAAAATAATTATGGTTTTGACATTGGTTTTTCTCATTCATCATATGACTATTGTGCTAAGAATGTTTATGACACTAGAAATGATCTCTCTTGTACATAATATGGCCATGATATTATGAGTGATCAAGATGAAAAGAATGGTCTCACTTGTGCATTAAATGGTCATAGCATTGAAAATGTTCATGGCTTTAGCCTTGACCTCTATCATATATCACATGGTTGTGACATTACAAAAAAGATATGGTATTGGCAATTAGCCCAAACATAAAATTCATAGCTTTGACTTTTCATAAGGAAAAGAGTTGTAGCTTTGAAAAATAGCCATACTTGGGTAAAAATTATCTATAACATTTTGTGTCCAAAAGACATGATACTAGATAATTATCATGAATTTGGCATGAATAGTTTTGTTTTGAATCTTTTTATAGCTTAAAATTCATAAATTTATGAAAAGGCCACAACTCTAACTTGAGGAATACAAGATCTTGTTAAAGATAAAGTTATGAGACTATAAAGTAGCCAAATATTTTAGTGGTATTTGGTTACTATTATGTGAACTTAATATCTTATACATTTAATTATTACAAGATAAGAATTATTATAACTCCATGATAATATCATAGATACAAAGAATGATTTGCATAGTTAAAAAATTATGCTAATGAGGGGGTAGAGTCATGGTATACAAATATTACCACAACTAACTTAGTTGAGTTTTTGTAAAGAATGGATATCAAAACTGGTCGATGATTCATAAACTACCAAGTAGCTAGATACCTTTAAAAATATATTAATTTTATCATTATTCATCAAAATCTGCCAAAATTCTTAAGTCATGAATTCGGTCTAATTATGTCACATTCCCATATTTTTATATTATCTAGTAATACCAAAATACTCAAGAATATTTGATAATTTGAAAATCAAACAAACTATCATACTAAAGCTACAGCTTGTGTCCAAGTAATAACTTCTCCTTAATAAAAAAAATTACTTTATTCAAACAAAATATTTTTCTCTATTTAGTTTTGAGTATTGTAATGTTTCAAAATAGTGAAGTAACTTTTAGTGGACATATTGACTATCATGAAAAGGATTGAGTTTCATGACTATACTTAAGGGAAAGTTGGGTGTGTGTACAATTATTTATGCGATGGATATAATGTATTCATTACATCACATATGCAAAAAAATTCTTTGGTTACCTCCCAAGTACTACTACATTTAACATCCATAAAAATATCATCAATACTTTTTCGCCACTATCAATAATCGCTACAATCCATGATAGTTTTTTTATTGTGATGTTTTACCTTCTTATTTTTTATTTCTAAAATCTATCTTACTTTAGGTATACTTTCTTTCATGGTCTTTTTTTCTTTGGATATCATGACTTTGGTGAATTCCATAACATCTTCTTTGGTGCTAGCATGACTCTTTTCTTCTTGTATCTCTAAAGTCTTAGTGTTAAACACAATAGTAGCTTTGTCATTTAGATTTTCTTTGTCTATTTTTTTCAATAACCCCAAAGTCATAGCATTATATATAGCCATGATTTTGTCTATGAGCTTTTTGTGACCAATTTTTTTATACCCCCAAAGTCACAATATTGTGTATAACCATGACTTTTCCTTTGAATTTCTATTTGGTAATTTTATTATGCAACACTAAAGTCAAATACTAGAAATAGCTATGACTTTGTCATTGATTAGATCCTCCAAAATTAATATCTCAATTGTATCTTCCACACTTATTTTCTCAGCTTATTTGAAGTTGAAAATGTTAGATTCCTTAAAGATCATGATTTAGAAAAATGTAGCAACATCATAATAGTTATCTTCTTTATTTTTATCAACTCTGTAACTCCAAAGTGGTTATTCATCATCATCTTCATCAATTTCACAATACCAAATCTATCCTTCCATAACATCTTATTTATCTTAATCGGCCAATAGTAATCTTCAAAATACTTCCATCAAAAGTCATTTATCATTGTTTGGAGCCTAAAATCCTTTGTAATGATCACAGCCTAATTACTTCGCACTAATATGAAGAGTGAACTAACCTTTCTTGATATCAATAATGGATTATCTAGTAGCCAAAAATTATCATCCCAAAATTAATGGTGGATAATTTTCTTCCTACATATCCAATAAAGATACTGATCTTAACAAAAACATCTTCAATAATCCCATGTGGGTGCTTAATTGTCCAATTTGCTATTTGGAGTGAGAGATATTGAAATGATTTTTCAAAGATTCAACCTTAACAACAAGGGAATCAAGCTGAGACTAGATCTCAAGTCACATAATGCATTCGAAAATGTGTAGTTTCCTATGCTAAAGGGTATAGTAAAACCTTAAATATCTTTCAATTTATTTGGAAGTAATAATTGAATAATGACACTACACTTTTCATTCATATCCATGGTCCCGTACATCTCCAACTTTCACTTACTACTCATGATATCTTTCATTAAAGAAGAAGCCCTACCATATTAGTCGCCACAATCTTGGAAAATAAAAACTCTCAAAAATCTACTTCTTCCTCTTACTCTATTTTCCCCTTTATAATGAATAAGAAGAAAATAATACCAATATTGATAAAAAGAAAAAGAAGAACATGAATAAGAACAATAACAGAAGGAGAAGAATAAGATGAAGCAAAAGATGAAGAGGAAGAACAAGAGGAAAAAGAAAAAAAATAATAATAACAATAATAATAATATGAAGATAAGAGAAGAAATACAAAAGAATAATAATAAGAATAAGAAGAAGAATAAGAATAAGAATAAGAAGATAAAAAATATATAAATATAGAAATTAAAAGAAGAAATAGAGAAGAATAAAAAGAATACAAAGATATAAATTAACAAAAGAAATAAAGAAGAATAAATAAGAAAAGTAACAAGAAGTAACTAAAAAAGAAGCAGAATCAAAAAAAAATAAAAAAGAAGATAAAGAATAAGAAAAAAAAGACTGAAGAAAAACTAGATACAAAATAAAATGAAGGGGAAAAGGAAGATGACAAATAAGAAGAACACAAAGAAGAAAAAAGATTAATAGAAAAAATAAATAAAAGAAGATATAAAAGAAGAAGGATAATAATAATAATAATAATAATAATAATAAGAGCAAGAAGAAATCGAACAATAAGAGTTGGAAGACAAAGATGAAGAAGATGAATAAGATGAATTAAAAAAATGATGATGATGATGATGATGATAAATAAAAAGTAAAAGAAGAAAAAGAAAGAAGCATTAAATAGAATATGAAGTAGATGGAAAAGAATAAGAATAAGAAAAAAAAAGAAGATGAAATAGATGAAGCAGAGGAAAAAAAACAAGAGACAAAGAAGAGAAAGAAGATGAAGAAGTCGGTGAAAAATAAGAACTAAAACAATGAGAAGAATACTTAGAAAATGAAGTTGAAGAATATTAATAATAATAATAATAATAAGATAAAAACTAGTAAGAAAGAGGGGGAGGATAAACATCAAAAGAAATAGGAGTAAAATATGAAAAATAAGAAAAAGGTTAATAGGAAGAAGAAAAAAAAAGAAGAAGAAGAATAAGAATAATAATAATAATAATAATAATAACAATAATAATAATAATATGAAGTATAAAAAGGTGAAGAAGAAGAAGAAGATAATGAAAAATAAGATATGAAGAACGAGAAAATATTGAAGAAAAAGAAGTCAAAAAATAAGTGAAATAGAAGGAAGAAGAAAAAGAAGAAGATCCATAAAAAAAAATAATTATCTTGAAGAAAAATAGAAAGAATAAAGAGTGAAAGAAAAAAAATTAAGAGAAGAATAAGAAAATGTTGAAAAACAAGAAGTCAAGAAGCAAGAGGAAGAATAAAGATGTGAAGTAGAAGAAGGAGAATTAACATAAGAAGAGAAATTATAATAAGAAAGCATTGAAGAAGAAGAAGAAGATATCAAAATAGAAGAGGAAGATGAGGAAGAAGAAGAAAAGTTAGAAGAAGAAGAAGAAAAAGATAAAAAGTAGTTAAAAAATATAAAAAACAAGATGAATAAGAAAAAGAAAAAAAAACTAGAGTAAGAAGGGAAAGAATGAGAACATGAAGAAGAGGAAGAAATAGAAGTATGAGAAGAAGTTGATAATGATGACAATGATCAACAATAAGAAAAAGAAGTTGATAATGATGATTATGATCAAGAATAGGAAGAAGAAGAAGAAAAACAAATACAACAAGAAGAATAACAACAATAATCACAAGAAGAAGAAGAAGAAAGGCAGAGAGATAGAGGGAGAATAATAAGAAAAGCATGAAGTCAAAAAAGATAAAATAAAATAAGAGGAAGAAGAAAAATAAGAAGAAGTAGATGATGATGATGATGATGATGATGATGATGATGATGATGAATAGGAATAAAAATAATAAGAAGAAGATGAATAAAAAGGAAATATAAGAATAAGAATAAGAAGAAGTAAAAGATGATGATGATGCATATGACAAAGAAGAAGAATAAAACAAAGAAGAAAAAAAATTAGACATAAAAAATAAGAAGAATGAAGATGGAGAAAAAGAAGAAAAAAAAATAATAATAATAATAATAACAATGAGAAGAACAAAAGGAATAGGGAGAAAAACAAAAAATAGTAATAATAAAATGAAGATGTATAAGAATTAGAATAAGAAGAATAAGAAGATGAATAAATAAGAATAAGATGAATAAGATGATGATGATGAAGAAAAGAAAAACAAGTAGAAGAAGTAGGACAATAATAATAATATATAGATGAGGAGGTAAAAGAAAAAAATAAGAAGAATTAGAAGAAAGAGAAAAAGAAAAAAGAAGGAAGAAAAAAAAGAGGAATATGATGAAAAAATAAAAATATGATAAAGAAGAAGTAATGAAGAAGAAGAAAAAGTAAGATAACAAGAGATGAACAGAATAAAGAAAATGAAGAAGATGAAAATAAAGAATAAAAAAAAGTTGAAAACAAAGAACAAGAAGAAGAAGAATAAAAATTAAAAATAGAAGAATAAAAGGAAAAATAAGAGAATGATGAAGAAAAAAAAGAATAACTAAAAGAAGACTAAAAAAAGAAGAAAAAGAAAAAACTAATGTTGATGAAGATAAAAAGAACAATAAGATGAAGATGAAGATGAATACAAAGATAATGATGAAGAAAGAAATGAAGACTAAGAAAAAGAAGAAGAAACTCAATAGAAAGAAGAAGATGAAGATGAAATAAAATCTGATGATAAAGAAGATGAGGAAGAAGAAGATGATGAAAAAGAAGAATGACAAAATAAAATAGAAGAATAAGAAAAGAAACAACATGATGATGATGATGATGATGATGATGAATAAAAAGAGAATGAAGAGGAAGATAAAAGAGAATAAGAAATAATAGAAAAAGAATAATAATAATAAGAATTAGAATAATTGAAGTAAGAGGAAGTAGAATAAGATGTAAAAAAATGATGAAAGTGAATGAGAGTATACAAAGGAAGAAGAAGAATAAGAAACAGAAAAGTAAGAAGAGGAGCAAGAAGAAGAACAAAATCAAGAAAAAAAAAAGAAATAAATGAATGAAAATTAGATATAGGAGAATAAAAGGAAAAAGTTGAATAAGAAGGAAAATAATAAGATAAAAAAGAATAAAAATAAGAATAATGAAGAGAAGAAGTTATATTAAAATATGAAGAAATAGAATAATAAGAGGAAAAACAATAAGAAAATGGAGATGATGATGATGATGATGATGATGATGATGATGATGATGATGATGATGATGATAAGAATGATGAAAAAGATCTAGATAAAAAATTGAAAAGAAAAAAGGTAAAAAGAAATAGTAAAAGTAGGATTGAAATTACAAGAAAAAGAATCAAACTCAAAACAAGTTGAAGAAGACGAAGATGTCAAAGAATAATGTGAAGAATAGGAAGAAGAATAGGAAAAAAAATATATAGAAAAAGAAATAAGCAAAATAATAAAAATAAAAAATGTTGATAAAGAAAAGGATAAAGAAAAAAGAAGACATTAAAGAAGAGGAACAAATACGAAGAGGGAGAATGAAATAGAAGAAGAGGAAACATAGAAAAAGTAGAAAAAGAGAAAAGAGGAAGAAAACTAACAAGAAGTAAAGGAAGAAAAAAAGAAGATGATGATGAATAAGAAGAAGAAGTTGATGAAGAAAAAGAAGAGGAAGAACAAGAATAAAAAATAAGAGGAAGAAGAGAAGAAAAGAATAAAAAAAATAAAAAGTAGAACACGGTGAAAACATATAGAAAGAAGAAGAAAAAGTACAAGAAAATAATAAAAACAAGCATGAGATGAAGAAAAACAAAAAGATAGAGGAGAAGAAGAAGAAGAAGAAGAAGAAGAAGAAGAAGAAGAAAAGGAACAAGAATAAAAGTAGAATAATAAGATTAAAAAAAGGAAGAAAATTAACAAAATGAAAAGAATAGGAAGAAAAAGAAGAAGATGATGATTATGTTATTATTGATGATGATGATTATGTTGTTATAGATGATTATTATTATTATTATTATTATTATTATTATTATGTTGTTATTAATGATGATGATGATGATGCAGAAAAAGATAATTAAGAATAAAAAAGGGAGGAAAATAAGAATTATAAGAAAATGAAAAAGAAAAAACTAAGAAAAGGAAGAAAAATTAAAAAGAAAAAACTAAAGAAAGGGAAGAAAAATGAAAAGATGTAAAAGAAGAAGACAAAAAACAGGAATAAGAGGCTGAAAAAGATGATGATGATGATTATTATTATTATTATTATTATTATTATTATTATTATGAAGATGTAGAAAAACAAAAAAGAAGAAGAACAAGAAAAAAAGGAATAAAAATAAAAAGATAAATAAGATAAAGAAGAAGAAGAATAATAATAATAATAATAATAATAATAAGAAAATGAAGAAAAAAAAGAAATAAAATGAAGAAAAAGAAGAAGAAAAATAAAAGAAGAAAAAAAAAAGAAATAGAAGAAGAAACAGATGATAATGATGATGTTGATTAAAAAATTAAAGTGAAAAAGAATATAAAGAAGAAGGAGAAGAATGAGAAGAATCAAAAACAAAGAAAAAGAATGAGAATAAGAATAATTTGAAGAAAAAATGAAAAAAACAAATAATAAGGTATTGATGAATAAGAAGGGGAAGAAGAATAATACTAATAAGAGGAAAAACTTGAAGAATAAAATGAAAAAAAATAATGGTAATAATAGACTGAAGAATAGGAAGAAGAAGAGGAATATTAGGAAATGGAACAAAAAGGCCAAGAAGAATAAAAATAAGAAGAATAAATATAAAATTGAAGAAGAAGAAAAACATGTGAAGAAACAAAAATTGTTGGAGAAGAAGAATAATGAGAACAAAAAATGATGATGGTGATGAAAAAAAAAAGTGAAGAAGTAGTAAAAGAAGAAGTAGAAAATAAAGAAAGTGGAGGAGAGCAAGAAGAAGAACAAATTTAAAGAAGAACAAATTGACAAAGAAGAAGTAGAAGTTGAAGAAATAAAAATAAGAAGATGATGAGGAATGAGAAGAAGAAGAATGAGAAGAAAAAGAAGAATTAGATGATGTTAAATAAAAGTAGAAGATAAAAAATAATAAAAATAATAATAAAAAGAAAAAGAACATGAAAAAGAAGAAGAAAAAAAAATATAAAAGTTCTAGAAGGAGAAGAAGAAGTGAAAGATTGAGAAGAAGTATCGATAGGCACAGTAGCATATGAAGAATAAGAAGAAGAAAATAAAAAGGAAAAGGAAGACAAAATTTATGCTAAATTTAAAAAATAAGGAAGAGATGAAGAAGAAAAATAGTAGTAGTAGTTTTGTATAAGAAGGGAAAGAACAAGAAGAAGTAGTAGTAGTAGTAATAGTAGAAGAAAAGAAAAAATAAATAAGGATAAGTTGATGATGATGATGATGAATAGTTGGAAGTAAAAGATAAATAAGATAAAATAAATAATATGGAGAAGAAAGAAAAAGAAATATATGAAGAAAAAGCTGAATACAAATAAAAAGAATAAGAAGAATATTTTGAAGAAGAAGAAAAAAGAAAGAGAGTCTGAATAAGAAGAAGAAAAAGAGTTATAAGAGGAAGACAAATAAAAAAGAAAAAATGAAGAAAAAAAAGAAAAATATGATAATATTGAGAATAAGGAGGAGATGATGATGAAGAGAAAAAAAAAGAAAAATAACAAGAAGATTAAGATGATGATTATGAAGAAGAAATATATAATGAACAAGAAGAAGATAAAGATAAAGAAAAAAGTAGAAGAAGAAGAATAAGAATAAGATGAAGAAGAGAAGAAGAAGAATAAGAAGAAGAAGAAGAATAATAATAATAATAATAATAATAATAATAATAATAATAATAATAATAATAATAATAATAATAATAAGAAAAGAAGATGAAGAAGAAAAAGAAAAAGAATAAAAGAAAGAAGTAGAATAAGATCATGAGAATGATGATGATGAAAAAAAAGAAAAGATAAAAGAAACACATGACAAATAAGACAAAAAAACAAGAAGATAAATAGAGGAGGAGGAGGAGATAGAGAGGAAGAAAAATAAGAATGTGAAGAAAAGATGATGATTTTGATGATGATATGATGATGATGATGATAAACAGGATAAGAGAGAATATGAAGAAGAAGGAAAATTATAATAACAACAATATTAAGAAGAAGTAAAATTATAATAACTACAATATGAAAAATTATAAGAAAAATACAAACAATATAAATATGAAGTAGAAGTATAAAGAAAATAAGAAGAAAGAGATGAAAAAATGATTAACACATAAAAATAAGATAAATAAAAAGATGAAGAATATGGATAATGATTATAATATATATATAAAGAAATAAAAGAATAATAATATAATGAAAAATAAGAAGAAGGAAATGAGCAAAAAAGAAGAGGAAAAGATGACTAGATTTGAATAAAATGAAAAAAAATAATGGAAAAAAAGAAGATGACACCTGGGAGAGGTAGAAGAAGAAATGATGAAATAAAAAAATGAATGAAGAAATAGAAGAAAAGAAATAAGAAACAAAATGACAAGAAGAAAAAGGGTAAGAAAAAGAAGAAAAAGAAAAAAATGAAGAAGAAAAGTAATTAAAAGAAAAAACATAATAATAAGAAAAATAATAGGAAGAAAGAGATGAAGAATAATAAGAGAAAGAAAAAGAAGAAGATTATGATGTTGAAGTTTAAGAATAAGAAAAGTAGGGAATAAAATAAATAATAATAATAAGGAGAAGTAGAAGAAGATGAAGAAAAGAAGAAGAAGAAATGAAGAAGAAAAAAAATAAAATGCAAAAGAAAAAAGTAGTAGAAAAAGAAGAAAAGAAGAAGAATAAAAAAAGTTGATGATAATGATAATTATGATGAATAAAAATTAGATCAATGAGGAAATGAAACATAATGAAAAAAATAATAATAAGATGAAAAGGTAGAATAATATTAATAATATTAATTTCATTAATAACAAGTCAAATAAGAATAAGAATAAGAATAAGAATAAGAATAAGAAATAGTAGAAAAAAAGAATAAGATGAAAAAGATGAAGAGAAATAATAAGAAAATTAAGAATAATAATAATAATAATAATAAGATGAATCAAGAGGAGGAGGAATAGGAAGAATAAGAAAATGATCAAAAACAAATGAAGAAAAATAAAATGATTATGATAATGATGATGAATATTAATAAAAAAAGAATAAGAATAAGAAGAAAAGAAAGAAGAATAAGATAGATAATAACATGATGAAAAAGAATATCAAGAAGTCGAAGAAGGGGAAGAAGAAGAAAAAACTGATAAAGATGAAGAAAAACAAAAAGAAATAGAAGAAAACGAAAAAGAAGAAAAAGATGATGATTAAAAAAAGTAGAATAAAAAACTTGAAAAAGAAGAACAAAATAAGAAGAAAATGAAGAAGAAGAAAAATAAGAAATAGAAGAAAAATAAGATTAATAAGAAAAATAATAAGAACAATTAGATGAATAAGAGTAATAAGTGGCAGAAGAATAACAAGAAGAAAAGAAACAAAAGGATGTATAAAAGTAAGAGGTTGATGATGATGATGATGAATAAGAAAACAAATAAGTGGAGGAAGAAGAAGAATAAGAATAATAATAATAATAATAATAATAATAAAATAAAACCATAAAGAATAAGAATATGAAGAAAAAGATGAACAAAAAAAGATTAATCACAAGAAAAAGAAAAAGAGTAAAAAGTGGAATAATAAAAAATGAATAAGAATAAGAAGTTAACTGTTGATGATAATAATGATGCAAAATAAGAATAAGATGACAATTAAGAGGAGGAAGGGGAAAAGTAGATAATGAAAATGAATAAGTATGTGACTAAAAGAGGAACAAGAAAAAGAAAAAAAAATAAGAAAAATTAGATGAAGAAGAAGAATAAGAAAATTTAGATGCAGACAAAGAAGAAGAAGAAAAAAGATACCGATAAGATGTAGATGTGTCAACAGGGCCGGGCTGGCCCGGCACGACACGATAATTTCCCATGCACGAGCTCGTGCCGTGCCAAGGCCAACCGAGCCTTGTCTCGTGCCTGGTCCGGCAGGTTACCGTGCCGAACTCAATTTTTTTTAAATTAGGGTTTTGGGCATGCCCTAATCCTAATTTTTAAAAAAATTAGGGTTTCGGGCATGTCGAAATCCTAATTTTTTTTTAATTATGGTTTCAGGCACACCAAAACCCTAATTTATTTTTTTAATTTAGGGTTCGGCCTGACCTGGCCGAACCCGGTGGGTCATGCCGCGGGCCCGTGCCGGGCTGAATCCCCGCAAAACCATGCCGGGCCAAGCACAGCATGCTACCGTAACCATGACGTGCCTGGCTCGGTATGAAAGTACGGTCAGGCCTAAAAAATGGGATGGGCCAGCCCAGCATGTTTCGTTTGACACCTCAAATAAGGTGAAGAATATAGCGATAAGATGAAAAAAAATAGATGTAGAAAGAGAAGAAGTAGAATAAGGCATACAAAAAGTTTATTACAAAAAAAAATTAATTAAAACTTAAGTTGAAAAATAAAGAGATGATTATGATATTGATAATGATGAACACGAAGAAGAATAGTTATAAGAAGAAAAAATGAAATAAGAATAAAAAAAATAATGTTTCTACAAAGTTCTAATGGTTGCCCACAACCTAATTAAGATATAGATCAACCTTGAAATAAAAAAAGGAATATGAAAAATACGAAGAATAAGAAGAAGAAGAAGAAGAAGAAGAAGAATGAGATAAAGAATAAGAACTAGAAAATGAAAAATGAGAAAAAAAAGAAAGTGTAAGAAGAAAAAGAAAAAGAATAGGAATAAGTACAAGAATAATAGTAATAATAATAATAAGAGGAAGAAGTAAAAGAAGAGAAATAAGATTAAGTTAAATAAAGAGAGCAAAATAATGAAGAAGAAAAATAAGAGGAAGTGGACATATCAAAAGAAGAAAAATAGAAATAAGAAGTAAAAAAAGAAGAAGACGAAAATAGAGAAGAATAGGAGGAAGAAGAAGAATAATAATAATAATAATAATAGGAAGAATGAGAATAATAATAATAATAATAGGAAGAAGAAGAAGAAGAAGAAAAGGACGAATAAGAAGAAGTAAAAAATGAAGAAAGAATAAAATTAATAAGAGAAGGAAAAAGAAAATAATGATGATGATGAGAACAATAAAAAGTAGAAGAAAAGAAAAATAATAATAATGATGATATTAGTTACAAGTAGAACAAGAACAAAAAGTAGTAGTAGTAGTAGTAGTAGTAGTAAAAAAAATAGTGGTAGTCATAGCAGAAGAAAAAGAGAATAAGAAAAATAAGATGTAGAATATAATGATAATGATGAAGAATATTAAGATGATGACGAAGAAATAGAAAAAGTTGAATAAGTACAAGAAGAAGAACAAAAAAAATAAGTGTAAGAACAAAAAAGAGAACATGAAGAAGATGAAGATCAAGAATAAAAACAAGAAAGAGAAGAAGAAGATAATTATGTGGAAGAGAATGAAGATAATGATGAGGAAGATGACGAATAATAAAAGTAATATTAATATGAAAAACAAAAAGAAGAATATGACGATGAAGAAGGTGAAATATTAAAATAATGAAAATCATAAAGAATATAAAATTTAAAAAATGAGGAATATGAAAAAGAACGGGGGGAAAATTAAGATGATGAAGAAGGGGTAGGCGATGATGAGTATAAGAAGAAGAAGAAAAAATTATTGATAATGAATAAAATGTAGAAGAAAAAGATAATAAAGAATATAAAGAAAAAGAGTTAGAAAAATAGTTATGATAATTATAATATGAAAAAGAAGAAAAGAAGAAAAAGAAAAGTTAATAAGAAGAATAAGAAGAAGAAGCATTGGAATAAGAACCACGAGAATAAAAAAATACAAGAATAAAAAAATTAGAAATTAATAAGAAAAAATAAAAATAAAGAAGAAGAAAAATGAAAAGAATAACAAGAATAAGTAGAAGAATATGAATAAGAAGATGATGATGATGATGAAGAAAATGAAGATTAAAAAGATTATGAAGATGGTGAATAATAAGTTGCTAATGAATTAAAAGATAAAGAAGAATAAAAAAAAGAATAAGAACAACAACACCAACAACTATAACAAGTTGAATAACAAGAAAAAGAAAAACAAAAGAAAGATGAAGAAGAACAAAAAGACTAAGATGATGATGATGACGAAGAATAAAAAACAGAAATTGAAAATAAAAAAGATAAATAGATTAAAAAGTTGAAGAAGAAGAAGAAAAAAAGTTGGAGTCAAAGAAGATGACGAAAAAGAAGATGAAGAAGAACTAGAAGATGACACCAAAACAGAAGATTAAGTGGAAAAAGATTAAGTTGAAAAACATTAAGACTTAGGATTAATTGAAGCAAAAGAAATAGTAGTAGAATACGAAGAATAAAATATAATGAAAGGAAAAGAAGAAGAAGAAAATGAAATGTAATGAAAATAAGAAGGAGAAGAAGAAAAAGAGGAGGAGGAGAATAAAAAAAGAATAAGAGGTAAAAGAAGAACAAAATGTTGAAGAAAAGAAGAAGTTGAGAAAGAAGAGGAAGAGGATGAAGAAGTAGGTGAAGTAGGAGAAGAAGAAGAAGAATAAGAATAAGAATAAGAATAAGTTGAAAAAGAAAAAAAAGAAGAAGAAGAATGTGATAAAATGTAACAAAAAGATGTTGAAGAAAAAGAAAAAAAAAGAAAATGCTATATATATAACTTGTTTTGAAAATCTGTTTGTATAACCAAATGTTTCTATTTTAATATTTATCATGTAAGTGCAGGAAAGGAAATATTATGACCCTAGGAATGCAGTAGTAGCGCAATAATAAAGATTTTCTAGAGTTTTTATTATAAATATTTTTTATTTTTTATTTTTGGGTTGCTACTTTTTGGATCCTGAATTGTTCATCGTCTTCTCACTCTCTCTACATGATTTATCACGATTGTCTCTATGTTGCACATACTGTAAGATAATTTTGGTTTAATCTGTAATGCATAAGTATTTTCTGGTGGATGTAGCTAGTCGTACTGAGCGACTAGCGAATCACGTTATTTCTAGTTTTCTGTTTTCTCATTTTTTTTTATTTTGTTGTGTTGGATAGTTGATTAGATATATATATATTGTTCTATTGTGTTGTTGTTTTATTATCTTTTGTATCTTAAAATCATAACTGTGGGAGCGCAATTGCCCAACAATTGGTATGAGAGTGGGTTTCACAGATTTTCGAGAAATTATGCTATTGGAGTTTGTGATTTTTCTGTACAAACGATATAATGTTGAAATGGTTAGAACCCTAAACACCATGAATGAGAAATTCAACGGCAGAAACAGGTTAATTATGTGGCAGATTAAAATGCGAGCGCATTTAAAAATTTTTGATATTTGGAGTACTCTGGTTCAAGGCTTTGGTCCTCACACTACTACTGCTCTTGGAATAACTGAGGCTGAGGCTTGGAGACGTGAAGAGAAAGTAATCTCCACCATTCTGTTAAGCTTGTTAGATGAAGTCATTGTTGAGGCAGCAGATGAGGAATCTGGTCCACGACTATGGCTCAAGCTTGAGTCACTGTATATGACTAAATCACTGACGAACAAACTTCTGTTGAAGAGAAGGTTGTTCACATTGAGGATGCTAAAGGGAACCTCTTTGAAGAAGTATATGGATGATTTAAACATCATCCCCATAGACCTTAAACATGTGGATGCTAAGGTGGAAGATGAGGATGCAGCACTTCTACTCTTAGTTTCTCTTCCTCCTTCCTATGAGAATTTTGTCGAATCTCTCATTGTGGGAAAGGAGGAGATTACACTAGAGGATGTTCGGGCTACCCTACACTCTAGAGAGATGAGACTGAAGGCTGTGATTAAACTAATTGAACCACATTCTGCTGGATTAGTGGTGACAAATAGAAGGCAACCTGTTCCATTCAAGAAGAAAGGAAATAAGCTTCAGAAGAGATCAAAAGAGGGTGACACTTGTCACTACTGTAAATAGAAAGGGAATTGGAAAACTAAATGCCCGTAGAAGAGAGCAAGGCTGGAACACCAAGGTCAGCCTAATCCCCCGCCTGCTACTGCTGTGACCTTTCATGATCTAGATGATGGAGAAGACCTCATGCTGGTAACCTCCACAATGATCTCAAGATTAAATTCTTGGATCCTAGAATTAGGTACTTCCTTCCATATAAGCACTCACTTAAAGTGGTTCAGCAAATATGACATTAAGGAAGCTGGCTATGCTGTGGTGGAGAACATCCAACCATGTAAGGTGGTTGGAATCGGCATAGTTAGACTGAAAACTTGGGATGACCGAATAATCTCACTTTTAAATGTGAGATATGTCCCTGAGATGACAATGAATCTCATTTCTTTTAGTGTTCTGGATGATTAGGGATATTCATTCAGTGGTAGAGAGGGAACACTGAATGTTCACTGAGGTGATGATATTGTACTGAAGGGGCCGAAGACTGGAATACTATATACACTGATAGGTTCCACAGTGACAGGGGCTATTGCTGTCACATCCGGAGAGATATCATCTAAAGACAAAGCTGAACTTATCAGACTATGGCATATGCGGCTCGCACATATGGGAAAGAAAAGTATGAAAATTCTCTTTGATCTTAATCTTCTTGTTGGTCATAGAGTCAGTAAATTAAATTTCTGTGATCATTTTATTTTTTGGTAAGAAACATAGAACTATGTTCGGTAAGGCCATACACTATACAAATAGTATTTTGGATTATATCCATGCTGACTGTTGGGGCCCTTCTAGAGTCACATCTCTTGGGGGTGCTCGATTTTATTTATGTTTAGTTGATAATTACTCCAGGATAAATATGTCAAATGTGATGTGTTGGGCCGACCCGGCCCATTTTTAGCCAGCCCGACCATGTTTTCATGTCGGGCCAAGCACGACATGGTTACTGTGTCATGTCGTGCCTTGCCCGACACGGGCCCGCATTATGAATTTGCCAGGTTCGGCCTGGTCGGGCCGAACACCTAATATAAAAAAATTAGGGTTTCGGCACACCCAAAACCCTAATTTAAAAAAAATCAATTTCTCGGCTCGTGCCGAGGTATCGTGCCAACAGGCCACGATACCATGCTAGGCCAGGCACGACACAAGGCCCGGTTGGCCTCAGCACGGTTGGTGCTGTTATCGGGTATGACACGAGCCCGAGCACGAAAAATTCCTATGCTGGGCTGCCCAGGCATGGCCAAATCATGCCGTGCCTCGTGTAGGTCCGGCCCAGCATTGCCTAATTGACACTTTTACTCCAGGATGTCTTGGGTATTCATGATGAAATATAAATCTAAGACTTTTATAAATTTTAAGCAGTGGGTTAGCTTAGTGGAAAATTAAATACAAAAGAAGGTTAAACTATTATAAACAGATAATGGTCTAGAATTTTGTTCGTCTAAATTTGATGAATTATGTAAGGACAAAGGTATAGCAAGACATAAAATTATTAGGAACACTCCTCAGCATAATGGCATTACTAAAAGAATAAATCAAACTTTTCTGGAGAAAACTAGATGTATGCTCTCTCAAGTAGGCTTAGTCAAGGAGTTTTGGGCTAAAGCTATTAATACAGCATGTCATCTGATAAATAGATCACCACATAGTGGAATTAATTTTAAAATTCAATTTGAGGTGTTGACTAGTAAACCTACAGATAATTCTAATCTGAAAGTGTTCGGGTGTGTTGCCTACCATAATGTAAATGATGGTAGGCTTGAACCATGAGCAAGAAAAAGAATATTTGTAAGATATGATGATGGAGTCAAGAAATTCCGCATCTGGTCACCATTTGAAAAGAGAGTGATTCTCTCTGGGAGTGTTATCTTTGATGAAAGTATCATCTTAAGACAAGTACCATGTCATATCCAGTTACCTGATGTTCCTCAATATGAACTTAAGGTGAAGCTAAAATCTGAATCTGTAGCTCTAGGAAGAATGATTATTGACTCTAGACAAATAATAGCTAATCATGAAAATGATGTTAAGTCTATTGCTAAACCTGCACCTAAAGAGTCTATTCCCTACTACATTGCAAGAGATAGACAAAGGATGGAGAATGTACGTCCTCCTCTGAGATTCGGCTTTGATGATTTTGTAGGGTTTGCCCTACAAGTTGCCGAAGAGATTGATATTACTAAACCATCCTTCTTCAAGAATGTTGTTAGATGACCTAAATTTGAGTCTTGGTTAGTTGTCATGAATGAAGAGATTGTATCTCTTCATAAGAATTGTACTTGGTTTATTGTACCTAAACCAAAAGGGAGAAAGATAGTTTCTTGCAAATGGATTTTCAAGAAGAAAAATGATGCCTCTATAGCTGGTTGTGTAAAATTTAAGGCATGTCTAGTTGCAAGAGGGTTCAGTCAAAAAGAGGGTGTCGATTTTAATAAGATATTCTCTTCTATAGTTAGACATACCTCAATCAGGGTGCTTCTAGCATTAGTGGCATATCAAGACATTGAACTTGAGCAACTAGATGTTAAAATTGCATTTCTTCATGGAGAATTGGATGAAGAAATTTACATGAGCCAGCCTGAGGCTTTTGAGGTATCAGGTAAGGAAACTTGTGTGCAAGCTTCTGAAGTCCCTTTATGGACTTAAGCATTCTTTCCGTTAGTGGTACAAGAGATTTGAATATTTCATGACTAGTCATGGATACAGTAGGTGTGACCATGACTGTTGTGTTTATTTCAAAAGGCACAAGGATGAGTCATATATCTACTTGCTATTGTATGTAGATGATATCCTTTTTACTACCAAAAATAGATCTGATATTCAGGAATTAAAAGATCTCCTCAGTTCTGAATTTGTTATGGAAGATCTTGGAGGAGCAAAGCAAATTTTGGGTATGAAAATATTTAGAGATAGAATTAAAAGAAAGTTGTTTCGTTCACAGAAACAATATATTCAGAAAATTCTATCTAGATTTGGAATGGCTTCTTGTAAGCTTCTGTCCACACCATTTGCTTTTAATCTCCATCTAACATTAGAATATTGTCCCCAATCTGAATCTGACAAGGAACAAATGTCTAAGGTTCCTTATTCTAGTGCTGTCGGGAGCCTCATGTATCTTATGGTGTGCACCCAACCTGATATTGCTCATGCAGTAAGTGCAGTGAGTAGGTTAATGATAAACCATGGTCAAGAGCATTGGAAAGCTGTTAAAAGGATACTTAGGTACCTCAAGAGAACTTTTGATGTTGGTCTGGTATTTGGTAATGAATCTGAACTTATGCTGGCAGAATATTCTGATTCTGATTATGTAGGAGATGTTGACAATAGATGGCCTATGACTGGTTATGTCTTCACTATATGTGATTATGTAGTTAGCTAAAAAGTCACACTACAATCTTCTGTTACTTTATCTTCTACTGAAGTAGAATATATGGCTTTGACTGAAGCTGCAAAGGAAGAGATATAGCTGAAAGGTTTTCTCAAGGACCTTGGTCTTTACGAAGAGGTTGCAACAGTTTTTTGTGACAACCTCAGTGCTATCTATTTAGCAAAATACCAAGTGCACCATGAGAGAACAAAGCACATTGATGTGTGATATCATTTCCTTCGATCTGAGAAAAGGGTACAAGTAAAGAAGATTGCAACTTCTGATAATACAGCTCACATGTTTACCAAACTTGTTACTCTGAATAAGTTAAGACACTATCTTGACTTACTGAACATATCAAATCAGATGCAGTCTTTTTGGACTAATTGTTTATAGTGAGTGTCACTCTATCTGTATGCAGAACAAATTAAGGTGGAGAATGCTATATATATAACATGTTTTGATAATCTGTTTGTATAACCAAATATTTCTGTTTTAATTTTTTTCATGTAAGTACAGGAAAGAATATATTAAGAGACTAGGGATGCAACAGTAGCTTAATAATGGAGGTCCCACTATCCTATCAACGAGCCGAAATTTTTGGAGCAGAGCCTGACCTGTCCCATGATCCAACCCGCTCCGATTAATTGAACCGAAAGTGTTTATTATAAATGTTTTGTATTTGTTATTTTTGGGTTGTTATTTTTCGGATCCAGAACTGTTGATCGTCTTTTCTCTCTCTGTGTGATTTATCACGATTGTCTCCGTGCTACACATACTATAAGATAATTTTGGTTTAATCTATAACTCATAAACATTTTCTGGTGGATGTAGCTAGTCATACTGTGCGACTAGCGAACCACATTATTTCTGGTTTTCTATTTTCTCATTATTTTTGATTCTGCCATGTTGGATTGTGGATTGGATATATATATATATATATATATATTGTTCTATTGTGTTGTTGTTTTGTTGTCTTCTGAATCTTAAAATCATAACTGTGGGAGCACAATTGCCGAACAGAAAACTTATAAGAATAAAATATTATCATCAATAAGTTAAATAAACATATGATGGAAAAAATGGAGATTAAAATAAGAAGGGAAAGATGATGAAGTGGAAAATGAATAAGAAAAAGAAGAATAATAAAAGTAAGAATAGAAATGAGAAGTATAAAAAAAGAGAGAAAAAGAGGGAAAAAAAGTTGATGATGATAATGGTGATTAAGAGGAATAATAAAAGACTAACAAGTTGAAGAACAACAAGAAAAAGAAGAAAAGAAGAAGAAGAAAAAAAAAGAAGAAATTAAAGAATAAAAAGTACAAGAAAAATAAGTAGGAAATGAGGAATAAAAGAAGAGGCACAAGACACATAAATTACATTAAGAGAAAGATAAATATAGAAGAATAAGAAGAAAATCAATGGCGAATTATAGGAATAAGAACAAGATAAAGTAGAAGAATAAGAAGAAGAAGAAGAAGAAGAAGAAGAAGAAGAAGATAAGATATAAGAGGAAGAATAATAACAAGATGAATAAGTATAAGAATAAGGAGGAGGAGGAGGAGAAGGAGAGGAAGAAGTAGAAAAATTAAAAGAAGTAGAAGATGATAAAGAAGAAAATTAAGAAAAAGAATATGATGAAAAACAAGAAGAAGATAAGATGAAGAAAAAAACAAAAGGAAGAAGTAGAAGATTAAGAAAAATATGGAGAAGTAAAAAAAGATGTTAGCTATAAAGAATAACAAGATGTTAAAAAAAGAAGAAGAAGAATATAAATAATAATAATAATAATAATACTAACTATAGGGATCAAGATAGATGTAATTTTAGGATATAAAAAAAGAAAAAGGTGAAGAAGAAAAGAAGAAAGTAGAAAAAAAATATGATGATGATGAAAATGATGAAGAATTATAAGAAGGATAGGAAGAAGAGGTAGAAAAATGAGAGGAAGAAGAGGTACAAGAAAGAAAGGAAGAAGTGGAAGTAGAATAGGAAGAAAAAAAAGAATTCAAATTGGAAAAAGAAGTTAAAGAAGAAGAAAAGAAGTTGGAGAAATCGAAGATGATTATGATGATAATGTTGGTGATGATGATGGTGATGATGATGATGGTGATGATGTTGATGAAGGAGAAGGTGAAGTTCTAGTATAAGTAGATAAAAAAGATGATTTGAAAAAAGATGGAGAAAGAGGAATAAAAGAATGAGAATAAGTAGTAGTTGTATTTTTGGAAGAAGAAGTAGTAGATGAAGAAAAAATAATAATAAAAAAAGGTTAAACAATAGGAAGAAGAATAAGATTGACAAGATGAAGAAAGAAGGTGTAGTATAAAATGAAGAAAAACAATAATAAGAAAGAAAATAAAAAGAAGAACAGAAAAAAAAAGAAGAAAAATAAGTACATAAATGAAAGGAGGAGGAAGATGATGATGATGATAAAGAAGAACATGGGGATGAAAAAAATAAGATGTAGAATATGAAGAGGAACAAGATAGGGAAGAAGTTAAATAATAACATAAAGTTGATGAAGAACAAAAATAAAATGAAGAAAATAAGATGTAGAAGAATAAATAGAAAAAAGAAGAGAAATAAGAAAAAGAAGAGGAATAAGAAAAAGAAGAGGAATAAGAAAAAGAAGAGAAATAAGAAAAAGAAGAAAGAAAATATGTTGAAAAAGAAGAAAGAAAATAAGTTGAATAAGAAGAAGATGAAAAAGAAAAATATGAAGAGGAACAAGGAGAAGAAGAAGACAAAAAATTGTAAAATAAGAAAACATCAAAAAAAAATTAAAAAGAATAGGAAAAAGATTGAGAAGAAGAATGAAAAATAAGAAGATGATGATGATGAAGCAAAAAATGATGCTCAAGATGAAAAGATGAAGATGAAGAGAGTAAAGAAGAAGAATAAGAACAAAAAGAATAAAAAGTTATACAAGAATATAAAGAAAAAGAAAGAATAAGAACATGAATATGTAGAAGATGAAGAAGAATAATTAAAATAAGAAAAAGTAAGAGTAGATAATAATGAAAGAGGAAGAAAATAAAGTAGAATAAGAAGAATACAAAGAATAATAAGATAAAGAAGAAGAAACTAATGATGAAGTAGAATAATATCAGGAAGTGAAAGAAGGCTAAGAAGAAGAACAACAAAAAGAAGAATAAGTTTATGATGAAGAAGGAAATGGGGAAAAAAAGATGAAAAGTGAAAGGAGATACAGAAGAAGAAGAAGAAGAAGAATAATAATAATAATAATAATAATAATAATAATAATCTAAATAAGAAGGAAATGAATAAGAAGTATATGGAGAAGAGGATAAAGAAGAAGAAATAAAAGAAAAATAAAAAAAGAATGAAAAAAGCTGATAAAGATGAAAACAAAAGAGCATGACAAAAAAGAACAACCATAACTAGAACACAAAAAAGTAGAAGAAAAATATGGGTAAGAAGAATCATAAAAATATGGGTAAGAAGAATCAGAATAATAAGAATAAGAAGAAATAAAATAAAGCATAACAAAAAGAATAATAGGATGAAAAAGAAGAATAAAATGAAGAATAAAAAGAAGGAAAAGAATAAGAAAAATGATAATTACTAATAAACGAATCATAAGAAAAAGCAAATTAATACTAATAAGAAGTAGTAGTAGAATAAGAAATAAAAAGTTGTATTGGTAGAAAAAAAAGTAGTAGTAAAATAGTAGAAGAAGAATAACCATAATAGGAATAATAATAATAATAATAATAATAATAATAATAATAATAATAATAATAACAATAAGAGGTGAAGACCAATAAGAAAAAGAATTTGAAAATTCTGAAGCAAGAGGAGAACAAGAAGAAAAAGTAGAAGATAAACACGAAGAAAAAGAAGTAGATGATGATGAAAATGATGATGAAGAATAATAAAATAATGAAGAAAAAGAAGAAGAAAATTGAACAAGAAGAAATAAAAGACTACTAAGAAAAGGACAATTAAGAAGTAAAAGAGAAAGAAATAGAACAAGATGGAGAAAAAAATATTAAGGATGAAAAGGAAGATGAAGTAGAAAAAGGAAAAGGATGATAATGAAGATAGTGATGATGATGGAGGAAGAAGGGCATAACAAGATGATAATGATGAAGATAATAGTGATGGTGATGGTGATGATGATGATGATGATGCAGAAGAAGAAGAAGAAATAGAAGTCTATGTCGAAAAAGAAGAATATAAAAATGAACTAATGATTAAAAAGGATAAGATGGGGAGCAAGAAGTCTTAGTATAAGAAGATGTATAAGAAGAAAAACAAGAACAATAACAAGAAGAAGAAGAAAAAGATAGAGAAGAAGAACAAAAGTAGCTGTAGTATTAGAAAAAGAAAAATAATAAGAAAATGAATCAAAAGAAGAAGAGATAGAAGAAGTAGAACAAGAGCAAGAAAAAGAAGAATAAGATGATGATGTAGAAGAAGAATAAGAAGAAGAAGATGTTGAATAAGAAGAAGAAGATAATGATAATGATGATGTTGATAAAAAAGATGATGATGATGATGATGATAAAAAATAAGAAGATCAAGAAGGATAAGTAAATTTAAATGAAGAAGAAGAACAAAAAATGAAAAAAAAGGTGAAAAACAAGAATAGCAAGATGATGAAGCAGAAGCAAAAGAAAAGAAAAGGAATAGAATAATATAAGAAAAAGAAAAAAAATGATAATAATGATGATGATGAGTGAGAAAAATAAGGTTTGAATTAATAATAATAGTAAGTAAATAAAGAAGAATAAGAAGAAGTCAAAAAAGAATGTTAAAGATGTAAAAGAAAAAGAAGAAGACAGAGTGAGTGGAAGAAAAAAAAAGTGGAAGAGGAAGAAGAATAAGAAAAAGAGGAAGAAGAAGAGGAAAAAGAAGAGAAAAAATAAAAAAGAGGAAGAATAAGAAGAAAAACAAGAGGATTATAAATAATAATGATAATAATAAGAATATGAAGAAGATGATGATGAACAAGAAATAGAAGAAGATGATGATGATGATGATGAAATTAGATGAAGAAAAAAAATAAGATGAGAAAGAAGAAATATAATAATAATATGATGATGATGATGATATGAAGAAGAGGAAGAAGATAAAGAAAAAAAAAATAGAATAATAATAATAATAATAACAATAAGAAGAAGTATAAGAAGAAGTAGAAGGGGAAGAGGAAGAATAGAAAGAAGAAGATGAACAACAAGAAGAAAAAACGTAGGATAAGAAGAAGTAGAAGGGGAAGAGGAAGAATAGAAAGAAGAAGATGAACAACAAGAAGAAAAAAATGTGGGATAAGAAGAAGTATAAGAAGAAGATGAAGAAAAAGAAGAAAAAAAAGAAAAAGAAGAATAAAAAATAAGCATAAGAATATGATGAAAAAGAAGAAAAAGTAGAAAAATAGAAAGAAGAAGTAGATAAATTAGAGGAAGAAGAAGGAGATAGATTAGAGGTAGAATAATAAGAAGAACAAATGTCTAATAAGAATAAGAAAAAAAGAAAAAATAAATGAAGAAAGAGAAGAAATAGTTAAAGATGATGATGAAAAAAAATTAGAAATGAACACAAAATAGAAGATGAAAAGAAGAAGAAAGGAAAAAAAAGGAGTATAATAATAAGAAGAAGAATTTGTAGATTAAACAAATTAAGAATAACAAATAGATAAATAAATAGAAGAAGAAAATATTGAACAAGAATAAGAAGAAGATAAAGATGAAGAAAAGAATATAATGAAAATATTAAGAAGAAGAAGTGGAAAAGGAACAAAAAACTAATATGATGGTAATGATGAATGTGAACATGAAGTAGTAGTAGTAGTAGTCGATGATAAATAAAATAGATAATGATAACAACTTAAAGAAGAAGAATATAAAGAATATAAAGATGAAGAAGAAGAATAATAATAAGAAAAAGTAGTAGTAAAATAAAAATAAGAATAAGAAAAAGAACAAGAAGAAGTGGAAGAAAATGTGGATGACAGAGAATTAAAATAAGTAGAAGATGAAGAATTAGTATAAAAAGAAATTGAGGTAGTGGAAAACATTAAAAAAAATAAGTAGAAGAAGAAAATGAGGTTGACATTGAAGAAGATGAAGAATAAGAAGGCGAAAAAAAGTAAGGATAAGAAGTAGTAAAATACGAATAAAAAGAAGAAGAGGTATAAGAATAAAAAAAGGAGGTAGAAAGATAAAAATAAGAAGAACAAGAAAAAGAAAAAGGAAAAGAATGAGAAAAATTATAAAAATAAAATTCAGATTTAATTAGTGTGTTTAAATTCACATGGGCATTCTCATTTAGATTCAATTCGTGTTTTTTTTTACTCATCTTAGTCTTAAGAATTGTTGAAAAAATAGTTTGTTAGAAAATATGCATATTCTTATATGTTTAGCCTTATTTGAAGATATACATAAGGTATGACTTCTTGATATTTTAAAAATCCATCATTATCCTAGAGGATTTACAAGTGGAAGTAGACTTTTTGAGTGAATATTGTATAACCCTTTAAACCAATTTGGATTCAATTTCTAGTGGAAGCCCTATGCATTCACATATCATTATCGATTGATGGTAGCATGTCCATCCTTACTTACCCTAGTGTGGCTTGGGTGTGCTTGGAGGTTGACATCTCGAAAAATCTTTCCAAAACAAAAAAATAAAAATAGAAATTGAAGGGGGAAGTGGATATTGGCAAAATGTAATTTATGAGAACATTCCATTTTATTGTGATTTTTGTCGCAAAATACGTCACCAAAGTTCAGATTGATGCCATGCAAGCTCCAAGAAGAACAAGAGAAACAGTAGCTTTGAAAATAGAGTTGAGGAAAAGCATGTAAATGGTTGAAAAAAGACCATTGAAACAACAATTCCGAATGCAGATTGTTGAATAAAAAAAGTGTGGATGATGCTGGAAAACAAGAGATTGGGATTGATTTGTCAGGAGAAGAAGAAAGTAGATTTCACAAACTTGCAAAGCAAAGCTTCCGCACAAGTTTTACAAAGAGAAACCCAAAAGAAACTTGATGGTTTAAAAGATACTTCAGTAATGAAAAGGGTGGAAAATGTTTTAAATGCATATAAATATTCTGTTTTGCAGGGCTATGAGGGGTTGAAATAAGCTAATATTCCTCGAGAAAATGAATAGGGCATGCAAGCGGCTGGACATTCATTATATCTAGGCAAAGAATTATGAAGTATGTTGGAATATGAATGATTTTATTAGGTCTATTTGCTTGTCCTTTTTTGTTTATATAATAACATGGCAAGGAAATGTTTGATAGATTGGTATTAAACCCTAGAAATGAAATGGGGTTGGAAAGATGATGAAAACATGTACCATGGCTTCATTAACACTTTGGTTTGCAGGATCCTTGAGGCAGGAATAGCAGTTTCATCACTTTACCTTGACAAAGAGATATAAAGTGTGGTTGAAATGAGCATGGTTGCATTCAATGTATTATTTCCTACTCTTCATTTGTGCATAAAATCGTGGAGAGAGTATATGTTTGAGGAAAAAAAAACCCCATTAAGAAGTGTGTTTGGAATGAGAAAAATAACTTCCACCTATTCTATCTTAAAGGATTGCGTGGAGAAGATTACTAAGTTAATTACTCTTTCGTTGCAAGGGGGTGTGATCTTTTTTGGAATGAGAAGGTTGCACTCGATACATTAGTTCCACCAATTCTGTTTTTCAAGAAATTAGGAAGAGAAAGGATCATTTCGAGGGGATAAGAAAACCAATTAAGAAGTGTGTTTGGAATGTCTAGTTTGATAGGTGTTAGAAATGATTTTTCCATTTTGCAATGTATAATGTGGAGAAGAATAAATTGTTATGGAAAAAAGAGTATAGTTGCTTCAGAAAACATAATGTATGAAACTGAAAGATAAACGTTTAACTTGAGAACAATGACCTCAAATTTATTGAAATTTTTAATATAAAAATAATATAAATAAACCAAAACATCATATAAAGATAAAATGGGAGCCATTCGAATGAGGTACCTCAAAATGATTATAAATTGTAAATTTATGGATGGAAATGCAGGTGCTAGAAGAATTCTGCTAGATGAAAAAGGCAACATCAACTTTGCCTTCTCCTGCCACATTACAGCCTTCTCCCTGATACATGCAGAAATAAAGGTACTTATATAAGTTTTAAAACTTTTTAAAAAATACTAATTGGAGAACATAGAAATTCAAGTTGATTCATTATACATTATACGTGTTGCAATTTTATTATGATGACTAATTTTTAGGATTAGATAATATCTAAAAAGCTAATTGGTCCAGGGTCTTTCATCTAACACAATCTTGCAAATTTATAAGTCATTCAAGTATTAAAGTAAACTTTTGCCTAGATATCATTCTCATATGTATTGTGTAGCCAATTTGATCAACAAATAATAAGTTACTTACTGCTTTAGTCAAAAAAAATTGAGTTTTTGGTAAGATACTTGGATTCTAGGGTTAGTCCATTTCATTATGCATAATGATATGTCTAAATTATCTAGATGTTTTTATGATTAGTTACAAAACAAAAGTTAGATTATTATGAAAATATCCTAGTATCCCATTAGCATACAAGATGGCTTTCACTTATTAGGCTCTCCCTAATGATGGTCTCATCATTAAGTCTTTTTGGTAATTTACCTTTGAAACTATAAATTATTTCTACTCGAAGGCCATTCACATGTCTGCACCTTTTAGGCTACTTGTTAATTATCCTTAATGGTTGCATCCTATATATATATATATATATATATATATATATATATATCCTTATTCTCTGATCTCATGTGTTATAAAGACATGAACTGATATGTTATTAAAAATATTTATACTTTTATCTTCATGAGTACTATACTCATGATAATTAATATATATTTTCTCTCAAATCTCATAATTAAGAGTCATATGATAGAAAGTAATTCATATAATTGACATCTCCTTATGAGTCACCTCTACTCATGTATATTTCATGACTTACTTGTCACACTTCACATATATGATATGTGACTCCCATTATAAAAGGTAAATATTTTTGAAAATATTCTATAAAATTCACAAATCAATTGCATATCAGTTCATAATGATATACATGATAGATTGACTTATAAAATAATTTATATTTTTAGCTTCATAAGAACCATACTCACACTATTAAACTTACCTAACATCGGGTTTTGACATTAAATTTGTCTTATACATTACTATCAAAAGGGCTACTAGTCCCTTCTAATAATTATGTGAGTATCTTTCGTGGCTTACCTATCATAGTCCACCATGATAGCAACACAAACCTACTAATACTAAAACCTTAATTTCAATTCTAAATAATCACCACATATATTAGTAACCAAATCACAGTAAAAATCAAATATACAATCTATCAATTATATATCCATCACATGAAATAAACTACACCAATCTTAGCCCTCAATTTTTCCTAAATTTAGACAAAATTCACATAAGGTAATTCAAAATACATCTCATGGAAATTTGTGTTAGCAATGATAACCCTTAAAAGTGTCTTGGAATCAAAATTTTAAACCCAAAATTCTCATTCATGAACCTTAGATCTGCCCCTAGGTGGGATTCAAAATTAGTGCTGCACCTTTAGAGTTTATGCTTATGCCTTGTGCCCCCTCTTTGCTCATAGATCTTTCCTAGGGTTTGGCATATTTTTCTCCAAAACTCTGGTCTTTTTTCATCTTTGCTTATTCCATTTTCTCTTCTTTTCTCTAAATGTCACTTTTAAAATTAGATGATTGTGTGTTTTTTTTTTAATTGGGGAAGTTATGGCATTGGGGAAGGTTATAACTTTAGGTTTGCCTTTTTGTAACATAAAGTCATAGTTTTGGGGAATAACTTTGGCCTCTTTCTTGTATTAGATTGTCATAGTTTTTGGGAATGATTGTGGTTTTTTTCTTGTATTAGATTGTCATAGTACTGGGAATAACCATCACTATTACATTTCCTCTCTATTAACATAAAGTTATAGCACTAGTAATAGTTGTGGCTCATGCATTTCTCCTATGAAACCCAAATTCATGGTGTTTGAAAAGGCCATGACTCATGTATTTCTCTTATATAACCCAAAGTCATGCCACTAGGAATGGCTATAACATTAATCTTTTCTCTAGGGAAAAATGTCATGGCACTAGAACTGATTATAGCTTGAGTATATGTTTTCTAGAACTATGTGTAACATAAAGTCATGGTGCTGGAAATATCTACAAGTTTTGTCTTAGTATTTGTAGCTCTGTAACAAGAAAGTGATGGCACTAGAGGATGTCATGGAATTCAGAACTAGTAGAGTATTTGGCTATAGTGATGTAAAATTATTATTAAGCTAGTATGACTATGACTCCAAGAAAGTTTCAAAATCGAAAAGAATATATTGCACAGTAAAATAATTGTGTCAAAGAGGTGATAAAGTTATGACATATGAAGATTGTCATAACTATTTGTGTAGAGTTTTAACCAAGAATGGATACCAAAACTATCATATAAACTAATGAAGGTTTAACAAATTTGTAACATGATGAACTTCCATGCAAACACATTTCATACAAAAAAAACTAATTAATAACACTATTATTCATCATAATCCATGAAAACTATAATTTCAGGAAAATTATTATGTTTCAAGTTTTTTTTCATGAAATCACATTTTACATAATGGTCAAAATAACTTATATTATTCATTATTTAGCTTACCAAACAAACTCATACAGCAAAGTGATTGCTTACACCTGAGTAATTAGCCCCCCCTCTAAAAAAATATAACTTTGCATTCATCACAAATAATAGCAACACAATAAGATTTAAGTAAGATAATATCCAAGAAAATTAAAATATAGATTATTATGGTAAAGAAGGTTGGTAGTAAAACTTGCTCTCATGATCAAAATCTTTAAAGAGAAAATCTACTTTAGAGTACTTAAATGCTGGCATAAAAGTAAATGATCTCTTTGAATCTCTCAAATTAGTTGCTACACAATTCAACATCTTTGCCACAACATTATATAGTACCTCTTATCTTTTCTCAAAGTAGTTTTGTGAGCCTTCAAAAGATCTCACAGTAAAGTACAATTATTTTTGGTTCTTTCTATTTTTTTTCCAATTCCTCAATCAACTGGTTTTCTCGATATTGCAAGTCATCTCCAATTATGTAATCTCTACACACCACCATTATTTTCCATTCATTTGTGATGGACTCATAATAACTTTCAAATGATTCTTCACTTCCCATTACCCCAGTCTCAACTAATTTCATTTCTTCTTCCATGAGATTACAAAACTTATTTTTTAACTTCTCTTGGGTCACAACAAACATCCCTTTTTTTGGAGGTGCACTTCTCATATTACATTTTATTTTTCTACTTCCACCGTTATTGTTATAGAGAGAGATTGTATCTCACATTTTTAAGTATTCATTTCTCTTTCATCTTCTAATTGCATGTTTTCCAAAACATGAGAAATATCACCCATGGTACCTCTATGTATCTAGAAAATGCTCAATGTGAGTTTCCTTTTCTTATTGTATTCCTCCCCTTTTTTTACAAAGCTACTATGTTGGCTTCAGGAAAGGATAGTCCTTCTTGCATAATATCCAATGATTCTTCTCTTTAAGATGAATATTTGCCCTTTTCTATTCTATTCAAACCCTTTTTAAATCAAAACAATGCAAGGGCACACTCTTGGACACAATTGATCACTATCCTCATCAATTGAGATTTCTCGACTCAGCATAATAATGTAATTAAGGAAGAAAGAATTATTTAAACATAAAATTCACCCTCTTGATAATTGAAAATGAACTTCTCCATTATGTTTCCAATATCAAATCTACAATCAATCAAAAGGTCATAAAGTAAAATTGCTATATCTTATGTGATAGTTGAGATATGTAGTACCAGTTATAAAAAAGAGCGAATAATGTACAATAATATTTTACTCACATCTATGTGTTCTTCATGCATCAAATATCTATATCTACTTTACAAAATGTACTTTCATTCTCCTTTTTATCCAACAATATATTTGTAATTGCTTTGTAGTTTGGTTGTATTTTTAGGGATTTGAAGGCTATACTATCTCTATCTCCATGTAATTTGAAAATTCAAAAATAATTTATTAATCAAAACATACCCAAAATTTTCTTAAATCATATTTATTTTTTGCATATCCTCTAGATTGACATAATATTCTTTTACATTCAAAGCATTTATTCTTTCTCTATATGCAAAAAATAAAGTGCACACTTTCTTCTATATAATTTGCTGAAAAGGAGGAATATATTCATTGAAATCATGCTCTCTCATAAAGCTTTTCTTGACAAGAATAGACACCGTCCACTTTCTACATGTCTTAGTCAAAAAATTTGGCATGGTCACTGTGGCTCATGCTGAAACTTTGCTGCACCCAACCTTTACCACTTGCCTTTATCCTTTTGACTCATCTCTAAGTGGCACTCTTTCCCCATAATTTCAAAAGCAAGCTTTCTTCCATGGTAGAACACAACTCATGTAATGTTTGGAGCTCCGTTTCACAATGCATCTAGAGTTGAAGAAAAGTGGGGTGTTTAGGGATTAGGTCTTTGCGATGCTGATTAAATAGATGCACAAAGGGGTGACTTCATGTGTTTTATTAATATTTTTGAAAATTATGCCACTAGCTAATGCCCACAACCTTGAGTATGATCTAGTTTGAATTGTAGCTAGGTTTAAATGATAGATAAAAACATATTTCATCATGCTACATAATGAAACTTCTTGGGTTGCCTCCCAAAAAATATTGTTTAATATAAATAGATAAACCTTCATTAGGGCATTCATTCCATCTATAATTTTTTTAATTCATGTAATCTTCTCTATGTAAATTTTTACTTCCTTCCTCCTTATATCTTCTATATTGGCTAGTAATACTATATAAAAGACAATATTAATGGTAGTCTCCACATAGATCCATGGTATTGATAATGCAATTCTTTACTTCATTCTAGAATCATTAAAATGTTTCCTAACTCCTTTGACTTTTATGACCTCCTTTTCACAATTGACGCTATTCATTATAGCTGCTAGAAAGTCTAATATTGTACTTTTTTAAGCATACTCATGTTAGTGTTTTCAAATATCATTTGAAGTTGTTTTACCCACTCTTCTACCACATCATTAATTCTTTTTGTCTCAATAAGTAACTCAATAATTATATCTTCAAATAAAGATCTAGAGGATGGATAGGGGCTATCAAATCTAATCTCTTCATTGCTCCCAAATCTCAGATCTCCATAGCTTACACTATTCCAATAATATTTTGATTCAAGTTACCATTAAGTATAAGATAGAAATCACTACTTGGTAGACAATAAGTTTTATCATAATGATAAATTGGGTAGTGCACATTATAATACATTGCCAACGTTCTCATCCTTTATTTTATCTCTTTCTAGGTCTCAAAGTTTTAGTTCAATCTTAGAATTTCACTCTATTGTTTGTTGGAATAAAAAAGAGAAAATAGTAAACCAAAATATTAAAAAAGCAAAACAAGACCAGCAATATAAATCAAGACACAAAAATAAGATATTATTATACAAACTAATAAAAATAGAACTAAAAATTTTTAAAGATAGTAATGCCAACTAAATTTAACTAACCAAACAAAATAATCCCTTCTAGTGGCATAAAAAACTTATTGTGACTTTGTTATAATGTCTAATTTATAAGATTAGGTAATATCCCAAAATTTTATTGGGTAAGAGTCTCTCATCCAACAAAATATATATGAATATAGATAGTACAAGTAGTAAAGTAGACTTTTGTCTAGATATTAATCTCATAGAGATTGTATAGATAGTTTTATCAACTAATAATGAGTCAATTACTACTCTAGTTAGAAGGATAAAACTAAGTTTTTACTAATACTCTTAGGTTCTACGGTTTGTTCATTTCATTATATATAATAGTTTATATAAATTGCTCAGTTTTTTGTTTTACTTCGTTATAGAATGAATATTAGATTATTATGAAAAAATAATAATTCCTTATTGGCATATAAGATGGTTGTCACCTATTGGGCCTGCCCTAATGATGACCCCCTCATAACTATCTTCTCATTATATTTCTCCTAAAATAATAAAATATTCATGCTCAATTGTCATTCACAAGTTTACACCTTTTAAATAATTTATCAACTACCATATATTGCTGCTTCATATATACATTATTATTCTCAAACCACATCTATCATAAAGATGAAACTTATTTGGCATTAAAGATATTTGAAATTTTGGCTTCATAACTATTGTAATCATGATAATTAACATATATCTTCCCAAATTTTCACCCATAGGAGTCGTACGATAGAAAGTAACTTGTATGACTATCACCACCTTATGAGTTACCTCTACTAATGCATGTCTCATGGCTTACCTATAATCATTCACTATGATGACTCATGACTTTCACACTAAAAGTAAAATACTTAGAAAATATTCTATAAAACCCCTAGATCAATTAAGAGTTAGTTAATCTAAGAGTTGTACAATGTATTGACTTAAAAAGTATTTGTTCTTTTGGCTTCAAAATTATTATACTCACATGATAAAACCTACCTCAATATTAGATTTTGACATATAAGTTTGTCTTGCATGTCATTATTGTAAGGGTTATCACTTTCTTCCTATATTTATGTGTGAGTGTGCTTTGTAACTAACATATTACTAACTGCAATGATAACATGCACAAACCTATCAAAAATAAAACTTTAATTTTAATTTTAAATAACTATCATCTACATCTAAAATCAAACCAAAACACAAACCTAATATACAATCCATCAATTATATATTTATCACATGAAAAAAATATAGCAACATTAAACCACAATTTAGCATGCCATTGGAGAGGAATTCACATGAGATAATTCAAAATACATCTCGTAAAAATTTAGCTTCCTGATGAAAACCCTCAAGAGTGTCTAAGAATCAAACTTCTAACCCCATAATTATAATTCATATGCCTCTGATATGCTCATAGGTAGGAGTCAAATTTTATTATTTTTTTTTAGGATTTATGCTTCTACCTTGTGTCACCTCTTTCTTGTGGATTCCTCCTTGGATTTGATGAAAATTTTCTTCAAAAAACTAGCATTTTCACATCTTTTTTTGTGTCCTCACTTTTTTGAGCATTGAATTCCACATTTATACTTAAATGGATGAGTATATTTTTTAAGTGGGAAGCCATGGTATTGGAGAATGCTAAAACTCTTGCTTTGCCTTTCTATAATAAAAAATCACTATCCTAGGGAATGAGCTTGGTCTTGGTCTATTTCTTATATTAGATCTTTGTGGCAATAGGAATAGCCATGGCTTGTACATTTTTTCTATCTAACATTAAGTCGTAGCATTAGGAATAGCTACGGCTCATATATTCATTTTTTGTAACATGAATTCATTACATTTGGAATGTTGATGGCTATGTATTTCTCCTTTGTAACCCAAAGTCACAATATTGGGAATAGTTATGACTTTGTTCTTTCTCTAGAGTAAAGAGTTGCGGCTCTAAAAATGGTCACAACTTGAGTAAATACTTTATGGAACTCTATGTAGCTAAAAGTCATGTTGTTAAAGAAAAGACATGAATTTTACATTAGTATTTGTGACTATGTAATGAAAAAGTTATAGTATTGGATAATGTCATGAATTTTAGCACTAGTAGAGAACATGGATACTATGACATAAAATTAATTTCATAAGTATAAAAAAATTACCAACTAGATTGGTTGCTACACTTAATTAGAAGGTTTTGTAGCCAAAGAGAATACGTTGTATAGTGAAATGAGTATGTCAATGAAGTGATAGAGTCATGATATATGATGATTTTCATGACTATTTGTATATAGCTTCACAAAAGATTGGATGGTAAAACTATTCTATAAGTATATAGAGGTGTAACAATGATATAACATGATGATTGCTATGAGTTTACATGATTTTTCATTCCTCTCCAACTCAACAATTCTACCAAGTTTTAATTTCTTACAAAAACCATTCACCTTCAATATTATTCATCATAATCCATAAAATTACATTTTCATGAAATTGTACTATTTAATGCTTCTTTTTTATATAAAAACATCATGCATAATTACCAAAATAACTAGTATTATTTAGAATATGCCATACCAAATTATAAAAATAATCAAAAATAAACACATTTTAAAATTTTTAATGAAGGGATAATTGTTATTAATGAACTATTTGTCTCTCTCAATACTTTAATTGAATTTAATTACACAAAAAAAACTTGTTAGTGGACAAACTAGCTAAATAGGGAAGGATTAACATTAATTCATATATGATGAAAATAATCCTTTCCTAAAGAAGATTCGAGGAATCACATACTTAGAAAATATGGGTATCAAATATATGCGAGTTTAAGTTAATTTTTGCTTCTTTTTGTGTATTCTTTGTATGTATCTTATCTATTTGTATATGTTTCTTTTCTTTATAGTTACAATCATATAAAAATACTTGTAAAATTGGCATTCCTTTGCACATTGTGAGGGATCCCACATATTAATAAAAATCTCTTGCTTTTAAAAAATGAAGAATTGTAAGAAGAAAAAGTAGAAGTAGAAAAGGTAGTAGAAGATAAGAAAACAAAGAATAAGAAGAAAAAAAATAAAAGGTAAAAAAGAAGAAAAATAGGAAGAAGAAATAGGAGGAACTATAGAAGATTAAGTAAAAGAAGGAAAAAAAAAATAGAACAATAAAAAAGTAGGTGGTTGATGAAGAAGGATAAAAACATGGAGAAAAAAATGAGGAGAAAAAGGAGAAGAAAATAAAAAATTAAGAAGATGAAGAGGTGGACAAAGTAAAAGAAGAATAGGAACTAGAAAAAGATGATAATGATAATGAAGAATAAGAAGATGAAGATAATGATATTGATAATGAAGAGAAGGAACAAGAAGCTTTAGAAGATGAAGAATAAGGAGAAGAGGAAGAAAAAAATTAAGAAAGAAGGATAAAAATAACAAGGAGAAAAAAAAGAATAATAATAATTAGAAGAAGAGGCTAAACACAATGAGCAAGAAAAAAAGAAGAAGAAGTAGAAGAAGAAAAAGAAGAAAAATAATAATAATAATAATTATTATTATTATTATAAAATGTAGAAAAGAAAAAAAAACAAACAATACGAACAAGAATAAGAATAAGAATAAGAATAAAAATAAAAATAAGAATAAGAATAAGAAGAAAAAATGAAATGAATAAGAAGAATAATGAAATGAATAAGAAGGATAATAAAAATAAAAAGAAAAAAAAGAAGAAAATAAGATGTAAAAAAAAAGAAAAGAAAGAAGAAGAATTAGAAGAAGAACTAGAAGATGAAGAACAAAAAGAAGAAGAAGTATAAGAACAAGAAAAGAAGAAGAAGATGGTAAAAAAAATAAGAGGAAAAAAATAAAGAAGAAAAAAAAAAGAAGGTGATGATGATATAGAATAAGATGAAGAAAATTTTGAATAAGATTTAAGAGAATAAGAAAGAGATGAAGGAGGATAAAAAGAAGAAACAAATAATAATAATAAATGATGAAAAATTTGAAGAATAAAAAATAAAGAGGAAGCATAAGATGAAGAAGAAGAAAAGAAGGATAATGAGAAAAAGTAGATGAAGAACAAAAAGAAGAAGAAGAATAAAAAGAATAAAAAGAAAAAAAAATAAGAATAATAAGAATTGAATGAATTAGAAGAATAACAAGAAGAAGTAAATAAAAGAAGTAGAACAAAGATAAAAAAGAATAAGAAATAAAACAAGAATTAGAAGAAGAAAAGAATATAAAAACACAAGAAAAAAAAGAAAAAGAATAAGTTAAATTTAGAAGAATAACAAGAAGAATAGCAAAAAGTTAAAGTATAAGAATAAGAGAAGGAAAAAGAATGAGAAGAGAAGGAAAAAAGTGAAGAATAACGATAAGAAGAAGATGACAAAAAATAAAAAAATAATAAAACAAAAAAAAAAAGAATAACAAGAAGAATAACAAGAAGTTGAAGTAGAAAAAAAGAGAAAGAAGATGAAGGAGAAGTGGAGGAGGAAGATGAAGAAGTATAATTAGATAAAAGATGAAAAATAAAAAAAAAAAGAAAAGAAAATAAAGAGGAAGAACAAGTAGAAGAAAAATGATATGAAGAAGCTGAAGTTGATGATGATCAAAAATAAGAATAAGAAGAAGAAGAAGTAGTAGTAGTAGTAGAAAAAAAGGTAGAATAAAAAAAAAGGATGAAGAGAAAGAAGAAGAGAGAGAATAATTAAAAAATATAGAAAAGGCAGTAGAAGAAGTAGAAATTGAACAAGAAGAAAGCTAAATGGTGGAAAAAGAAGAACAATAACATGTGGAAGATGTCAAAGAATAAGTCGAAGTCGATGAAGAATAAATTGAAAATATAGAAGAAAATGAAGAAGAAAATGATAGAAGCAAAAAAGTATTTGAAGAAGAATAATAAATAAGACTAAGAAAAAAATTATGAAGAAGAAAAAAGAATATGAAAAAAGGAGAGAAAGAAGAAGAAAATGAACAATAGGAAGAATAATGAGAAAAATAATAATAAAATAAGAAAAAAAATTAAAATAAAAGAAGAACAAGAATAAGTAGAACAAGAATAAGGATAAGAATAAGAAGAATAAATAGAAATGAAAAAGAATGAGAAGAAGAAGAAGAAGAGAAAAAGAAGAAAAGGAAAAAAGTAGAAGATGAAGAAAAAGAAGATGAATAATTGATGCAAGAATAACAAGAAGAAGATAATGATTTAATAAGCAAAAAAAAAAGAAGAAGAAGAAAATATAATTAAGCCAAATAAGCATGATAAGAAAATAAAATAAAAATAAAATAAAAATAAAATAAAAAGAAAAGAAGAATAAGAAATGAAATGAAAAAGAAAAGAAGATAAAAATGGAAAAAAAATAGAGTAAAAAGTAGAAGATTAAAAAGAAGATGAGGTAGCATAAGAAGATAAAAAAGAAGAAGTTAATGATGATCATGAAGAAAAAGAGAAAGACAAAGAATAGAAATAAGAAGAATAAAGAAGAAGAAGAAGAAGAAGTTGTTGATTAAAAAATGAAATAAGAACAAGAAGATGGAGTATAAGAAGAAAAAAAAAGATATAAAAGAAAAAAAGAATACAAATAAAAGGTAGTAGAAAAAAAGTAGTTAAAAAAAGTATAAAATGAGTTGATGAAGAAGAGCGAGAAGATAATAATGAAAATGAATAAGAGTGAGAAGAAGAATAAGAAGAGGAGGACAAAGAATAAGAAGAATAAGAAAAAGAATTAGAAGAAAAATAAGAAAAGAAAATAAAAAAAATAATGAAGAAGAAAAAGAATAAAAGAAAGAAGTTCAAGCCAAATAAGATATAGAATAAGATGAACAAAAAACAAAAAAAAATAATAAAATAAGAATAAAATAAGAAGGAAATAAGAAGAAGAAGAAGAAGAAGAATATGAAAAAAAAAGAAGAAAAAAAAAATAAGAAGAAGATGGCCAAAAATAATAAAAAAAAAGATGCTAGAGAAAAAGATGATGATGATGAAGGAAACAAGATAAAGGATAAGATGAAAAGAATGAAAATAAGAATCAAAAAAAATCATGAAGAAGTAGATGAAAAAGAATATGAAGAATAAGATGACAAAGTTAATGTAAAATAGGATTCAAAAGAAAAGGACAAAAAAAGATGATGAGGATGAATAATAATAATAAAATGAAAAATATGACGAAGTGGAAGAGAATGAAGTAGAATAACAAGACTAAGAAAACAAAAAAATAAGAAAAAACAAAAAGTACTAGGGTAGGAAGATGAAGATGAAGAAATAGTGTAAGAAGAAAAGGAAGAAGAAAGAAGATGACGAAGAAGAAGAAGAAGAAGATGTTGATGATCATGAATCAGAAAAGAGGAAGTTGAAGATGAAGATGATGATGAATTAGAATTAAAAGAAGAATTTGAATAAGAATAAGGAGAAGGAGAAGTAGTGAAAGAGAGAAAAAAGAAAAGAAAAAAAATGAAAAATAGGAGAAATGAAAAGAAAAAAAAATAAAAAGAAGTAATAAGAAATAAATGAAAAGACATATAATAATAATAATAATAATAGCAATAAGAGGAAGATGAGTAAAACAAATAAGTAGAAGTTAAAGAAAAAGATTAAGAATAAAAACAAGAATAAGAAAAGCACAAAGAACAAGAGAAGAAGATGATGATGATGAAAAGTAAGAAAAAAAGAGGAAGAAGAAGAAGAAGACGAGCTAGAATAATAAGATGTTAGAAAAGTTGAATAGAAGAAGAAGAAGAAGAAGAAGAAAAACAGAGAAAAGTAGAAGAAGAAGAAAAAAAAAGAAAAAGAAGAAAAACTTTAATAATAATAAAAACAAAGAAGAAAAAATTGATAATGATGATGATGGAAAAGAATAATTGGATGAACAACAAAATGAAGAAAAAAAATAAGAGTAAGAAGTAAAAGAAAATAATAAGATGAAGAAGAAGAAGAAGAAGAAGAAATGAAAGAAGCATAAGAGAAGGAGGAAGAATAATAAGAACAAAAATAATAAGAATAAAAGTAACAATTAAAAGAAGAAGATGAGGAGGAGGAGAAAGAAGAAGAATAAGAAAAAGAAGAAGAGAAGGAAGATGAAAAAGATGAAGTAAAGTAAAGATAAAGAGGAAGAATAAGAATAAGAAGAAAAAAGTAAAGATGAAGAATGAGAAGACATAAAAGTAAAGATGAAGAATAAAGAAGAGGAGAAGAAAAAGATGAAGAATAAAATTAATAAATAAATCTTATGAAGAGGAAGAATAAGAACAAGAAGAAGAAGAAAAAACGTAAAGATGAAGAATGAGAAGACATAAAAGTAGTAGAAGTTAAACAAGGAGGATAAAGAAAAGATATGATGATGATGATGATGATGATAAAGATAATGATGAAGAGAAAAAAGAAGAAGGAGAAAAAGAAAAGACACAAGAAGGAGAGGAACTATAAAAAAAGCATAAGATGTCATAAAAAAAGAAGAAGAAGTTAACAAAGAAGAAAAAATCAAACAAAAATAAGAAACCAAACCATAAAGAAAAGTCTAAAAAGAAGAAGAAAAATAGGATGATATTGGAGAAAAATAAAAAGAAAATAATGATGATGAAGTAAAAGAAGTAAAAGAAAACTAAGAAGAATAAGAAGAAGAGGAAATTGAAGAGAAATATGAAGAAGAATAAAAATGAAATAGTAGAATAACAAAAAGAGGAATATGGAGAAAAATTAAAAGAAGAAAAATAAAAGAAGATAAAAAGCAAGAAGAAGAACATGAATATGAAAATGAACAACAAGAAGAAGCATAAGAAGAATAATAATAATATGAAAAATAAGAGTATGTATAGTAATAAGAAAATGATGATGATGCTAATGATGATGAAGATGAAGATAGGGAAGAACAAGAGGAGGAAGTAGAAGAAGAAAAATAAAAGCAGAATAAGTTTAAGATGTTGAAACTCAGGCTGATATTGATGATGATGAAAGGGAATGAAGGGGGGAGAAGAAGAAGAAGAAAAAAGAATAAGAAGAAAGTGAATAAGAATATGAAGAAGGATAAAAAAAGAAAAAAAAAGAATTAAAAGATGAGAGGAAGAAGAAGATGATAAAGAGGAAAAATAAGATGAAGAAGAGAAAAATATAGACTAATGATAAGAAGAAAAACATGAATAAAAACAAAAGGTAGAGTAGGAAAAAGAAGTAGAAAAACCAAAAGAAAAAGAAAAACAGGAAAAATAAAAATAAGAACAAAAACAAGAACAAGAAGAAGTATAATAAGAAGAAAAAGTTGAAGAAGAGTAAGAAGAGCAAGAAAAATTAGAAGAAGAAGAAAAGAGGAAGAAGAATAAATAAATAAAAAACAAAAAGAAGAGGAAGTGGTGGAACAAGTAGATGAAAAACAATAATACTAAAAGAAGAACTTGATGAAAAAGATAATAGAAAAAAATAAGTGGAAAAAGAAGAAGAATAAATGATAAAAAGGTGAAAAAAAGAAAGAAACAAAAAAGAGTAGAATATTAACCAGGAGAAGATGAATAATAAAAATATGAAGAGTAAGAAGAAGTAGAAAAAGAAAAAAAATGAAATAGAAGTAAAAATAGAGGTAGAAGAAATACTAGTAGTCATAGAACTAAAAATAATTAGAATAATAAAAAAAAGTGGAAGAACATGAAGAAGATGATGATGAGGAAGTAAAGAGGTTTAAAAAAGCTCGTAGTGATAAAAAAAAAGAAGAATAGGTTGTTGAAGATGTAATAGAACAAGAAGTAGGTAAGGAAAAAAAAGAGGAAGAAGAATAAGTAGAAAAAAATCAAAAGAAAGAAAAAGGGAATGATGAGGAAGAAAAAAGGAATGATAAAGAAAAAGAATAAAGAGAAAAAGATCTATAAGAATAAGTTGATGAAAAAGAAGAAATAAAAAGATGAATGGGAGAAGTTGAAGATGCATAAGATGTAGATAAAGAAAAAAGAAAAAGAAAAATAATAAGAACAAGAAGAATATGAAGAAGAAACATAAAAAGAAGAAACAGAATAAAAAATAATAAAAATAAGAATAGGAAGAAGAAGAATACATAAAAGAATAATCATTACTAGAAAATAAGAAAGAATTAGAAGAAGCACAAGAATAAGAAGTAAAATAGGAAAAAGAAGTAAAATAAGATGTAGAAGAATAAGAAGAGGAAGAAAAAGAAAACATAAAAGAATAAACATTACTTGAAAATAAGAATAAGAAACAGAATAAGTACAATAATATGAATAAAAAGAGGAAAAAAATGTAAAAAGAATAGGTAGAAAAATAAGAAGAAGAAGAGGAAGAATCATGAGGAGTAGCAGAAGGAAAAGAAAAAAATAGATAAGAAGAAGAACAAGAAGAGAATAATAATAATAATAATAATAATAATAATAATAAATGTAAGAAGTGGAAAAAGAATTAAATGATGATAATCATTATGAAGAAGATGATGATGATGATGAAAAGAAAGTAGTGCATTAAGAAAAAGAAAGAAAGATGAAGAAGTTGAAGTTGATAATGATGATGATGATGAAATAAATTAGGAAATAAAATAAAAAGTTGAAAAGGAGAAGGATGACGAAGATGAAGAAGAATATTATATAGTAGAAGAATGACTTGAAGAAGAATAACAAAATAGAAGCAATAAAATGAAAAATGTTGATGTAGAATAAGAAAACAATAAAGAAATAGAAAAAAGAAAAAAAATGTTGATGTAGAATATTAATAAAAAAAATAATAATAATATATAAAAGAGGTAGAAATAGAAGAAGACATAAAAAATTAAAATTATTAAAAAAACAAGAATAAAAACATGAACAAGCACAATAATAAAAAAAATTTAGAAGAAGGAAAAGAAGAGCAAGAAAAAGAAAAATAACTATGAAAAGAAGTAGAAAAAAAAAGACAAGAAGAAGAACAAGAAGATGAATAAGAAGAAGAAGTATAAAAAAAGATGGATAAAAGATGATAATGATCTTGAAGATGAAGAAGAAATGAAGATGATGAAAAAGTTTAAAATGATGATGATTATAATGAATAGGAAGAAGAAGAAAAAGAAGATGAAGAAGAAGAAGAAAAGAAGAAAAAGATGAAAAAGAAAAAGAAAAATAAAAAAAAAAAGAAAAATAAGATTATGATGATAAAGGAGATGATGGTGCAATAGTAATTAAAGAAGAAAAACATGAAGTTGTAGCAGTGGAAAAATTTGTAGAAGAAAAAGTAGTAATCGCACTAGTAGAAGAAAATGAAGAAGAAGAAGAAGAAGAAGAAGAATAATAATAATAATAATAATAATAATAATAATAATAAAAGAATAAACATAAAGAAGAAGAATATTATGAAGAATAAAAATTAGAAGGAAATGGAGAAGGAGAAGAAGTCATATAGAAGATAAACAATAACAATATGAAAAAAAATGAAAAAAAGAAGCGGTAAACAATGAAGTGGAAAAAGAAGAAAAAATTAGAAGAAGATTTTCAAGAAGAAAAAGATGAAGATATAGGACAAAAAGATGTGGGATAAGAAGAAGATAAGCAGAAGACAAATGATAAGAAGAAAAAGAATATGTAGATCAAAAAGAAAAAGAATAAGAAAAATAAAAAGATAAAAAAAGATAAAAAAAAAAGAAGAATCAAAAGGAGGGGAAGAATTAATAATATTTGAAGTTCAAAAAGAAACTAAAGGAGAAGTTGAAATTAAGAAGAAGAAAAAGAGGAAATAAAAAAAACAAGAAATGAAAGACATGAAGAAGAAGAATAAGAAGAATAAGAAAAAAAAAGAATAGTAAGAAGTCAATTAAGAAGAAAAAGATGATAAAGAAGAAATTGAAAAAAGAAGAAGAACAAC
>JAREIK010001278.1:1100938-1108628 GCA_029783825.1 Sapria himalayana | reverse complement strand
AAAAAGAAGAAGAGAAGAAGAGGAAGAGGAAGAGGAAAAAGAAGAATAAGAAGAAGAAGAAGTGGAAGAAAAAAAAAAAGAAGAGGAGGATGAAGTAGATGATAATGAAAAAGAAGAAGAAGAGGAAGAAGAAGAAGAGAAAGAGGAAGAAGAAAAAGAAGTGGAAGAAGAGGAAGAAGAATAAGAGGAAGAAGAGGAGGAGGAGGAGGAAGATGAAGAAGAAGAGGAGGAGGAGGAGGAAGACGAGGAAGAAGAAGAGGAGGAGGAAGAAATAGAAGAGGAGGAATAAGAAGAGGAGGCTGAAGAAGATGATGAGGCAGAAGAAGAAGAAGAAGAAGAAGAGGAGGAGGAAGAATAAGAAGAAGAAGAAGAAGAAGAAGAAGAGGAATAAGAAGAAGAAGAAGAGGAGGAGGAGGAGGAAGAGGAAGTAGAAGCAGAAGAAGAGGAGGAAGAGGAAGAAGAAGAAGAAGAAGAGGAGGAAGAAGTTGAATAAGAGGTAGAAGAAGAAGAGAAAGAATAAGAAGAAGAGGAAGAAGAAGAAGAAGAAGAAGAAGAGGAAGAAGAAGAAGAAGAAGAAGAGGAAGAGGAAGAATAAGAAGAAGAGGAAAAATAAGAAGAAGAGGAAGAAGAAGAAGAAGAGAAGAAGAAGAGGAAGAATAAAAAGGAGAGGAAGAAGAAGAGTAGGAGGAAGAAAAAGATGAAGATGAATAAGAAGAAGGAGAGGAATAAGAAGAGGAAGAGGAAGAAGAGGAAGAGGAAGAAGATGAAGAAGTGGAAGAAGAAGAAGAGGAAGAAGATGATGATGATGATGAAGATAAAGAAGAAGAGGAGGAAGAAGAAGAAGTGGAGGAGGAAGAAAAAGAAGAAGAGGAAGAAGAAGAAGAGGAGGCAGAAGAAGAAGAAAAGGAAGAAGAAGAAGAAGAAGAGTAAGAAGAAGATGAACAATAAGAAGAAGAGGAAGAATAAGAAGAATGGGAAGAAGAATAAGACGAGAAAGACGAAAAATAAAAGGAAGAAGAAGAAGAAGAGGAAGAGGAAGAAGATGATGATGATGAAGAGGAAGAAGAAGAAGAAGAAGAAGAAGAAGAAGAAGAGGAAGAAGAAGTAGAAGAAGAAGAGGAAGAAGAATAAGAAGAGGAAGAACATGAATAAGAAAAGGAAGAAGAGGAAGAAGAAGTGGAAAAAGAAGAAGAAGAAGAAGAAGAAGAAGAATAATAATAATAAGATGATGATGAGGAGGAGGAGGAAGAGTAAGAAGAAGAAGAGGAAGAATAAGAAGAAGAAGAGGAAGAAGAAGAATAGGATGAGGAAGAAGAAGAAATGACGAACAATAAGAACAGAAGAGGGAGGAGGGGAATAATAAAATAAGAATAAGAAAAAAAAGAAGAAGAAGAATAGGAGGAAAGGGAAGAAGAAGAAAAAGAAGAGGAGGATGAGGAGGAGGATGAGGGGTAATAAGAAGAAGAATAATAGGAGGGGGGGAAGAAGAAGTAGAAGAAGAGGAGGTGGTGGTGGTGGAAGAAGAAGAAGAAGAAGAGGGGAAAGAAGAAGAACAACAACAACAACAATAGGGGGAAGTAAGAAGAAGAAGAAGAAAAAGAAAAAGAAAAAGAGGAGGAGGAGGGGGAAGAAGAAGAAGAAGAAGAAGAAGAAGAGGGGGAAGAAGAAGAATAAGAAGAAGAAGAGGGGAAAGAAGAAGAATAAGAAGAAGAAGAAGGGGAAGAAGAATAATAATAATAATAATTATAATAAGGGGAACAAGAAGAAGATGAGGGGGGGGGGGAAGAAGATGAATAAGAGGTGGAAGAAGAAAAAGATGGGGGGGAAGAAGTAGAAGAGGGGGAAGCAGAAGAAGAAGAGGGGGAAGAAGAAGAAGAAGAGGGGGAAAAAGAAAAAGAATAAGAGGGGGAAAAAGAAGAAGAAGAAGAAGAAGAGGGGGAAGAAGAAAAAGAATAAGAGGGGGAAAAAGAAGAAGAAGAAGAAAAGGGGGAAGAAGAAGAAGAAGAAAGCAGGAAGAAGAAGAAGAAGAAAAGAGAGAATAAGAAGAAGAAGAAAAGGTGAAATAAGAAGAAGAAGAAGAAGAGGGGTAAGAAGAAGATGAAGAAAATTTTCATTTGTTGTTTTCTTTAAAAAAATTTCGCTATCAAGTCTAGCGAGAGAAACACTATTTTTAGAGAGAGAAACGGAAAAAATCAGTGAAGAAAAGCCATTTTCAAGCATCAAATGGAGCAACTTGATTTCTTAATAGATAAGAAATCTTTTTCCCAACAATTTAAAAAAAGCACGCTTCACTATTCATATTCTTTGGACATTTACAATAAAAAAAATTGGGAACCCTCGATAGAGTTCTCCCTGACAAACATAGCCATGCTCATGAAGCTCACAAATTCATGGTGGTGGGCTAATTTTAACATGGGCATCCTCGTATTGAAGATGTCGGAGCTTTCTATGCATCACTGAAGCTCAAGGGCAAAACAAAAATAGGCTTCTTCGATGCTAAACACATTCTCCTGCAACTGTCCAGTGAGGAAGACTTCCATAGAGTTTGGTTGAATGAAGTATGGTGTATTATGGGTTACCCCATTAAAGCTTTCAGATGGACGCCTGCCTTCTCAACCAAGCAAGAGTCACCATTAGCCCCAGTATGCTTCCTCCTACCTATGCTGCCCATACATCTTTTTGATAAGTTTTTTTTATATCTTATTGCACATGTAGTGGGGACCCCTCTTTTACTCGATGGTGCTACTGCTACATTGTCTCGATCGAGCATTGCTCGGGTGTGTATAGAAGTAAACTTACTGCACCATATTCCTCACTAAAAATGGATTAGCAGCAAAGATAGGGAGGGCTTCTGACAAGAATTAATTCCAGAAAATCTCCCGCAATATTGCTCTTATTGCAATAAACTCGGTCATAGTTGTGAACAATGCTTGGTTAAAAGAAAGCACACCAAAGACAGGCAGTGGCTTGGCTCACTAACTGCTGTAGGGAATGGGAGGGAAGAATACAGAATTAAACCCTCTCAACCGAGAGAGCAGAACCTTAGTGAAGTTCGTACTGGCCTGGAAATTGTAAAATATATACCTCCTAGGGAAGGGGAGAGAGAGGAGGTAGATAAAGAAGAAAATAGTAAAGCACATGAATTAATCCTAAAAATTGCAGAAATCAACAAAAGGGTTCGGAGAGGAAGATTTGAAAAAAAGAGAGAGGGTAGAAAGAGATGGGCAATGAAAATAGCTAATAGCTTGAAAGAAGAGCTAGATGTTAGAAGTGGCATTAACTTAAACAAAAGTGAGGAAGAACCCAGGTTTATTTAAACCACAAAAGATGATATAGATATTGGTAGATTTAAAAACAAAATGGGAGATAAAGAATGGGCAATGGGGGAAATAAAAATCAGGGCCGTTCAGCTAGGTAGGAAGTGGAAAGATGAGAAAATAGATGTTTCGCCTGCTATTTCAAAACCTAGAAACATGAAAAAATATTTAAACAAAACTTATGACTCAAAGTGCACCACTAGCACTCAGGCTAAATCTAACTACAATGTTTAGATTTTTCCACTAGAATGCAAGGGGTATCGCAAACCCTCCAACAATAAAAAGAATTAAGGGGTTGGTTCAGATACATAAAACTCCACTTATAATACTTGCGGAACCCATAGTAAGTAGGGACCCGCTAGAATACTATAAAAGCATATTAGGTTTTGATGATGCATTTTCCAATAAAAATAACAAAATTTGCATATTCTGGAAAAACATTTTTAATATAAGTATCTTAGAAGACACGAATCAAATGATTATCTTCAGTTTATATATTACCTGAGATGAGGTAATTTCTACTGTCTATGCTAAATACACTCAAGAAGGTAGAAGGGACCTTTGGAATGATATACTTAAAATAGTTAAAATAAATAAACCCTAGATAATAGAAGGTGACTTTAACATAATAAGAAAAATCAGCGAGAAAATAGGGAGAAATCCCCCTAACAAAAAAGCTATCTCTCATTTCAATGAGACCATATCAGAGGCTAGTCTGATGGAAGCTAACTTTTTAGGCCCTCGCTACACCTGGTGCAATAACTGGAAAGATAAAGGCATCATATGAGCAGATTAGACAAAGTTTTATATAACGTAAAATGGTTAGAGTCATATGGTCCCATGGTAGTGAGACACTTAAATAAAACCTGCTCGGATCACAACCCATTGATAATATCTATAGAAAAGCCTAGAATCATAAGTAATTCATTCAAATTCCAGAATGCATGGTGCTTGCACCACGCCTTCATTAATACGGTAAAAACTCATGGACACAGGAAGCTTTAGTTAATTTGATCCAAATCTGGAATATTAAGTTAAATAGATTAAAAAAAGCAACTAACAATAGGGAATAAAGATATCTTTGGTAATATTAACAATAACATCATAGAAGCAAAGAAGAAAGTTTAAAAGAGGGAGCTAGAACATGTTATACTTCAAAACAAAGTTAGTAGAAAGGAGCTAAATAAAGCGCAAGTTGAATTAAAATTAAAGCTTCTCATGGACGAAGTATTTTGGAAACAAAAAGCTAAAATAAAATGGTTGAAAGAAGTAGACAAAAAATACAAAGTTTTTCCAGAAATCAGCTAAATTTAAGATACAAAAACAAAGAATAAAAGGCATAAAAAACAACCTAAATAAATGGTTAGATAGTAATCTATAAATAAAAACCACTTCGATGAACATTCTGAAAGTCAATTTAGAGGAGATACATCCCTGAGTGGAAATCATCTTCTAAATAAAATTGATCAAAAAATTATAAGTGAAGAAAATGATACCCTCGCAAAGCTCCCGGATGAAGATGAACTGAAGGCTATGGTTTTCAGTTTGGGCACAAATAGTGCACCGGGTCCAGATGGGCGGAATAATGAGTTTTACCAAAACTATTGGTCTATCATAAAAAATGAGCTTCTAAATGCTATATCTTGGATTTTTTGTGGTACAAAAATAGGCAAGAAATGGAGTTGCACGTACATGGTTCTTATTCCCAAAATGAAAATCCTCAAAAGGCAGAGGATTTTAGACCTATAAGCCTGTGTAACTTCATCTACAAAATTCTGGCTAAGCTGCTTCAAAGTAGATTAGTAGTAGTTCTACCAAAAATCATCTCTAATGAATAGTCATGTTTCATAAAAAATAGATTAATAATGGAAAATATCTGTCTAGCAAAAGAAATGATCAGGAAAATAGGTACAAAATCTAGAGGGCATAACATTTTGTTAAAGTTAGATCTATCGATAGAGTAGAATGGAACATCTTATGTTTTATTATATGAAAGATGAGCTTCTCAGAAACCTGGATCGACTTGATATATAGATGCATATCAAGTCTATGGATTAAAATTCTTGTCAATGTAGAACTAGGAAAAGACATCATGCCATTAAGATTATTAAGACAGGGAGACCCTCTCTCCCCCTCTCTTTTTAACATTTACCTAGAGCTACTAATTGTTAACAGCAAAATTAAAATGCATACAGGTAAAATAAGTCTGTTTAGCCAGCTAAAAAATACCCATGTGGTGGGATGTTTGGCATATGCGGATGATGTGATCATCTTCACAAATGGCAGTGCCAGATCCCTATATAATTTGATGGAATTGTTAAAAGTATTAGAAGATGAAACAATGCAGAAAATAAATAATAAAAAATGTCAATTCATGATTGCCAAGAATGCCCCATCAAGCCTATCTCACAGAATTAACAGCATAACAGGATTTACCCAGAGAAAAGGTGCAATGCAATATCTTGGTTGTCCATTATATGAAGGTAAATTAAAATTAGAATATTTAGAATTTTTACTTGGAAAAAATCAAAAATAAAATTGTAGGCTGGAAAGTAGACATGCTTAACATGAATGGCAGTATCACTCTAATTACTCATGTGCTACAAAGCATAGTCATGCAAAATCTAATGATTACTTATCTCCTAGTGGCGGATAAAAAAAGAATAGAAAAAGAATTGGCCCAATTTCGTGGGGAGTAAAAAATGGAAAAAGAAAGATACACTAAAAGAAGTGGAAAGATTTATGTTACCCTAAACAAGAAGCAGGACTGGGTTTTGTGGATTTGAACGACCTAGCCAAAGCTTGGGCATGCAAAAGATGGTGGAGGCTTAAAAATTAATAACTTGTGGGCTAATTCATGAGAGCTAAATACTGCATAGAGGGAGACACAAACAGAGAAAGAAAAAAGTGAAAAGCTTCACAAGTCTGGCTCCAAATGCTCAACCAAAGAGAGTTAGTGGATAATTACTCCAAACTCTCCAAAAATGGCTGGAAATAGATTTTGAGTGCAGATGAGACTTTCTCACTCAAAACCATTAAAGAGAAAGTGAGAAGTAGAAAAGTAGTGCAACCTTTATTTAGATGGGCCTGGAATAATGATAATAGTCAAAAAATTAAAACCAACACATGGAAAGTGCTTTCAAATATTATCTCAATAGATGAAAACATAAAAATTAAAGACATACAACTACCTTCTAGGTGTGAATGCTGCCTACAAGCAGTAGAATTGCTTGATCACATGTTCTCCCAAGGAAACATAGCATTGGAAATATGGAAAAGATTAGAATCTGAAATGTGCCTTAAACATAAAAGCATTCCTCTTAGAAATAGAGTCCTCGGATGGAGCTCGGCACACTCACAGCATAGCCTCCAAACCTGACTTAAAAACAATATCCCCCATATTGCTATCTGGCATATATGGAAGGCCAAGAATAGTAGTAGATATGAAGGTCACAGTATGGTTGTTGAAGATATTTGGAAAGCCATAAAGAGAGAAATAATAATTACCTTGGAAGCCAATCCGATAGTGACTTGAAATTCTTACTTAGATATTGACACTCTTAAATTTTGAAACCTCACGGTTTCAAAAGCCCTACCACAAAAAATCATAGGAGTTAAGTGGGAAAAACCAGTAAAGGGTAGATTAGCTCTAAACACTGACGGTAGCTTCGACAGGAATATAGGCTTAGCATGTGGGGGCGGAGCTGTAAGAGACCATGGTGGTCAACTCATCCTTGCTTTCACGGGAACCATTAAAGCCACATCTACATTCCATGTAGAAATTTTAGAATTAAGGGTAGGTTTATGAGTATGTAAATCGAAAGAACTATCAAATTTAGATATCCAGATAGACTCCAAAATTCTAGTAGATCTAGTGAACAAAAAAAGAAGCATGTGGAAATTTGAAGAGGAGTTAGATGAAATTAGTAGGTTAGTAGAGTCCTTGAACACATCAACCAAACATATATATAGGGTAGCAAATGCGTTGGCTGACAAACTATCAAAAGAAGAAAAAAACAAAGAATTCCATAAATATGATGTAGAGTCTCTTCCAGATAAATTTTAAGGTACAATAAGACTATAAAAGAAAGAATATCCATATATCAGAATAGTTAAAATCATTTTGAAATCACTCCTAGTAGTCGCTATCCCGCTAAGGAATGTGACTATTTTAATTGGTTGTGACACGGGTGCGTGTGTTGGGTTTTATTGTTGCTGGAATTTGTTGCCATACAAGAACAGAGAAGGTCATAGAAAGCTGGAATGTCTTCCTGGTCCTAAAGGGAGACTATGTAAAGAAAGACCAAAATCAACATATATATTGGCAGCCCAAAATGGTAAGTTTGAGGTAACGAAATTAGAGAATTTGAATA
>JAREIK010001278.1:818438-1095938 GCA_029783825.1 Sapria himalayana | reverse complement strand
AAGAATAGGTAGAAGAAAAGAAAGAAGAAGAGGAGAAAGAAAAAGAAGAATAACAAAAAGAAGTAGAAGATGATGATTATGATAATGATGGTAATGATGAAGAGGGAAGGACGATGATGAATAAAAAGGAGAAGAAAAAGATAAATATGAAGAAGAAGAATAATAATAATAAAATGAAGAAGAAGAAAAAGTTGAAGTAGAATAAAAAAAAATACGAAGAAGAATTAGAAGTACAAGAAGAAGAAGAAGAACTAGAATAAGAAGAAGAACATGAGAAGAAAAAAAAAAAGAACAAGAATACGAAGTAGTGGAAGAAGTAAAACAAGAATATGAAGTAAATGATGAAGTAGAAGAAGCAAAAGAAAAAAAAGAGAGGAGAAGACGCAAACAAAGAAGAAGAAGAAGAAGAAATAGATGAACAAGAAGAAGAATAAGAATAAGAGGAAAAAGAAGAAGAAGATGATGAGTATAAGGAGGTGGTGGAGGCGGAAGAAGATGGGTTAGAAGACTTAAAGGAAAAAGAAGAAGAGGATGAGGAGGAAGTAGAAGAATAGCAAGTAAAAGAATATAAAATAGAATAAGAGAAAGAATAAAAATATTTAGAAGATGCAAAATAAGAAGAATAAGAAAATAAAATAGAAAAATAAAAAGAAGAAGAACAACAACAAAAAACGAAGAAGAAAAATATTACGATAATAAAGATGATGATGAAGAAGTTAAAATTAAGAAGAAGAGTAACAAGAAGAAGAATAAAAAGAAGAATAAGAATAAATAGAATAAGAATAATAGTGAGAAAAATAAGGGGAAGATAAAGAAAAAGAGAGAGAAGAAAAAGATGATGATGACTAATAAAAAAAAGAGGGAGAAGAAGAATAGGAGGAAGAAGAAGAAGAGAAAGAATAAGAAGAGGAAGAAGTGGAAGAATAATAAAAACAAGAAGAAGAAAATAATAAAAAAAGAAAAAAAATTAAGAAAAAAAAAGAAGATGAAGAATGAGAAGAATAAGAAAAAGAATCTAACATATAAAATTAAAAAGATGTAGAAGAAGAAAAAGAACAATTAGAATAGGAGAAGAAAGAAGATGAGAAAGAAGAAAAGAAAGAAAAAGAAAAAGATTATAAAAAAAGAAGAAAAAGAAAAATAATAAGAAAATGAAAAATAATATGAAGAATGAGATGAACAAGAAATAGAATAAGAACTATAAAAATAAAAAGAAGTTAGAAAAAGAAAAAGTAGAAAAAGAATAGAAGGAGGAGAAAGAAGAAGAAAAAGAAGTAGAAGAAGAAGATTTGGAAGAAGAAGACGAAAAAGAAAAAGATGAAAAAGTGGAATTCATATAAGAAGAAGAAGAAGAAGAGAGGATGAGGAGGAGGAAGTGGAACAAATATAAGAAAAAATGAAGAAGAAGATGATGATTAAAAAGAAGAAGTAAAGAATAAACTATTAGAAAAAATAATAAAAAGAAGAATAAGAATAAGAATTAGAAGAAGAAGAATAAGAAGTGAAAGAAGTATAAAAAATATATTAGAAGAAGAAGTAGAATAATAAGAGGAGGAGGAACAAGAAGAATAAGAAGCAAATTAAGGAGAAAAAGTAGGAGAATAAGAAGAGAAATAAGAAGAATAATAATAAGAATAAGAAGGTGAAGAACAAAAATAAGGAGTAGAATAAGTGGAAGAACAATAACTATAAAACAAATCAGAAATAAGAAAAAAGAAGAAGATAATGATTAAGAAGCATTGGAGGAGGAAGGATAATAAAATGAAAAAAAAGAATAAAAAAAGAAGAAGAAGAAGATGATGATGATGATGATGCTGATGCTGATGATGATGAAAAGGAAGAAGTGGAAGAATAATACAAACAGGAAGATGAAGAGGAAGAAGATGAATAATAAGCAAAATAAGAAGAAAAAGATGAAGAAGAAAAAGAAGAAGAAGATGATGATGATGATGATGATGAATGTAGTGATAATTATGAAGAAGTAAAAGAAGAAGAAGAAAGGATGAAGAAGAAGTTGAAGAAGAATAAAAAGAAGAATAAAAAGAAGAATAAAAAAAATAATATAAAGAAGAATAGGAAGAAAAAAAAACAATAAGTGGAAGAAAGAGAAACGAAAGTGGAAGAATAATAAAAATAAGATGAAGCAAAAGAAGAAGAAGAGAAAAAAGAATAAGAATAAGAAGAGGAAGATGATGATGATGATGATGATGAGAAGGAGGAGAAGGAAGAAGAATAAGAAGAAAAATAATAATATTTAGAAGATGCAAAATAAGAAGAAGAAGAAATATAAGAAAAAAAAGCAAAATAAGAATAAGGTTAAAAATAAAAAAAATAAAAAGAAGAAAAAGTGAAAGAAGAAGAAAAGATTATAATGATGATGATTTTTAAAAAGTAAAAGAGAACAAGCAGAGGAATAAGAAGAAGAAAATGAATAAAAAGAAAAAGAAGAGGAAGAAGAAAAATAAGTGGAGGAAGAAGAAGAAAATTAAATAAAACAAAAAGCGGAGGAAGAAAATGAGGAATAAGAGGCAGAAGAAGAGAGGCAAGAAGAGAGGCAAGAAGAGGAGGAAGAAGAGGGGGAAGAAGAGGAGGAAAACGAGTAGGAAAAAGAGGAGGAGGAAGAAGAAAATTATAAAAAACAAAAAGCAGAGAAAGAAGAGGAGGAATAAGAGGATGAAGAAGATGGAAAGAAGAGGAGGAAGAAGAGGAGGATGAAGAATATGAAGAAGAAGAGGAAAAGCAATAGGAAGAAGAGGAAAAGCAATAGGAAGAAGAGGAAAATCAATAGGAAGAAGAGGAGGAAGAAGTAGAAGAAGAAGAACAACAAGAACAAGAACAAGAAGAATAATAATAAAAAAGAGGAAGAAGAAGTTGATGAGGTGGAAGAAAAAGACGACGACGAAGAAATGGTGAAAGAGGAAGAAAAAGAAGAAGTGGAGGAAGAGGAATAAGAAAAAGAAGAAGAAAAAGAAGAAGAATAAGAATAATAATAATAATAATAATAAGAGGAAGAAGATGAAGAGAAATATTAAGAGGAAGAATAAAAAGAAGAGGAATAAAAAAAGAAGAAGAAGACGACGAAGGGGTGGAGGAGGAAGAAGAAGAAGAAGAAGAAGAAGCAGAGGAAGAGGAAGAAAAGGAACATGAATAAGAAGAGGAGGAAGAATAAGATGAAGAAAATGAAGAAAAGGAAGAAGAAAAAGAAGAAAAAGATGATGATGATGAAGAGGAGGAGGAGGAGGAGGAAGTAGAAGAAGAAAAAGAGGAGGAAGAAGAAAATAAGAAGAAGACAAAGAATAAGAAGAAGACGACGAAGAATAAGAAGAGGAAGAAGTAGAATAATAATAATAATAAGAAAGAAAGAAGAAAATGAATAGGAAGAAGAAGAAGAATAAGAGGTAGAAGAAGAAGAATAAGAAGAAGAAGAAAAAGAGGAAGAAGAAGAAGAAGAAGAGGAGGAGGAGGAGGAGAAAAAGAAGAAGAAAAAGAAGAAGAGAAAGAGGAAGAAGTAGAAAAAAAATAAGAGGAAGAAGGAGGAGAAAAAGAAGAGGAATAAAAAAAAGAAGAAGAAGAAGATGATGATGAAGTAGAAGAAGAAGTAGAAGAGGAAGAATAAGAAGAGGTGGAAGAGGAAGAAGAAGAAGATGATGATGTTGATGATGATGATGATGATGAAGTAGAAGAAGAAGAATAAACAGAAGAGGAAGAAGAAAAAGTAGATGAAGAAAATGAAGAAGAAGAAGAAGAGAATGAAGAAGAATAAGTGGAGGAGGAGGATAAAGAAGAAGAAGAAAATGAAGAAGAAAAAGAAGAAAAAGAAGATGATTATGATGGTGATGATTATGATTAAAAATATGAAGAATAAGAAGAGGAGGAGGAGGAGGAGGAGGAAGAGGAAGAAGAAGAAGAAGAAGAAGAAGTGGAAGAAGTAGAAGAAGAAGAAGAAGAAGAAGAGGTGGAAGAAGAAGAAGAAGACGAAGAAGAAAAAGAAGAAAAAGAAGAGTAAGTAGAAAAGAAGAAGAAGAGGAAATAGAAGAATGAGAATAATAATAATATGCATACTATTTAATTGAAAAACAAAGATGTAGTTCTCAAACAAATGATAAAAACTACAACATCATTAGCATACTCTACCAATTTTAAAAAATTCCATTGTATGCTTGATATTTATACATACATACAAACATACATACATACATACATACTCACATACATACATACATACATACATGCATATATGCATACATATATACATAATAGATATAACTCACTTGATCCTAGCTAAGTTGTCGTAATTCCTGGTCTGAGAACATGGTATTCTTCTTCCAATCAACCCCCATAACCATAAAATACCATAGCATGTTTCAAAAGACTAGTTTTACTATAACAAACTACCTCTTGTATGTCAAACAACAATTTATAATGCTTGAAGCATAAAGTATGACAATGTGTACCTTAACAATATGACTAGATCATAAAAATAGAAACATTGATGGCTTAATCTATCATTTAACATAACATATGACACTGGTATGGATTGGGGAGATCTCTAACCTCAAACTTAGAGCAATCATGCATGCAGTGAGCATGCAACCCTTACTGCAACCATAACCATAAAATATCAATTTTATAAATTTATTTTTTACTACTATTATTAGAAATTGAATATCCAAGCATTCAACTTTATAGGATAATTATGCCTTCATAATTCATATTCAAGTGAAATTGAAGATGCAATTAAATAATGTCAAACCTACTTTAAGTAATTGAAATGAGCATCCATAGTTTCTTTGACATCAATTATGACCCATCACATTTACACAAAACAAGTATAAATATATAACTACTAAATAAAAGAAATGAAATACTAGATCAACACAAACCCAAAGTTAATGTATTAAAATAACAATATCAAACTTTTTTTGAATTTTAACACAAATCAAGTTAGATATAAATAATGACTTGCAAACTATTAATAAATAAGAACAATATGATAAATGCATTCATCTTGGTTCCATTTCAACACTTCAACTTTTACATTTTAATATTTATAAAAATGCATATAACAGAAAAATTACTTTAGCTTATGGAACTTGTAAAAAAAGTTTAAGTTTAGCTAATTTAATTTTATACCTTCTCAATTAGTAATAATAAAATGGGTTACCAACATAACCCACTCATGTTCAACATCATCACAAATATCATTTATGACAGTATTAGTTTTGTGTTGTATCGCAAAATAATATAGCCATCATTTTTTGTCAACTTCAACCTATTGACAAATAACATCTCTTTTGATGCCCTATCTAAAAATTTTTAGGTTCCAAAATAATTTAAAAATAAAAAAACATCTGTATTGGTTTGTAAAATATGAAACTAACAAAATTATTATTGCAAAAGAAAATAAAAGAATATTTTCAAATAAAATTTAATATTTATAATGTTTACAAATAACAAAGACACATTTATATGATACCAGATAAATAAAAAAGGTAAAATTGAATGGTATTTGAGAAATAATATTAAAACATTCTGTTAGTGAAAATGAATTATAATACTGAAACAACAAACATAAAAAATAAGAAATATATTTCAACATCTTATTACAACACAATTGCACACAACTTCTAGATGGTTGTCTCACTACAAGATCCCATTTAGGGGGACATAGGCTTGGAACTCAATATTTAAACTTAATCATTTTTCCACCCCATATTCTAGGATAATTCTTTACAATTAGTCTATCTCTGCATGCTCTAAATGTTATCCCCATCTATTAATGGAGATTATGTGTTCTGGAAGTGGATCAAGTGTAACCCACTAGTTCTTTCTCTAGTCATATTTTTTGATAATTCACAGAGCACAACTTGCTACATAGAGTTCATGATTAATAATTGCAAATAAGGGCCTACATGGATTTCCACTAATGATTCAATGGACCCAATCATATTTAGAATTGGTAACGTGTTTGGTATTTCATTTCATGCCTTAGTTTTAAAATTATATACTTTCCCACGTTTAAGTGTGCACGTGGTTCCTTCCCCAATCCCACTAATAATATTGAATTTATCATCAATAAATACTCTAGGGCATATTTTTCTAGCTTGACTCATGCTTGAAATAGTACCCCATGTGTCGATTTTAAAATTATAAAGCTCTACAGAACTCAAAATATTTCCCAATGGATCACAATCACTATCCAAAATAGTTATTTCTCCAATAATAGTAGATGCAAACAAACACTTAGAAGCATTCATCTTGGTGCCACAAGTTTGTGTATTTGTCAAGATGCTAGATTTGTCTACGACATGTGATATCTCATTTCCAAAAATGAGCACCTAATTTCAAATAGCTAAAGAATCATTCTTTGAACACCTAAAGGATTCACTCTAAATCATTATTGATAGATGCATCTATCTATAGAAAAAATACATCAAATAACTCTTATTCAAGTAAGCTACAAAAAAAGTATGCCCAATGTTTAATAATTCTCTTAAGCCTCCTCAACTTGTACAGCTTTCCACTTTAGACTATAGACATAAAAATTTTATTCATTATCACAATTGCTACATAATTTGATTTGGAGCAGTGAACTTGGTAACAAATTGATAGTTCTCATCCTAGTAGTTGGAATAAAGAACATAAATTTAACTCGCTCTTCACATGATAATCATCATTATGAGATTCATTAATTAGTCGGACATTATTAGCACTTGGAGCCTCATCCTAATGCATCTCATTTTGAATATTAGCATGCACAACTAAAAAAAGTTGCATGTTCTATGCATAATATTGATTAATTTATTTTTTCTACCTTGCATTATAGAAAGAAAGTGCAAGCCATGCATCATACCTCATTTATCTATTTATCAACAAAGAATAATGAAATAACTAATTTATAAACAATGAATAACATCTAGTAGTGTAATTTCTATGTTTAGTACACACAAAGTCTCAATGTCTTTATTTTTATCGAAGCATTGATCCATTTAAAATAATACATTTGCATAAAAATACATTTTTTTTTATTTCAAATTAAAATGAGAGAATCTCTGTAGGTTAGAAAACTTCACCATCTTCTTCAATTATATTGAAAGCAAATTAACTTCGTTTAAATTATCATCCGAACCCATTTAAGTGACAAATAAAAAAGATTTTTAATGTCGGTAATTCCATATAGAAACCACTAAATAGTTTTGGAATCTATTTAAATTTGAATATATTTGAACAAGGAACAACACCTAAATTTAAATGAAAAATAACATCTAATTCTATAAGTATTTTTTTTCGTTAGAAAAATCTTAATTATAATTCAATGATTAATGATCAAACCAATATTTCCTTTATGTTTAAATTGATGTGTTTGTTACAATTCATCTAACACAATGTCACACAACTAACAATTTCCTACACACATCCTAAACACATCTCGTAAGACTTTAAAAAATTAAAGACTCACAAAAAGAAATGCCAAGCATGATACTAGTGATAAAAATAAAATCAATAAGAAAAAAAATTCTTTTATACCTTTTATTTGGTTTCATCAATTTCAAAAAGAAATTTACTGTTTATTTGAAGAAAAATTCTTTCAAAATGAAGTAAATATTATATCTCTATTTGTTACTCTAATTTCCAAAAGAAAAAAAAAACATTTCTTTAAATAGTGATAAGTAGACAAAAAAAGAAAAGTTAAGGTCAAGAAAAGAAACAAGTTCGCATTGTCATAACATAAAATGTGCAAAATGAAACACACTACTTGTTTCAAACAAACACTAGCTACAATAAAAAAAATGCTACAGGTGTTAAGAGATAACTCCTTATTATATGATTACTAATAGAATTTAATGGAATGTAATAAAGTAAATATGCCAAAAATTACTTGTAGGATAATTCTTGATATTATATTAAAGAAAAAAAATGTGAAAAACATATTACTAAAATTAGTTGCAAATATGTTGCAATAAAACTTCTTGATATATCACTAAGGAGACATGAGATATCTTGTAATTTTATAACATAATATGAGAATCTTAGAATTTTCTAACAATATGTAAAATTGAAGAAAATGAAAAATTATGTATGACTAGGTCATGTTATGTTCTTATATTGTGTCTATCTCAACATTTTTAAATAATTATAACAATAAAATAAATATTATTAAAAAATGAATTATGAAAGACATGACTTCATTAACATGCCTCGATGTAATGATGTGAGCAGCCTATTTCAATTTTGAGGCATAAAAGTGAATTTATATGACTATTCATTAACATGTGTACAATTAACATGTAAGGAAAAAATCAAGAATATTGAATAAAATACAAAATTAATGAACCAATCTCTGTGACCAAATAGAGAAACCAAGAAAAGTAACAATACCAAACTTAGAAATTTAAATAAAAAGAGAAGATAAACATAAATTTTTTGAGAAATTACTATCAAACAATGCATATAATATAGTTACCAAATATATTGAAACCTTGGATGTGGATTATGCAAAAATCAAGATTAGAATGATATTTTCCAGAGATATTTTGTGAAAAATTGAATTTCTATCATTTTTTCGGGCTTGAAACAACAAAAAAGGTTAGCATATTAAAAAAATTAAATTATTTAAATGCATACAATGATGGTATTGATAAGCAACATTGTATGAAATCATACACAAATGTTCTTTATAGTAAAAATTATACGCATCAGTAATTCATAGTTAACTAAATAAAACAATGATTTTTTTCAAAAGCATCATAAAATATATATTTTATTGTAGTATTCATATATCAATTTAGCATGTGGCAAGTTATAGATCTCAAAAACAAGACATCAAACACTTATATAAATATATTTAAATATGTATATATATTTATATTTATATGTATATTTACATATATAAATATATACATATATACCATATATATATATATATATATACACATATCTACATATATACTTATATTAATATATACACACACATATAATCATACATAAACATATATAAATATATGTATATATTAACATACGTTTATATGTGTATGTGTGTGTGTGTGTGTATATATAGTTACTTAATAATCGATTCGATGTCATTAGTTGGTTGATTTCAGCTACAAATCTAACCTCTATGTCTTGTTTTTAAATTTCATCACCACATTAATATATAAGTTTTAAGCAATTTAGTAAATTGTTCAATTTTTTTTTTCTAAAATGAAAAATTTTGCGAACAAAATTTGGTTTTCAATTTTTGCTTCAAAAATCAAAACATAATTTTTTTTTTTTGTTTTGGTGTATGTTTTTTAAAAAGGTTAAAAAATATGGACTAAAACATAAATATTTTTGTGAGTCCCCTAAATATAATTTTATTATACATATTATTTTATTATAAATTATGAATATGGCTATGCTGTCTATTTAATTTTGTATTAAATATTATATTTAATTATGATATTTACAAATTTTTATACATAACATAATAGACCTAACTTATTGAAAATATATATCTTTTAGAATTCTTATAAAATTGATAATTTTGAGCATACATAATATACCTAGCTCATATAAAATGTTGTTTTCAACTTATTCTAATTAATTCTTAAAGAAAAAAAAACAATCACAATTTTTTATTTTGAGTTTTTGATCGGGAGCCACATTTTCAAAATGAAAGTAATTTAGTTTGAAATTTTGGGAAATCATGGAAACAAATTTATTTATAAAATATAAAATGTTAAAAATTCTATAGCTTACATTTTGAGACTGACCGCGCCCACGGCGGGTAGTTATCGGCAAATGGCGCGTTTCAGAGGTTGCCTTCATTGACACTCTCAGCTCCCAGAAGGTTAACGCGGCGGAATGAAAATGATATTCGACGAGACTTAGAGAAGCGAGACGTTCGTCTAAGGTTTTCTCTCTTCGAATGGGCGACAGTAAACTTAGTTTCGTTTTTGGTTAGTTGAATCTCATCTCCAGCGCAGCAACAACTGTTGCGACAAATGATGTCGGCTGACTTTGATCCGAAACACTCACGCTTCCCTTCTTGCGGGGCGGAGAAATATTTCAAGCGACCCAAAGATCGACATGGACAGCACCAGCACCACAGTAAAAATCATGATGATGGAAGGAAACAATCTGGCGCTGCTGAAATCTCTCATCCGATTCCTTCTTGTGGTACCAATTATGTTGTTACTAGCCACTTGGTTGATTATGATGTGGAGGAAGGAGAGATTATTGATGAAAGCTTGGTTGTGGGATTAACTAATGCCAATGGTGTTTGGTTGCCAGGGATTCAATCTCAAAATTTGGTAGGTATTGCTTAATTCACGAAGGGTCAACTGCTTTTCAGAATGTTAGTATGGTTTTTGCATTATTTAAAATTTTGTTGGCTATTAAGGAATCGCTAGAATTGAGGATTCTAGCCGGACTTTTAGTTTTGAAAAAAAATTGTGATATCAATCGGTACTTTTAGTTTGCCTCATGCATTTTCAAAGATTCACATGAAGGCGTAGAATTTTGCCAGAAGCACAATAAGCTTTTGTGGTTGAGAACTTGCTAGATTAAGTCTGATTTCTATTTCATTATTTCACAAATATGAATGAATTTCCAAAACAAACGAAGTTTCCCTAGGCATGTCAACGGACAGTTGATACTTATTATTGATTTGTAAGAACTGGAAATTTGCTTTTATTTTGATGTTCCCCATGTTTTGTTCATGAGTTACCTAGACGCCTGTTTTTTTTTTCCTATTTTATGATTGTGACATCTGATTGCTTTTGACACTGTCTCAGGTTATGCCTGCTGAACAGAACCACAATGGTGCTGTGTTTCCATCTTCTTCAAGTCAGGTGAACATTTTGGAAACAGAATCTTGGAAGGAACCACATGTTCATTCTAGGGGGGGATTCATATGCCATTGCGATAATAGTGGTGAGCCACAACCGAGAGAACTTTTGTCTCCTTCAAAAGAAAGCATGGCTTTTAATTTACTTGATAAGGCAGGTGATGAAAGAAAAATAAGTGATCGGCTGGAGTGTTTGCCTTTTGAAAGTGGTAGAGATGGGCTGAATTTATCCAACTGTGATATGTATAATGATAGGGTTCATATTTGCAGCAGATCTGAATCTCGTGAACTTGTTTTGGAGCAATGTCATTGTCAAAACATGAGGAAAGGGAATAATCTTTGTTCCAATCGAGGACCCAAAAAAATGCATCACAATGTTTCCGAGGCTGAAAATACAAGTCAAGATCTTGGTAACAACAGATGGATCCCCCAAGGGGATGAGGAAAGGGAGTACATCACTGGTCCTGGTGGTCATTTCAAAGAAAAGACTTGCTTTTGTCTCTTTGATGAACAAATTGCTGATACAAAAGTAAGTGTTGATTGTGTGCCAGAAAAGGAAAGTAGAAGGTTCGCCAATGATTGTGAGTTGGATGTTGAAGTGGAATATTCAAGATGGAAGGTGCAAGAACAAATTTGTGATACAGAATTGGACAGGCATTATAGAAGAAAAAAAGTTGTTAACAGGGATTCAATCTATACAAGTGTGAAGGAACTGTATAGGTGCTGGAATGTTGATGGGATGGAACATGCAACCACGAGTTGGGAAAAGGAGAAGAGCATGGGGAAGGATGGAAGGTGTGAAAAGGATAAAAGGAGGACAGAAAGTAGGCATGAGGACAGGAGTAGGGAGAAGGAAAAAATTCAGGAAATGGAGAGGAGGGATAGACATCAGGAGAAAGAAAAAATTTGTGAGAGGGAGAGGAGTCATGAAAGGCAGACTAGAGAGAGGGGAATGGACAGGTATTGGAAAAGGGAAGCAGGACTAGAAAGGGATAAGTATAGAGAGGTTGATGTTGAATGTAGAAGGGAAAAAAGGCATAGGAGCGATAGGAAAAAGTGGGAGCTGGATAGGAAAATATATGATGACAGATACAATAGCAAAAAAACTGCTAGGTACAAGAATAAGGATAGAGACCTATGCAGAGGTGATACTGATGATTTGGTGAGTGAAAGGGATAAGCTAAATGATGAGAAGAATAAGTTAAGTGGCATGAAGACCAATTTGTCTAATGAACATATTTCCAGTGGCAACATGGACATGCAACTGAGGTAGCTCCTTGTTCATGACAGTACTTATTTTTCTCGTCATGTAATTGCAATTATATTGCTCTTTTTATGTAACTTATATTATTTTTTAATATATATGACAATTTGGCCTGTCCCAAAGCCCAAAGGTGTTTCACGGTCTAACATCTGTTCTGCCTGCTTGAGAAAAAAGTTTTTGCTGGACTGCCTTACCCAAGAAAGAGGTGTTAAATAACTCAGGTTGCTTGGTCCTCCAAAAGATTGGCCTGACACGACACAACCTGTTTTCTGCAGAGGTATGGCCAGCCCAGTACAAACTCGCAGGCTTTGGCGTGCCTGGTGGGCACCATGACTGTTGTTCATGCTGGCTCATAAGCTGTTTGCGAGTGTGACCCAGATCCATCCCTAGATACGATCCTGTGCCCAAATGTAAACCCTTGCCCATGTCATGCTGGTGCTTCAAATTGCACTCCACCTGATTGATCATTGTCCAGACCAGGTTAACATGACATGTCTGTGGCACGTGCCTATCCATGGGTCATGCTGGTGGCTTGGACCATGCCTGGTCCATGATTTCCTGGGTGTCACCAGGCTTTTGGAGCACATGCCCAGGGGTCTTCCCAGGCTGTGCTGGTTTCCTGGCTGCACTGACATGACTCATCTTGTGCCTCCAGCCTCTGACACCTCACAAAAATTTCCTAGTTTGGCGCACATTTGAGCGGCAAACACCACCTGCACAAGTTATTCTTATTAAGATGCATGCTTTAAAGGTCAACCACATAAAAATTGTTCAAATTTATTAGTAATACTTGCCTTGTTGTTTCAGAAGCTCACTGTGCATTTCCAGAAGTTGGGTTTTCAAGCTCGTGTTTTTTATTATGCATGTTTCGGTAATTGACAGTGAAATCTCTGGCTCGTCTTTGGGGGGAGTGTGTGCCTGTGTGGTGGATGGAAGATGTTTCTCTCTAAGCTTTTATGCAAATGTTTGAAGATTGTCATCAATTGCTTTGTTTTATGTCTGCTTTAGGGTTGCCAATGAACGAGATGATTTTCAAGAGAGGATTTCTATGAAACAAGGCCAGCTGGAAGATGAAAATATAGATAAAATAAAGGTGGAAAGCAGGAGGAGGATTCAAGCTATTCTTGACAAACACAGGAGTCAAAACCTAGTGAAGAAAAATGAGTGCCCACCAGAAAGTTTGAGAGAAGGTAGTGATTTTTGCAATTCATGTTTTGTGCTGGCTCAATATTATTATGATCTTGTCTGTTCATGGAGTAGTGGTCAATCCAACATTACTGAGTTCTAAAGTTGTTCTTGAGTTTCCAGGTGTTAGGTTTAATGCTTTAAGTGTGATGGACCAACCATTTTTCTTGGAAAAGCTGCCTCTAGAAAATGAAGCACAGTTATCTGAAGGTACTTTTGGTCCTCCTATGCTCGATGAAGTTGTTCCAAAGGTTTGTTTATCATTCCATATTTTTTATATGTATTCAATATAGTCAATTTTACTCACATTTTCATGTTTTATTTGTCATTTGTTTAGAGTGAGAGATCTAATGAAAAACAACACTGTGACGATATATTTGGAGAGACACCTGATTGTATTCAAAAAACAGTAAGCTATTAATTAATGGCACTAGTTACTTGAAGGTTAATGCTCATTTTAACAAATTCTAATTTTTTTGCAGGGAAAAGGAGATGGTTTACCTCATGTGAGCAATGGCTTTCATGATAATTGGGATGATGCAGAAGGCTATTACAGTAATTTTCTCAATATTTTATTACATCACATTATTTTATTTCTTTTTTGTATGATGGACTATATCAAGTTGTATTTATGTTTCAATTAATTCAAGTATCCTTTAATTTGGAATAAATCTGTGAAGCAATGCTGGAACCGGCTGCTTATATGTCCTTTGTGCATTTGTGTCCTGCACTAATCAGATTTTTTTTTAAAAAAATCTTTCTTAAATGAATTTAGTAGACTGGTAGATTGGTCAAACATGGTTTAGAAAACTTATTGTACAGGCTGTTAGACCAGTTAGACTGTCATAAAGACACTGGACCTCTCAAGTTTGGCCAATTTGGCTGGCATCCCATCGAACCATTCAAATCTGGGGTTTTGAGGGATCTGGCTCAGCCTCCTCACACGGCACACCCCACTTGAGCTGTTGGTTGAAATACAATCTTGTTGCCACTTGGGCTACTTAGCTTTTATTTAATATACTTATGCATCACTTTTTTATAAAATATGTTAATATTAAAACAATATTTTTATAACTATGTTAATATTGCAATAATATTGTAATAAATTAATAATTATAATTAATATTATTTTATATAATATTTTTATTAATTACTAAAATATATAGACTACCATTATAATATTTAAAACAATTTTTTTATATTATTTATATGATAAATATAAAAATATTATAAAAAAAAATAACACAAACACATATCATTATTTATTTCATATTATCAAATGTTTTTAAATTAAATAAATTCAATATAAATTAAACTTACAGAATACTTTAATTTATATTTTATTTATTTTATTATTTATTTTATTATTATTTTAATATTTATTTTATTTTTTTTCAGTATTTTTATGAATTATAAACAATTTTTATTTTTTTAAATTTTTATTAATCTTTTATTGATATTTCTCATATATTCATGAAATTCAAGTACTATATATTTGTAATTATAAATAATCTTATCTATATATATATATATATATATATATATAATTTTTAAAATTTTTTTTATATATAATAATATATAAAATATATTTATGATATAATTAATTAGATAGTGATTTGATTGCTAGTTTGACTAGCGATCCATGAATTATTAATTTTTTGGTTTAGTGACAGATCTAATTTTTTCAACATTGCTTTTAATGCTTTTGTTTGTTGTGTTAATTTTGAAAATCTTTTCATAGGTCTAACTTGTCCAACTTGTTAGTCTTATATGGAATCTTGAAGGAACTATGTTGCATCTTACCAATTACTAAAGCATTTTCTATATGTTTATCTATCGTTGTAATGTCTAATATCAATATTTTATATTTTTTTGATTTCAATTTGTGCAAAAGCTAATAAATAAAATATAATTTTTTTTACATTTATCATATCAAATGATAAAAATCATATGATATTTATCACTAAATTAATCATAAGAGTAAAATTATAGAGTACAATAATTGAACCACTATTGCACTACAAAATAAAAAAAATATAGAAATTATTACTTAATATTCTTTCCAAGGTGATACATATATGTCGTTAACATTAAGGTTAAAAGAAATGAAAATAATTTGTAATTTTCTAAGAGTCCATATGAAAGTATCTACTAGTGATTGCTGGTTGGCATGTATATTTTGGTATTATAATTATTTTGAAATTTTGCTCAAATAAAATAATTTATGCCAAAATATATTTTGTATGTTTATGAAATATCTAATTAAAAGTAATATATTATTTGATTATCACTAAAAGGAGTAACAATATTAATGTTAGAGAAATTATCCTTTTCAATTAGGTATCAAATTCACAAAAACTCATAATTAGCTGACATTATACTCTTATATATATTTGTACTTGATTTAGATATAGTAAGTGATTTCATTATTTCAATAAAAAAGATTGATATAAAAAATACAAAAAATCTATAGTAAATCTTTGATTTGTGATGTATTATATTCAATTGGAGTTTAAATTCACTTTAGCTCAATAATATATGTAGTATTTGAAAGTTTGTAATAGATCACAATTCTTATATATATTTTTTATTAGAATTATTGATAAAAATATGAATAATTTACTACCCATCTTTCAAGCATAAAAAATAATATTTGTAGATAATTTTAAAATTAAATTTTCAAAAATATTTCAATCTACAGGGTTATTTGTTATTTATATTTCATATTTATCCTCCTTAAGCTAATATTAAAAGAATATATTTTTTATCTCTAATTAGTATACAAATTACCTGCAAGAAGAAACCATATTTTTTTCACATGAAGAGAAAATATCATAATAGTGAAACTCATGTACATTTGAGTAATTCCTCAACTAATTTTGGCATTCCATCAATTTCTTTACCTATTATATTAATTTTTACTATATTACTCATTTGCGACATAGTACATATCTTCCTAAAGCTATGAGTACAACAATCTCTTTTTTTAGATTTTGATTGTATTTAGTTTATCTAACATAATATGCTATCATTAATAATGATTGAATATTTTTATAGTAGTAGCATAAACATGATATTTATTAAAAAAGATGTGTCATATGGGCTGTGTTGTACTGTCACGACCCAAAATGTGGTGGCTCAATTGGGTCATAGTGTTGTGTAGGGCATAGCACAAAAGGCTGCCACAAATTTTATGTCAGCCCATTATTGCTTGATGATATGACTTTATGAATTGAGTGTGCCAGTTGTGTTGAGTTAGATTGGCTCGTGTTGGGTCAGGCTCATAGTGGCACGACACTGACACAACATTGGTTTGATTGTGGAGCCTGGCCACCCTGGAAGGGATGGCTAGCTCTTTCTTCTAAGTTCAACTTGGCATTGGGCATTGGCAATGGCTAATGACAGACCAAAATGGCATTGCCAATTGGCTTTGGGTAGTGGCCATGTCTTTAAGGGCCCAAAGCTCATTAGAGAGGCCATGTGGTTTTGTGCTCCGTGGGCTATAGCTTGTGGGGCATGGCTGTGAGCCATATCTCATGGATTGGGGGTTGTAACTAGTCTGTAGTTAGTACTTAATTATTGAGAAAAATTTAAGTAAAATCTAAATATCAATTTAAAATGTTTAAAATAATAAAAGAGTATTAGTACATCAATGAAAATAAACACTCATTAGACATGACAAATTGGATAATCATCATTTAGTCTGTATCACTAGTCTAGTTTGAATTGTTATGTATGATTTTAGTGCTAGTGTTAGTCAATATTTTTGATGTTGTTACATGAGTTATTATCTATCATTATTTTTTTTTATTATATCTTGAATATTTATTTTTGAATCTTCTTAGTTTTTCAAGATTGAAAGTATTTTTATGATATTTGGTTATGATTTGGATCTTATATTTAAAATAATATTTATCATCACAAAAAATTAAAATTTTGATGCTATGCTAGATTCCAGAGGGTCAGTCGATCACATGTTTTTTTAGATAATATTAATTATGTGAGTTCATATGATTTTCATTAATTCATTATATCTAAATTTTTAATGTTATCATGTATAAGATAAAATAATAATTAATTTCTAAATACCGATACAACTTGTTCATATTAATAACCCATTTTATAATTTGTCTCTTGTTAATTGTATAGAAAATATATTGTTTTAGAATATGGTGCCATGTATAGAGGTATCAAGTGGGTTGGGCTGCCCAGGCTTGGTCTGTGACACAGCCTGACTAAGGCGTGCCTGACTTGGCATGACATGATTTGGTTGCCTGGCCTGAAGGCATGGTTCATCGTCATGTTCTGAACCATGCTCCAAATCTTGGGCTGGTTATTGGACATGGTTTGAACTTGATCGCCCAGACGTTGGGCTCAGCTTGAGTTGGGGCCCATAAGCTTCAATTGGGTTTAGCCAAAAAAAAATTTAAAAATTATAAAAAAGTAAAAAAATAGTTTTTTTAATTTACTTTTTTGAAATCTATATATATACTTTTTCTCATTATCTAATATATATCCTATTTTTATCTATTTTATCATTTTTTTTCTCTCTCTTATTGTCTCTTTTTCTCTATTCTCTTGGGACTCGAGTGTAGAACATGGTGTGGATATTGCACATCAGCAAGCAAATGTGATTTTATGCTTCATGGGTATTATTTTTTAAATTTTATTTAGTTTTTTTTTTATTTTAGTTAATAATTTAATATAAATTAATATTTAATTTTAAAAAATAATTTAGAATATATTTAATAAACTAATAAAAAGTAAAAATAATAAATAGTAATTTTAATGACGATAATAAAATTAATATTAATGTAAATATAGAAAATTTTAATATGGATAATGATAAATCTATGAAAAAGCTTGAGGTCACTGAAACTTTGTTTTCTCTTGTGGCCTTAATCTAAATATATAAAAAATAAAAAATTAGAAACAAAATCAATAGTTTGTACTTATTTTAATATTATGCAAAATAAAAATGTTAGTGATGTCGACGAAGAATTGGTATAATGAAAATACTATAAAAAAATATTAACCCCTAAAAGTTAATGTGAGACTGAGAATCTTAAGGGACATGTTGAACAATACATCAAAAAATATGGTGTATTAGATCTTAGATAAATCTCATTCAATGATGGAGTCTTTGAGGTATAACCGTATAATCCAGTTCAATATCTATGTTGACCCTCTTTATATATCGCAATGAGTTATGGAGAGAAGATCTAATTAAATTAATTATTATGATGAGTCTTCCAATTAGATTTTTGAAGGATCATATGGTAGTTAGTATCATGTATACTTATTTTAGGCTTGCACATTATAGGATTCCTATGTTCATATTTAGGAATGACATACTAAAATATTATAACTTAGAAAAAAATAATAATTAATAAATTTAGGTAATATAGTATCGTGATATCCATAATATCGTGATATCTGAACTTGTTGTGATGATGGATCTTATGTATGCCTTACTGCCCATTATATAAATTATAAACGGACCCAAAAATATTAGGATTTTCAGAAATTTTTTATCTTCAAGATCACTTGGTCATTTATGAGTGCATGATGAGAATCTTTAGAGAGCATAATATTCAAAATAAAATATGTTGTATCATATTTGATAACGTATCTAATAATGAAGTAGTTAGTAGCATGGTTTTTAAGACTATTAAAGAGAGGCTATTAGGAGAAAATTTTCATGTTAGATGGATAATGGATTTGTCACATCATTAATTTTATAGTACATGTGAAGATGAATGTTATTTCTTACACTTTAGAAAATATACGTAATTCACTAAAATTTTTTTATATGTCTAATAGACAATGAGTTTGGAAGTCTATTTGTTTGTGGGTCTAAAGAAGAATAATTTCAATCGAATGTCTGTTGATGTATCATTTGGTAGTCTCTTCTCAGCTTCTCTCTCTCTCTCTCAGTCTCTCATTTTGTTTTGACTTTCGAGACTCAGGTGTAGGGTGCGACTTGTCGATTGTGGTGTGGTGCAAACATTAAAAGGTAAACGTGATTTCACGCATCATGAGTAATTTTTTAATAATTTTATTTATTTAAGTTTTTTTTGAATTTTAGTTAATTTTAAACTTTAATAGTTAGTTTTAGCTTAATTAATATTAATTAATATATAATTTTTAAAACATTAATTATAATATAATTAAAAAACAAATAAAAAATTAAAAGCACAAATAATAATTTTAATTACAATAGCGAAATTAATTTAAATATAAACATATAAAATTATAATATAGATAATGAAACTTTACGGAAAAGTCTGATATTGTCAAAAAATTGGTTTCTCTGATCATCTCGACCCAAATATCTAAAAAATAAAAAATTAGAACATTAATAGTTTGAACTTACTTTAATATAATAAAAAATTAAAATGTTAGCGGTGTCAAAGAAGAAATGACAATACAAATATTATAAAAAATATTCACTGTAAGTGTTCGTGTAGGATTAGATACTTTAAGAGGCATGCCGAACAATATACCAAAAAATATATTGTATTAGATTTTAGGCAAATCCAACTTAGTGGTGAGTTCTTTGAGGCTTGATCAATTTTAGCTTCAATATTGATTCCCTTCATATACCGCAATGAGTTAGGGAGGAAAGATATAACCAAACTAATCACCATGATAAGTCTTTTGATTATATTTTTAGAGGATCTAATAGTAGTTAGTATCAAGCAAACTTATTTTCAGTTGACATATCGTAGTATTCCTAGGTCCATATACAGGAAAGACATACTAAAATACTATAACTATGAAAAAGAAATAATAATCAATGAATTTAGGGATTATAGTTGAGTAATGTCTGTGATATTTGATATTTGGACAAGTCACATTGATGTATTTTATGCATATCTCTCCCTCTATTATATAGATTTTAAATGGACATTAAATAAAAAAATATTAAGATTCTTAGAGATGATGACTTGATCATTTATAAGTGTGAAAATTTATAGAGAATGTAATATTTAAAATAAAATATATAATATTGTATTTGATAATGCATCTAACAATGGAGTAGCCACATGTTTATTAGGACTATTAAAGATGGATCATTAGAAAAAATTTTCTACGTAAAATATGTCTCATATCATTAATTTTAAAGTACAAATGGGGATGAAGGCTATTTATCATGCTTTAGAAAATATATTTAACTCCTAAAATTTCTTCGTATGTTTTACTAACAATATGAGTTTGGAGTCGTTGTTTGTCCGTGGGTCTAAAAAAGAAATTTTAATCGAATGTGAGATATTATTAGAATTATACATACCTTATATTGGAGTCATGTGTTGGATATGACATGTGATATCTAACTATATCAATAGTAAGAATGACTAGCTTATTATTGACGACAATGACTGAGCTATAGAGATTTTATTTATAAAATTTTTGAAAATTTTTTATGATATGATAAATATATTTCTCACTTTATACTTTCATGATTTGTATTACACTCATGTATATATGTAATATTAGTAGTATGTTTAGGATGTTTAGAGATGACCCTATACTTAGTGATATGATTGTAGAGATAGAAATCAAGTACTTAAAATACACTATTCCATCTCTTTATTGTCTGGCTACCTATATGGACTATAGGGATAATGTAGAAGGAGTTGATAATATTTTGACATACATATTCTCGTGCACGAACCGAGAAGATCAATCTGAATGATTTATTCATGAGAAATTAATTGAATTCTTTATATGTTCTATTATTAGGTATGATGGTAATAGTAGTGAGATTTCGAATATAAATATTGATATCATATTTGAAAACAATGATGTTTTCATTCAGTTAGCAATGATAAAATGATGGGGTGGATCATTAATTAGGAGTGAGTTATCTTTGTACTTTGATATTGATTACTGCTTAATCTTATCACATATCGATAATAAAAATCTTGATATTTTATAATGGTGAAAATCATATGAGTTCATCTATCTCATGCTATCTAAGTTGATACGAGATCTAATGACTTTTTCAATGTCGGACATGATATCAGAGTCTAATTTTTTTATTGTAGTGAAAATGATTTCAGATAGAAGATTGAAATTATGATCAGATATTGTTGAGACATTAGCATGCTTAAAAGATTTGGAAAATTCGAGCTTTAGTATCTAGGATCATGTTGGGATTGCAGCAAAAACAAAAAAGTTAGTCGCTGATGATGATTCGTGAGATATTAATGATGATAAAGACTGATATGAGATTGAACCATTGATGATCGAGATGAGTGCCCGAGCCCATTTTATTGCCTAACACCTATTGCTATTGATACATTGGTATTGTTATCATCATTGATCATATGCTGACAATATTTATCTTTTTTATTTATTATTTTTAGATTATTTTTGTTTATTTTTTTTTATAATTTTACTTTGAGATTTGATTTAGATACTTATATTTTTGTGATTGACATTAGATATTTAGATTGGATTTATATTTTATTAATTTAGAAATTGATATTGTTATTGATTTAGATACTTGTTAGTTTTTAGATTTTAATTATTTATGTTTTATTAATTTAATTAATTAAAAATTAATTAATTAATTAACTAATTATTTAAATTTAAGTATTAAATTAGTTTTTAGATACTTGTTAGTTTTTTTAATAATTTTAAATTTGGGATTAATATTTTATCAAATGGCCCAAACTTAGCTTTAATCTGGCCCAAACCTGCTTTGAACGGGCCATATCCGGCAACTCCATGGATGATTTGGCCTGAAAAAGCAAAAAGTTGGGCCGGCATGCAATGCTAGGCTTGCTCTGCTGAAGCCTTATCGTGTCAGGCAAGGCACAATGACCTGATTGGGTCACCTAAAAATAGGATAGATGGCCCGACCTGGCTCATTTGACACTTTTAGATGTCAGATTCTTTTGGAATTAGACATACCTAATGTTGAAGTCATACGTTGGATACGAATATATGATATCCGACTATGTCAATAGTAAGAATGACAAACTTACCACTGATGATGTTGACTAGGTTATAAGAATTTTATTTATGAAATTTCTAAAGATTTTTTGATATAACTAACATGTATTCGTTAGTTCACACTCTTATCACTTGTATTATACTTAGGTGCATATGTAATATTAGTAGTGAAAATCATATGAATTCATCTGTCTCATTCTGTATAAGATGACATGTGATTTACTGATTTCTCCGGGTTGAGTGTAACATCGGATTCTACTATATTTTTAAAATAACATGAGATCTACTGTATAAGATGTATCATCACGACCAAAAAAAGGGTCTGTTCGGACCATAATGAATGAATTTGTCTCATATAGACATTTAATTAAGGTTAGAATAAAGTAGTCGCACAACCATATTCTTCCAAGTGGGGATTGATGTTTAACCTCTTGTGGAATATCCTCATAAGATGGATCTTTCATACAACAATAATCATCAATCTGTAATTGATTAGAGTATGATGAGATATTATTTGATGTTTCAATGTGCTTTGTAAGAACATCAATGGTAGTGGCGGACTAGAGGTGTAAAATGGGCCGTGCCGTGCTAGCACGACCCATTTCTTCGAGGCATGGCCGTGCCACCATGCTACCGTGCCGTGACCATGCCGAATGGCTAATGGTGGCATGACCATGCCTGATCTTGCCTGATCATGCCAAATGACCGTGCTAGACCATGCTGAATGGCCATGCCCAACAGTGCCGAATGGCCATGCTCGATCGTGCTGAACGGCCATGCTTGACCGTGCCGAACGGCCATGGCCGACCTTGCCGAATGGCCAACAGTGGCATGGCCCTTAGTGCACGGCCGGCGGGTGGTCGGCTTATGAGCCGTCCGATTATAATTGGTCACGTGACTGATTGTTTTTAAAAAAATTGACCGTCTCATTATTGGGTTGTCAAATTTTTTTTAAGAAAAAAATTGATTTGTGATGGGCAGGCAGTCACTCGAGCTGGTTAAGCGTGCTGTTTAGCTAGGCACTCTGGACGTGTTGTGCCTGGCCAGACATTTCTGTACTATGCCAGGCCATGTGCCATGCCTGAGCCGTCTGGCTTGTTTGACACCTATATGGTGGATAAAACCTGGAATTATATATGGAATTATAATGGACATGACATTTATCCAATCACAATTGACTTTCTAGAGCTTATATTCAAGGATCAATTCTTAAAGAAGAATTTGTGTTCAAAGAAATGCATATCAATACAAAAAATATTTTTCATATCTCTAACAAATAATATCTATATTTTTTTGAGCATTTTAATAACTAATAAAGATGTATTTGATGATACAAGTTGCCATCTTCTCCCTCTAGGGGAGAAGTTTTTAATAAACAATGTATACCAAAAAAATGTAGAATGATAAATGATATTATCTCTTAATTGGATGAAGTAACTAATATAAAATACAAACTAAAAGAATAGTAGAGAGTATAGAATTAATCAAATAGTGTGAAATCATGGTCATTTTGGCTCTAGGGTATTTAAGCACACTTTTATCAATGAAGTGCTTTGTTCATCTCGATTGTATATTTTTTTATTCTGTCAAATATTTCATTTTGCATGGGAATGCATCAAAAGATATTTGGAAAAAAAGCCAACAACTTCCGCAAAATGTAATTTAAAACAATATTGTTTTTTAAAATATTGATATCATAAATATAGAGTTTTTATTACTTTATGAAAATGAGTAAATTTATTGAAAGCTTTATTTTTTTGGAAAAAAAGATGTCCCAATACAATATAAATAATAATCAATACAAGTTATAGAATATCAGATACTATCAAAAATAATAATGTTACACTTCTGAATATTTGTTTGTCCTAGATGAACTGAGTTATGGTTGTTATTATTCTTTTGATTTGTTTGATATGAGATATTAGATATGATATTCTAATTCATTTTTTTAGTTGTCATATCATAAGTGATATATAATATTTTTTTATGGTCGTATCCATTAATTCCAGCTTTGTATTGCTAACACCAAAATTTTTCAATATGCTCGTCTATTATTTGCCACATGCATACAAATAGTTATGTTTTGACAAATGACTTTTTTTTTCTTATCAATTTTATGAAAATCTAAATGTAAATATTCTACATATGTATGACTAGCAGACCTCAATTTTATCATAGCCCACAACACGTAAGATTTGGGATCCAATTTTTCTGGGTGATTCATCATGGCTCAATATGCATAATGCCAGATTTCCCAATAATATCTGTTGTCAGAAAAAAAACTAATTCACTTCTCAAAATTCAGGATTACTTATAACTATTGGGTAATTTCTATCTAACAGGCTTGACTCGTCAACTTGCTTCCAACATCAAATTGTGTGTCAGATTTTTGCCAATAATAGTCTCCTCATGACGAAAGAGATTTGAGAAACTAGGAACAATAATTTAGTTTAAAAATTTTTGGTGCTAAACATGAAAACTTTCAAAAACTTCAAATCACTACCATTGATGTGCATCAAACGAGGTAAGATAATTCACAAATCTTTTATGGGCAATGATAGTCAATTTTGACTATTATTATTTAATTTTAGTAACATTTACAAGAGTGCAAATAAAATAATTTTTTTTGTACTCTTTGTAACAAAGGAAACTAGTGCACTATAGGTTGTTCATACACACCACGTTCAACACCAAATAAAAACTGCAGAAAATACTACTAACACTAATGATCTATTCTATTTTTGTTATGATTTTGTGCAGGTTACCGATTTGGTGAAGTGCTTGATGGTCGGTATGAAATTACTGCAGCTCATGGGAAAGGTGTATTTTCAACAGTTGTTCGTGCGAAGGATCTGAAGTCATGCAGTAATGAACCTGAAAAAGTTGCCATAAAGATTATCCGTAATAATGAAACTATGTGGGAAATGTTGTTTTATATTTATGTATAGTTATACTTTTGATATTTTTGGCCTCCTAGGTCATTCCTTTTGTTATTTCATTTGTCAGGCACAAGGCTGGTCGTGAAGAGGTTAAGATACTAAAGAAATTAGCAAGTGCAGACTTGGAAAATAGGCGCCACTGTGTTCGGTTTCTTTCCAGTTTTATGTATAGAAATCATCTTTGCTTAGTTTTTGAATCTCTTCATATGAACTTGCGTGAAGTTCTGAAAAAGTTTGGTCGCAATATTGGCTTAAAACTTACAGCTGTTAGAGTGTATGCGAAGCAGCTTTTTGTTGCATTGAAACACCTCAAGAATTGTGGTGTTCTTCACTGTGACATAAAGCCTGATAACATGCTGGTATATGTTCATTATAATTACAGGTTCTGAAATTATCATCTGTAATATCTGGTTGAATAAATTTTTTTGCTGCATTTTCTTTTAGGTAAATGAGGCAAAAAACGTGCTCAAGGTTTGTGATTTTGGAAATGCAATGTTTTGTGGTAAAAATGAAGTCACACCATATCTAGTAAGCCGTTTCTATCGAGCTCCTGAAATAAGTATGTTAGTTTGTTCCATTTAGTTGATATGTTTTTGTTATGAAGTATTTCTTGCTGTTGAAAATGGAAATGTAGTATTTGAATGTCTATGTTGCAGTTCTTGGCTTGCCTTATGACCATCCATTGGATGTCTGGTCTGTTGGATGTTGTCTGTATGAGATTTATACCGGAAAAGTTCTTTTTCCTGGTCCCACAAATAATGACATGCTGCGACTTCACATGGAATTGAAAGGCTCTTTTTCAAAGAAGATGCTTAAACGGGTAAGCTATAAGCTTTGTTTTACAATTGAAAAGTTTTTTTTTGCAATTAATTTCTCTCTCAAAAATAATGGACATTTAGGGGGGGGGGGGGGGCATACAGGGCTGGCATAAAATAAAATATCTCTATTTTATAAAATAAAAAAATTATATTTTTATATAATATAAGATAATTATAAAATATTATTTTATAATATAAATATTATCTTATAAAATAAAATACACTAATTTTATTTTATAAAATAAAAAAAAATATATTTATTCTATAAAATATTTTATTTTATTAAATACCTAATATTTATAAAAAAATAATTTTTATTTTTAATTTTATTTTTTTTATTATTTCGTATCCTAGTCGTATTCGTATCCTTGTTTTTTAGAATTTGTCGTGTCCTCGTATCTTGCCGTGTCATATTCCCGTATCTGTGTCTATGTTCGTGTTTCTTAGGTTATGGTTAAACAAGGATCTGCAACTCTCCCATTTTCATCATTTTTGGGTTATTAACCAATAACCAGATCAATTATTATTTCAATACCTTTTTGATCTTTTATAATTTTCATTATATTTTTTCCTGCACGCATGTTTTGGTTTTTTTTTGAGTCTCATCAATGTTAATTTATCTGATACTATGCAAGAAATATATAAAGCTCCTTGCACATGTCCTTAAATTCTAGACTAGAAGTGGCAATTAGCCTGTCTCAAAGCCCAATGAATTTTTGCCTCACCTTGGCTAAAACTGGGCTGCATGGGACTCATCATGGGGTATGTCTAGTTGTTAGGCTGGGCTGGGTCGGATGTGGTGATGAAATTGAAGACTGAATGACTTATTTTGGCTTGGTGGGTCAAAATGTCCCCGCACAATTGGTCAGAAAAGACAATGGGCCAAATGGCCTTGCCTAAATGACAAAACCCGAACTGGACGTGACATGACTATTCTTTAACAAGGCAGAGAAGGCCCATCCTGTTTAGGTTGTACCAGGTACAAATGTGTGAAGTTTGGGTTGGTCTCCTGGCTTGGTAGGTGCCATGACTCAGTCCACACCGTTGCACCTACACCTACATTGTGGCTGAAGCCCTAGTAGCAATGGGTATCACTATGTTGCAGTTGTGTGTGCCGTGCTAAGCTTTTCTCTAACAGTTTCTGTGGGCATCAATTGTACTAAAAAAACATTTGGATCAGGTTTACCTGACTTAGTTATTTTTCTGCTATAGCTAATGGACTTGGATTGTTTTTTTTTTTAATGGAATTGGAATAGTTACTGTTGAGGTTTATTGTTATTTGTTTGTTTATTTTATATATTTTTTATTTTTGTTTGTATGAGAGCACTTTATGTTTGATCTTCCTTAACTTTATTTTATGCATTGTTATTTGGGCTGTGCCTAGAGGTGTCAAAAGGGCCGGCCGGCCCGGGCCCGACATGAATTCTGGGACGGCACGGCACGGCACGGTTGAGGACCATGCCTGAGTTCATGTCGGGCAGACCATCGGTACTATTTGTATTGTGCCATATTGTGCCGAGAGTCTTTGGCCTGTGTGCTGTGTCAGACACTACCTGTGTGCCTGACACATGGGCATGCACGGGCGATGCAAAATGGCTGACATAGTGAAGCCTAAAGGGGGATGATGCGGCGATGTCAGATGGGTGACGGCTTGGCATAATGGTGTGGCTGTGCGGCTGCGCCAACCCAACATTTCCTAATTTTATCTTAACCTAAAACAAGTTCGACCCGACCCGACCTTGCCTGAACCCAGGCTGATTTTGGGCCACAGGATGTGACAGGCTGCCCTCCTATGTGCCGTGCAGTGCACGGCACGGCACGTGAGCCCTTATGGACTTGAAAAAAATGGGCCGAGCTAGCATGGCCCGACTTGTTTGGCATCTGTAGTTGTGCCTGGCTAGCACGACCTGAATTTTTTAGGCCTAACCAAGTCACATTGTTGTATCCAAAATGACATGGTTCATACTTTTGGGCTGTGTTGTGCCTGCATGACTTTGCGGAAGGTAGATTCGATATGGACCAATGACTTGGTTGAAGCATTTGGTCATGTCGAGTAGTTTTGGATTTTAGCCAGGATAATTGGCATGACTAGATTTTGGCATGCTATCAGTAATCATGTCGAAAGATACTCGTTAATAAACAACGAGCTTTAAAATTTAAATATGGTGCATGAGTGCTAGTGCCCTATTTAAATAAACATTAAAAAAAGGGCATCATGCCTAATCATGTGGATCATGTTGAATGTTTTGGGCGATGCTAGGGATGACACAAAGGCTATCTCCCAAAGATCTTGTGCTAGTCATGACTTTTTTGTTTTGAACCATGGGTAGGGCATGGGTTGATCATGGGTTGGGCTTGGGCTATTTAGTTTGATTAACACATAGTTTTTACCATGTTCCAATTCTAATGGTAGCATGCGTAGGTGTTGGGCAACAATAATAACGATTTAAGACATTGTATATTAAAAAAAGATATTTTTTTTACTTATTCTTGCTTTCATTGTGGCTAAAATAGTGATTTTATATGATATGATTTAACAAGCTTTCTTTTGTATTATCACTAAGAATTTTAGCAATTGTGTGTCATATTTTGATTGCTATGAATTATTGATGTAATATGTGATTTTAGTAGTATATATTAAGGTTATCTTGATTATTCAAGATAATTAATTTTATATATCTCAATTGAAACTAATCTAACAAACCAAATTTTATATAAAAGACCTGAGATATCTCATATATTTCTTAAATATTGAGATCAAATTCTCAGGTGACATAAGTTTTCTTTCTCAAAGGGAATATGCATATGTATTAAATATTTTGTCTGATTTTGATATAATAGGATGCATATCGATTAACTTACCACTTGATTCAAATATAAATTTATCAATATGTATTGATTTTTCAGTTGATTTCACTAGTTATATGGAAATTATAGGAAAATTAAATTATCTAATAGTGATTAAATATTATTTATGTTGTTAGTGTAGTTGCTATTTGAACTTTTTGAAATTGACTTCATGTAAGTAATTTTTTAGATTCTCAAGTATATGATAAATATTAAATGATGTGATTTCTTGTGAATATCAGCGTAATAATCAGGTAGTAATTTACTTGGGTTCTAGTTGGACTCAAATGATTTAATAAAAGATATTTATTATAAAGTTTTGTATTTTTCTTTTTAATATTATATTTTTTAAAAAATATAAGGCATATTGTATTTTTTAGATCTAATGCATAGACATATGTATAACTATGATATCTATTATTTATGAGCTTTTGTAGATTATTATTTTTTGAAAGGATTATGTCCATATTTGTTAAATCGAGATTTGAATCCAGAATCAAAATACTTTATTAGTGAATTGAAAAGTGAATCGAATCAAATCGTGAATTAAATTTTTTGTGATTTTTTTTTACGTTAATTAAAATCTATTTCTTATAGTTGGTAATTTTTTTTTTTAGCATTTTAATTTTTTTTTTGTGATTTTTTGGTATTTTATTGATTTTTCACATTAAATTCATAATACCAAAGGTTAATGTTATATTTTTTCATGTTAATTAATTCTTATAGTTAATTTTTTTTTTGTATTTTAGTTTTTATTTTTGTAATTTTTTGATGATTTTAATTTTTTGATAATTGGTATTAAATTGATTTTTGTGAATTGATTTATAATTCAGTGATTTAATTTTTGATTTATGCATATTTTTAATTCTTTTAAGGAGTTGAATCGTTTAACTCCTGAATCGTGAATTGAATTGTGAATTATATTATTTTGTTAACAGTTCTGCATGCTATTTTAGAGAATATGGCAATGTTTTACTTGTAAACTTTAGTGATTTTGGTTAAGTTATATGTGAAAAGGTCAAAGATGATTTGATAGTCATTGTATGTATACTTACCATTGAATAAATTGTATACATTTTCATGATAATTCTTAGAGGATTACTTTTTTTCCCCCTTTGTATTAATATTGGTATTTATGATATACACACACCAACTTGAAGAAATGTTGAGATTTTTTTAGCTAGTCTATTCTTTACTGTTTGTTTTTTGTATTTTTATAGTATTTGTGAGCATCCTATATGCGAGTTACTCCAAATAATATATGTATATACATATGATTGTAATTTTTCATTTTTTTTTTTTTGAGATTAATGAAATAAGTATTTATTTTTTTTCTTCTATTCTCTTCACCACTCTCCTGATGGTCACTGGAACCCTAACAATAATTTGGTAGTGCTTGACTTTCAAAATTCCACATATAAATTTATGTCAGTTAATCTATCTTCTTCATATTGTTTTGATTGGGCATAATGTAACTGGTCATCTGCTCATTTTACTAGGAATTAGGATTAGTCACTTTTTTTTTGTGGGAATCATTTTCTTCTGTATGTTATGCATAATGATGTTTTATTCATTATTTTGTTCTACACAGATATGTTTTTCTTTTTTTTGCTTTTTTTGAATTAAAATTTCACTTTCTCTTTGCTGGTATTCATTATTGGAATCATTCTACACAGGGTGCATTTGTTGATCAACACTTTGATCAGGATTTAAATTTTCATGCTATCGAGGAAGATCCTATGACTAAAAAGGTAAACGTGTGACTTAATCCTATGATTTATGCTATTTATTCTTTACATGTTCTTATTTTTATGTTCTAGGTATCAAAGAGGATGATTCAGAATGTCAAGCCTAAAGATATTGGTTCTATTATTGCTTGTTCTTCTGGCGAGGATCTGAAGATGCTATCCAATTTTAAAGATCTTCTGGATAAAATTTTTGTGTTGGATCCAGAAAAGCGGTTGACTGTTAGTCAAGCACTGAATCATCCATTTGTCATGGGCAAGTGAATTTTGTTACTGATTTTCTACCCGTGAAAATGGCCTCTGGGGTGGATATTAATAGACCTTGTGTTCTGAATAATATTAGATGGCTAATTTTTGTAAATCTATATATTATTTATTATTGGATCTGAGCATTGAACAGTTTCCGAGAGGTTGAAGTTTGATGTGGTGATTTCTGGTCAGAGTCTCCTTCACTGGTGGTTCTGTCTGTGGGATGTACTGTTTTTATAGTAAGACAACTTGCCAAAGACATTTCTAGCCCTTTTGTAGTGCCCATTTGTTAATGAGCATTGTAAAAATATACTGTTTGAATATTTGTTTTTATCATGACAGTTCTATTTGTAGCTTGAATGGGCTCCTGCATTTTGCTTGTCAAATATTTAATGATAATATTTATATTCGATGTGTTGTTGATTCACCTCTTTGAAAGTTGCTACTATATAAAGTGAAAGCCAGATTTCTTATTTCTCTGCACCTTAGTGTTTGCCTTGCCTCTTGGTGTTCCAAGTGGTGTGCGTTGTGCACAACCTTGAATATCTGATTTCAAGTTATTTGTCTGGTAGGCAGAGTCTAATTTTTTTTTTCCTTCAGGATATCTCTCCCTTGCTTTGAGGCACCACTCCCGTGCATAGTTGCTTCAAAGGAATCCAGGAGAAGGTACCTATGTTTATTAGGAGTTGCTCAAACAATTTATGATTACATTCATGATTTATCATGGCCTGCAGGTTCTGAAATTTGCTTTTTTTTTTTTCTAAGTAACGTTTCTTTGCTTATGTATTTATATGGTTGCTCATTTTGCTATGTCTGTATGTGTGTTAATGTCCCTGCTTCACAGTTTATCCTGATTGATTCTGCTCATTGCAGATTGTGTCTTATGTTTTTATATATCGAAACTATTTTCACTTCCTCAGTATCTTTTTATTTGCCATCTTGTCCTTAAATAATCTTCTTCATTTAACTTCAAATCAATGTTAGGGTTTTCCCATTCAAAAAGTTCATTTTTTAGGCTTTGTAAAGTGTTATTTAATGCTATATCCATCTGCAGTTGCACTCTTCAATTGTGCTGGGAAGGGAAGTTTTATATAACGTCTAAAATTTGTGTTTATGCTAAAATTTAATTGTGCATTAAACTTCACATATTTTTTGATTGTATTTTTTATCAAAACTTAATGTCTAATGCATAGTTGATAATTAAACTTCTCATAATTTTTATTTTCAAGGGTTTGATATCTTCCATTTGATGACTAGATGCAATGTAAGCGTCTGCAAGGTCTTATTGATTCTATGTCACCCCAATTTATCTTTTGGACCATAGTTGTTCATCAGGAAAATGGCACAGGTATCTTATCAATTGGATTCATACTGTTATTATTAAAATTCGTGAATTTATCACTCTGAATTCTGAGCTAAATTGGACTGCTTTTTCTATTTAAAAATTAGTTATTTGATTTTTTTTTGTCTGGGCTAACTTTAACAATATAATATTTTTCAATGTTTTTGAATGCCAATACCTAATATATATGTATATATATATATATATTCAATACGTTATGTGATGTGTGGTGACTAATGAATCATTCTTGCTCAATTGCCTAGTTGAGCAAGTAGCAATTGGAACAAGTAGCAATTAATTCTAATTTGTTCAATTGAATGTGGTCACAATTGTTTTTTTTTTTTTTTTTTTGATTAAATTTGTATTTAAAATGAGTTCTGGATGGGAAATCCCTAATTAAAATAAGTGTTAGATTCTAAATTAACATCTTTGGGGGCACTTAACGTTATTATGATCACCAAATCTTTATTCCAAAATGTGTGTTGAGTATATGTGTCCTTTTTGCATTTAATTAATTTGAGCAAGTTAATGTAATAAATTGAGTGATTATATATCAATTCTCACAATCATAGTTTGACTTTTTGCATTTAATTATTTCAATTTTTAACTTGTCTTGATGAATTGGAGCATTTGTAAATTTTTTTTGTTAAACATGATTGAATGATCTGAAGTACTGTTTTATTATCTTTTGCAATAATACTTTATTCATCATTTTTCAAATATATTTATTTGGGGGAATTGTGTTTTGGGGTACTCCCCTAGAAATTTTTAAAAATTTAAAATTAAACTTTTAATATTTGAAAGACAAAATTTAAATAAATTAAAAATAATGGTACTCAAATATGTAAGTCCTAAATTATCATTGCCTCTCTCTCTCTCGCCCTCTTTCTCACCCTTGCTCATTGTCCTCGTCCTCGTCCATTGCCTTCGTTCTCGCCCCTTGCCCTCGCCCCTCGCCCCTCGCTCCTCGCCCCTCGCCCCTCGCCCCTCGCCCCTCGCCCCTCGCCCCTCGCCCCTCGCCCCTCGCCCCTCGCCCCTCGCCCCTCGCCCCTCGCCCCTCGCCCCTCGCCCCTCGCCCCTCGCCCCTCGCCCCTCGCCCCTCGCCCCTCGCCCCTCGCCCCTCGCCCCTCGCCCCTCGCCCCTCGCCCATCTACCCTCGTCCCTCTCTCCATGCCCCTCTCCTCGAGCTACTTCGTGAAGCTCGATGGAGCTCATTGGAGCGTCATAATGGAGCTTGACGGAGTTCATAGGAGCTCGATAGTTCTCATTGGAGCTCTTTGAGCTCCACGTTGAGCTCCAATGAGCTTGATTATGGGGTTCGACGGAGCTTGAAGAGCTCTATGATGGAGCTAGACAGAACTCCATGAGCTTCATGAAGGAGCTCGGCGGAACTCTAGTGAGCTCCATGTCGTGCTTGCCGGAGCTCCATGATGGAGCTCGTAGAGAGGGGTGGGGTGAGAGGGTATATGGGTAATGATGAGAGAGAGGTGCAAGGGCAAGGATGGGGTGAGTGCGAGGGGTGAGGGTAATTTAGGACTTAAGAATTTGAGTGCTTTTATTTTTAATTTATTTTTAGTTTGTGATTTTTCTTTTAAAATATTAAAAGTATAGTTTATAATTTTTAAAAGCTTATGGGGGAATACTTTAAAACATAATTTCCCCATTTTATTTTAGGAAGAATTATGTTTTGGAGTGTTTCTCTAGAAATTTTTAAGATCTAGAAACTAAAATTTTTATATTTTTAAAAAAGTCACAAAATTTAATATAAATTAAAAATAAGCACACCCAAATTCGTAAGTACTAAGCTATCCTCGCCTTGCCCTCGCTCCATGCCCACGCCCACGCTCACGCCCACACCCACGCCCACGCTCACACCCACCCCCTCGCCCTCGCCATCGCCCACTCCCTCGCCCACTCACTCGCCTTCGCCCCTCGCCCATGCCTTCGCCCCTCGCCCACGCCTTCGCCCCTCGCCCACGCCTTCGCCCCTCGCCCACGCCTTCGCCCCTCGCCCACGCCTTCGCCCCTCGCCCACGCCTTCGCCCCTCGCCCACGCCTTCGCCCATGCCCTCGCTCCTTGTCTTTGCTCAACGTCGAGCTTTTGGAGCTCAATGGCGAGTAGCTCGAAGGAGCGTGACGTCGAGCTGAGCTCCTGGAGCTTGAAGCCAAGCTCCTGGTGCTCAAAGGAGCTCGACACTGAGCTCTTGGAGCTTGAAGGTGCTTGACGCCGAGCTCATGGAGCTTGAAGGAGCTATACGTCGAGCACCAGGAGCTCGACCAAGAGCAGCTCGGCGTCAAGCTTTTTCGAGATCCAGGAGCTCGGTGTCGAGCTCCATCGAGATCCAGGAGCTCGGTGTCGAGTTCCATCGAGCTCCACGAGCTCAATTGTGTGCTTCGTCGACCCCCCTAGAGCTCGACGACGAGCTCGATGGAGCTCTCGGTCGAGCTCCAAGAGCTCGGCGTCGAGCTCCTTCGAGGTCCCAGAGCTCAGCGTCGAGCAAGGGCGTGAGCAATGGTAGCTTGGTACTTACGAATTTGGGTGCACTTAATTTTAATTTATTTTTAGTTTTGTGAATTTTTTAAAAATATAAAAACTTTAGTTTCTAAATCTTAAAAATTTATGGGAAAACATCCCAAAACATAATTCTCCATTTATTTTATTGTTATTAATGACAATCTTGAATAATTATGTCCTTTAAAGGTGGAGCTAAGTTTTGTACTTTAAAGTTCTTAATTGTTGGGATACACAATTTGATGATAATTCTCTTTTATGTATTTTTTTTTATAAAGGTAGAAGTATTTTGATGTGTGATTTTAAACATTAGTAAAAAATTAATGTAACTAGCGATCAATGAGCTAATAGTAGTTTGTTATTATTTACAAACATACCAAAATGTTGATGAAATTTGTTTCATTGTTAATTAAGTGGCTCAACCTAAATTTTAAATAACAACTATAAAAGAGCATGCACATTGGATAATAAGCGATTGTATGAGGTAATAATTCAAAGTTCTTAGTTGCTAGGTTATATCGTATACATTTTGATAATAATTATCTTTTATGATTTTTTCATAAAAAAAAATTAGTAAATGAGATATATGTAGACAAAAATCTATTGATGTGTGATTTCAAAATATTAGAAAAAATTTTGTAAAACTAGCAATTGATGAGCTAGTAGTATTATGATATTATCTACAAATAGATCAAAATAGAAAATTTTGATTAATTGTTTTTTCATTCTTAATTCAGTAGTTCAAACTACATTTAAACTAACTTTGAATGATAGCTATAAAAAAAAAAGAGAGCATGCAATTGATGATAATAGATGATAGCTTGCGGTAATAGTTTTTTTTTCAACACAATATCACATTTTAGCTTGACTTATGATTGAGGTAAATTATTATTATTAGGTGAAAAAAAAAAGTTCTAAGCTTTCATGAATTTAACATAACGAAATAAAAAAAAGTTGAATATCACAAAAGTTCAAGGAATTTAGTACAAATGAAATGAAACATTTAAAAATGAGCACTATAAAAATCTAAGATGAAACTAAATTTTGTACTTTACAGTTAAAGTAGAAGAATAAAAATAAAAATAAGAAGATGAATAATAAGAGGAAGTAGAAGAAGAAGAGGAAGAAGAATGATAAAAAATATCTGAAGAAAAAGAATCTAAAGAAAAATAAGAACTAGAAGAATGATAAGAAAAATAAGAATAAGAACAACAACATGAAGAAGAAACAATAGATGAAGAAAAATAATATGAAGAATAAGAATAATAATTAGAAAAAGAAGAAAAGTGGGATGAGAATAAGAATAAAAAGAAAAAGAAGAAGAAGAAAATGAAGAAAAATAAAAAAAAGAAGAAAAGGAAGTAAAAGGAAGAAATTAAAAAAATAAAAAGAGTAAGAAAACAAGGAAAAGAAAAAAATAAAAGAGAAAGAAGAAGTAGTAGAAAGAAAAAAAGAAGAAGAAGAAGATGAACAAGAAAAAAAAGAATTGAAAGAAGAATAAAAGAAGTGAAAGAAGAAGAATAAGAAAAATAGGAGGAAGAAGAATAAAAACAAGCAAAAGTAGCCAAGGAAGAAGAAGAAGATAATGAAAAAGTAGAAAGAGAAGTTAAAGATTAATAGGAAGAGAAAGAAGAAGAAGAAGAAGAAGAAGACGAAGAAGAATAAGTACTAGAAGAGAAAAGAAAAAATACAGGAGAAAGAAGAATAAGAAGAAGATGATGAATACGTAGAAAAAGAAGTAAAAGAATATGAAGAAGAAGAAGAATAAGAAGTATAGGAGGAATAAGAAAAATATAGGAGGAAGAAGAAAAATATGATGAATAAGAATAGGAAGAAGAAGAAGTTGATGAAGAGGAAGAAAATGAAGGTGATGAAGAGGAAGAAGAAGATGATGATGATGATGATGAACAAGAAGAAGAGGAAGAGTAACAAGAATAAGAAAAAAAAATATAGGAGGAAGAAGAGGAAGAAAAAGAAGTATAGGAGGAAGAAGAGGAAGAAAAAGAAGTAAAAGATGAAGAATAAAAAAAACAAGAAGAAGAAAAAGAAGAATTGGAAGAAGAAGAGGTAGAAGGAGGAGGAGGAGGAGAATAGGAAAAAGAAGAATAAGAATCAGAAGTAGTAGAAGAAGAGGAATATAAAAAAAGAAAAAGATGAAGAAAATGAAGAAGTAGAAGAAACATAATAAGAAATGGTAAATAAATAGAAAACACAAGTAGAAGAGGAAGACGAAGTATAAGAAGAAAAGAAGGAAGAAGAAGAATTAACAAAAGAAGTGTAACAAAAAGTGCATGAAAAAGAAAATGAATAGGAAAAGGAAAAGAAGAAGAATAAGAAGAAGTGAATTGGAAAAGGTATAAAAAGAAGATGATCATGATGATGATGAGTAAGAGGATGTGGAAGAAGAAGAAGAAGAATAGATAAAAGAATAAGAATAAGAATAAGAAGAAGAAGAAAAAATGGAGAAGAAGTTGAAGAAAATGGAGAAGAAGAAAAAATGATGATGATAAATTAATAGAGAGAAAAGAATAAGAAGAAGAAAAAAAAAAGAAATTTAAGAAGAATAATTAGAAGAAGAATAAGTAAAATAAGAAGGAGGAGGAGGAGGTCGAGAATAAAAAGAATAATTAAAAGAATAAGAATGAGAAGAAGAAAGAGAAGAAGATTGAGAAGAAGAAGAAGAAGAAGAAGAAGAAGTGAAAGAGGAATAAAAATAAGAGGAACAAAAAATACAAAAAGAAGAAGAGAAAAAAGAATTGGAAGAAGAATAATAATAATAGGCAGAAGAAAAATAATAAGAAGATGAAGAAAAATAAGTGAAAAAAAAGATGAGTAAAAAATGATAAAGATGAGGAAGAAGAGAAATATGAAGAAGAAGAAGCAGTAGAAGAAGTAGTAATAGTAGTAGAAGAAGAAGTAGAATAGAAATAAAAAATAATAAAAAGAAGAAGTTGAAGAGGAATAAGAAAAAGAATAAAAAGAAAACGAATAAAAGAATAAAAAGAAGAAAAAGATAGAGTAGAACAAGAGGAAGAAGAAGAAAAAGAATAAAAAGTGGAAGAATAAAAAATGAAGAAGAGGATGTGTAAGAAGAAGAAGTAAGAAGAATAATAAGAATCGAAAGAGGATGAAGAAGTTGTAGAAGAAAAAATTGTGGAATAAGAACAGAAAGAAGAAGAATAATAATTAGAAGAAGAAAAAGAATAAGAAGAAGAGGAGGAAGAATAAGATAAAGAATATGAATATAAAGAAGAAGAAGAAGAAGATGATGATGATGAATAAGAAGAAGAAAAAAGTAGTAGAGAAAAAAAAAGACGGAAAAGAAAATGAAGAAGAAAATAAAAAAATAAGAATTAGTAGCTGAATTTGAAGAAGAAAAAGAAGAATAAGATAAAAAAGTTGATTAATAAGAAGAAAAGGTAGAAGAAGAAGAAGAAGAAGGAAAAGAAAAAGAGGTTGAAGAAGAAAAAATGATGATGAAAATAAAAAGAAGATTAATAAATCAAAGTAGAAGATAAATAAGAAGAAATAGAGGAAGAATAAAATGAAAAGAATAATAATAAGTAGAAGAAAAAAAATTAGAAAAAGAGGAAGAGGAAGAAGAAGAATAAAATAAAAAATAAGTAGAAGAGTAAGAAGAAGAAGTAAAAGAAGATGCAGAAGAAGAAGAATAGGTAGAATGAGTCAGAAGAAGAAGAAGAAGAAGCAGATGAAGTAGAACAAGAAGAAAATGGGGATGTCTAAGAATAAGAAGAAGAATAAAAAATGAATAGAAAAATGGAGAAGAAGAAAAAGTAAAAGCGGAAGAAGAAGAAGAATAAAAAAATTAAGTAGAGAAGACGCAAAAAGAAAATATGATGATGAAAAAGGAGGAAGGAGGAAGAAGAAATAAAGAAAATAAAAAGAAGAATTGGAAGAGATATAAGAAAAAAAAAACAAAGAATAAAAAGATTAGGAAGTGGAAGAAGAAATAGAGGAAGAATAAATAGAAGAAGAAGAAGATGATGATGATGATGAATATGAAGATGAGGAAGAAGAATTAGAAGAAGAAAAAAAAATATCAATATGAGAATGAAGAATCAAAAGAAGAAGAACCAAAAGAAGAAGTTAAAAAATATTTAAAATATGAATAATTAGAAGAAGGATTATAAGATTAAAAATAGGAATAATAAAATGAAGATTCAAAAGAAAAAAAAAGAAGAAGAAAAAAAAAGAAGAATTAGAAGAAAATAAGATGATGATAAATAAAAAAATAAAAGAAAAAGAAGAAGAAGAACAAAAAGAAGAAGTAGAAAAAGAATAATTAGACGAATAAGAATTAATAGAAGAAGAAGAGGAAGAAGATGAATAATATTAATAAGAAGAGGAAGAAGTGGAGGAGGAAGAAAAAGAAGTAGACGAAGAAGAATGAGAATAATAATAAGAAGAAAAAAATGAATAAGTAGAAGAAACAAAATTAGAAGAAGTTGTAGAAGAAGCAAAATTAGATGAATAATAATAATAATAATAATAATAATAAGCAGGAGGAAGGAAAAGGAAAACAAGAAAAAGAATAAGAACAATCAAAACAAGAAGGATTAGACGAATAAGAAACAAAAGGAGGAGTTTAAAAAGAATAATAGGAAGAAGAAGAACAAGAAAAAAAAGAAGAACAAGAAGAAAAAAAAGAACAAGAAGAAGATGTGGAGGAAGAAGAAGTGGAACAAGAAGAGAAAGAAGAAGAGTAAACCAATAAGAGGAGGAATAGGAAGAAAATAAAGAAAAAGAGAATGAAAATAAAAAAAAATGATGAAGAAGAGGAAGAAAAAAAGAATAAGAAGAGTAAGAAGAAGAAGTGTAAAAAGAATAAAAAGAAGTGGAATAAGAACATGAAAAGCTAAAAGAAGAATAATATGAAGAGGAAGTAGAAGAATAACAAGAGAAAAAAGAATAAAAATAAGAAGAAGAAGTTGAAGGAGAAGAATAAGAAGAAGAATAAGAAGCAGAATAAGAAGAAGAATAAGAATAAGTGGAATAACAAAAGATTATAAGAATTAGAGGAAGAAAAAGAAGAATAAGAATAAGAGGAAAAAGAACAAGTGGAAAAAGAAGAAGAGGAAGAAGAAGTAATAGAAAAAGAAGAAGAGGATGAAGTAGAAGAAGAAGAAGAAGAAGAAGAAGAAGAAGAGGAGGTAGTAGAAGAAGTAGAAGAATAAGAATAAGAAATAGAAGAAGAAGAAGTTGAAGAAGATGATGAAGATGAGTAAAGAAGGAGATGGAGATGGAGATGAAGAAGTTGAGGAAGAAGAATAAAATGAAGATGATGAAGAATAAGAAATAGATGAAGAATAAGAAGAAGAATCAGACGCAAAAAAATTAGTTGAGGATGAAGAATCAAAAAAGGAAAGTAGGAAGAAGAATATATATAATACTAAGAAGAAGATGAAGAAGACAAGATGAATAGGAGGAAGAAGATGATGATGAAGTGGAAGAAGATGATGATAAAGAAGCAGAAGATAAAGAAAAAGAATAATAAAAATAGGAATAAAAAGATGAAAATAATAATGAAAATGAGAATAAGCGGAAGAAGACAAAATAGTATAAAAAGAAAATAAAAAACAAAAAAAAGCAGAAGAAGAAGTGGTAGAGGAAGATTATAAAAATGAAGAAGATGAAGAAGTAGATAAGGTAGATGAAGAATAATAATAATAATATTTAAAAGAAGATGAATATGAAGAATAAGTAAAAGAAGTGGAAGAAAAAAATTAGTAAAAAAAGAACAAGAAAATATAAGAAGAAAAAGAAGTATAGGAAAAAGAAAAAGAAGAGGTAGAAGAAAAATAAGAGGAATTAGAAAAGAAGATGAAGTGGAAAATAAAAAAGAAGAAAAAGAAGAAGAAGGAGAAGAAGAATAAAAAGAAAAAGAAGAAGAAAAAGAAAAAGAAGAAGAAAAAGAAAAAGAAATGAAGAAGAAAAAGAAAAAAAAAGAATAGAAAAATGAAGAAGAAGAAGAAGAAGAAAAAAAAGAATACTAAGAAGAAGGACATGTAGAAGAGAAAGAAGGAAAAAAAATATATAGAAGAAGAAGTAGTAGTAGTTGTAGAGGAGGAGTACTATGAAGAATAATAATAATAATAATAATAATAATAATAAGTAGAAGATGAAGAAGGAGAAGAAAATAATGAAGAAGTAGAAAAAGAAGTGGATGAAGAAGAATAAAAAGAAGTGGATGAAGAAGAATAAAAAGAAAAGGATCAAGTATAAAGAGTAGAGAAAGAAGAGGAGGAAGAAGAAAAATAAGAAGAAGAGTAATTAAAGAAGAAGAAGAGGAATTAAACAAGAAGAAGAGGAAGAATAGGTAAAAGAAGAGGAAGAATAGGAAGAATAAGAGGAAGAATTGAAAGAATAAGGGGAAGAATAGGAAGAATAAAAATTAGTAGAAGAGGAAGAATAAGAAGATGATGAAGAAGAAAAAAAAGGATGAGGAAGAAGAAGAAGAAGAAGAAGAAGAAGAAGAAGAAGTAAAAACAGAAAAAGAACTAAAAGAGGAAGAGGAAGAAGAAAATAAGTATAAAAAAAAGTAGAAGAAGATGAATAGAAAAAAGAACAAAGAAGAGTTAGAGGAAGAAGAAAAAAAAAGATGAGGAAGATGAAGATGAGGAAGAGAAAGATGAAAAAGAATTAGAAGTTGTGGTGGAAAAAAAATAATGATAAAAATATAAAGAAGAAAATGGTGAAAAGAATAAGAAGAAGAGAAATAATAAGAATGATAAGATGAAGTGGAAGAAGAAGAATATGAAGAAGAAAAAGAAAAAGAATAAAAGGTAGTTGAAAAAGATGAAGAAGAAAAGGAACAAGAAAATAATAATAAGAGGAAGAAGGGTAAGAGTAAGTAGAAGAAGCAGAAGAAGAAGAAGAAGAAGAAGAAGGAGAAGACGAAGATGAAGAGGAACAAGTAAAATAAAAAAAGAATGAGAAAAGTAAGTAAGAAGAAGATTACGAACTTAATAAGAAGAAGAGGATGAGGAAGAAGAAAAAAAAAGAAGAATAAGTGGAAAAAGAATAATAAGAATAGGAAAAGAAGATGAAATAGAAGAAGAAGAAGAAGATTAAGAAGTAGAAGGAGAAGAAGTATAATAAGTAGTGGAAGAAGAGGAAGAAGAAGAAGAATAATAATAATAATAAGATGATGATGATGATTATGAAAATAAATAGATATAAAAATAAGAGGAAGAAATAAAATAGGATGAATATGAAGAAAAATAAGAGAAACAAAAAGAAGAATAAAAAAATGAAGAAGAAAAAAAAAGAAGAGGAAAATTAAAAAAAAAAGAAGAGGAAAATGAAAAAAAAGAAGAGGAAAATGAAAAGAAGAAGAAATGGAAGAAGAAGAAGAAGAAGAAGAAGAAGAAGAAGAAGAAGAAGAAGAAGAGCTGGAGGAACAAAAATAAGAAGAAAAAAAGAAGAGGAAGAAGAAGAAGAAGAAGAAAACATGAAAGAAGAATAATAGAAATAAGAATAAGAGGAATAAGTAGTAGTAGTAATAGTAGAAAAAGTAGTACAATAATAATAAAAAGAAGAGGAAGAGGAAGAAGGAAAAGAAAAAAATGAAAATGAAGAAGAAGATAAAGAAGAATAAGAATAGAAAGTAGAAGAAGAAGATAAAGAAGAAGAAGAAGAAGAAGAAGATAAAGAAGAAGGAGAATATGAAGTAGAAGAAGAAGAAGAAGATAAAGAAAAAGAAAAAGAATTTAAAGAATAACAAGAAGAAGAAGAAGAAAAGAAAAAAAAATAGAAAAAAGAGCAAGAATAAGATGAAGAATAAGAAGAAGAAAAGGAAGAAGAATAGAAAGAAGAAGAAGAAGAGAAATAATAATAGAAAGAAGAAAAAGAAGATGAAGAAGTAGAAGAAGTGGAAGAAGAAGAGGAATAAGAAGAAAAGAAAAATTAAAAAGTTGAGACAAAAACTAATAAAAAAGGGTGAAGTAAAACAAGATGAAGAATAGGAAGAATAAGAATAGGAAGAATAAGAATGATGAGGAGGAGGAGAAATGGAAGAAGAAGTGGAAGATGAAAAAGAAGAAAAAAATTCAAAAGAAAAAAAAAATAATAAAAGAGGAAGAAGAATATAAGTGTAATAATAAAAAAAAGAATAAGAGGAACAAGAAAAATAAAAAAATAAAAAATGGAAGAAGAATAAGAAAAAAAAGAAGAATAAGAAGAAGAATACGAATAACCACACGAATAAGAAGAATACGACGAACAATAAATAGAAGGTGAAGAATAGAAGATAAAGAAGAAAAAAATATGAAGAATAAGAAGTAGTAGTAGTTGTTGTTGTAGTAGAGATGGAAGAAAAAAAATAAGAAGAGGAAGAAGAAGAAGAATAATAATAATTAGAAGTGTGTGAAAAGAATAATAATAAGTAGAGGAGGATGAATAAGAAGGAGGAGGAGGAGGAGGAGAAAAAGAAAAAAAAATAAAAAGAAAAAGAAGGAGGAGGAGGAGGAGAAAAAGAAAAAAAAAGAAAAAGAAAAAGAAGAAGGAGGAGGATGAGAAAAAGAAGAATATGGAGAATTAGAAGAGAACGATGAAGAAGAGGAAGATAAATAATAAAAAAAAGAAGAATAAATAAATGAAATTTATAACTTTAATAAATCAAAAATTAGATGAATAAGATGGTGATGATGATGATAATGATGATGATTCTAAATTAGATCATAAATTCACCAATGCTTTAATAAATCAAAAATTCTTATTTGTTCCATAAATTTTATAACTTTCACAACTCCAATGTTTTTCTTATAGTCCTTATATTTTATCTTCATCTAGCTAGTAGTCATCTACAAAGCCTTTCTATCAAAAATTTTGTTTTTTTGCACTATAGTGCAAAATAGATTGTAAATTCACCAATTTTTTTATTTCATAGTCATCTAGATCTCATAGATAATAAATACTAAATGTTACTTGTTCATCACTGATGTGAAGGGTGGACTCTTTCTTCTTAACATCGATGAGGGATTGTCTTTTGAATAAAAATACATACTATAAAATTAATAGTGCATAATGATCTTCCTCTATATCCAAAACTATAAAATCCACTCGAAAAATAAAAATACCAATATTGACCAATACATCTTCAATTATTCTAAGCTATTACTTGATTGTCTTATCCAACATTTTGCTTGAGTGAGAAGTTTGACATAATGTAGCATAATAAAACTCTTAGGATATTTTAATTTTTTATATAGTATTTTTTTAAATAATTATACTATATGTCTCAATCATATTTACAATTTCATATGTCTCCAACCTCTTTTTATATTTCATTATATCATTCATAAATTTCACATAATTTGGCATTTGGGCGAGAGTTTTAGCTAATGATATATTCTCTTCTAATTTTTAAATATTTTCAAAGTGTTAATCCAATTTCTTCTTCCTAAATCATTGTTGAAATGAAAGATTTATCATAAACTTAATTTTGTCTTCATTCTAATCTATTTTTAATTCTCTAAGGATCCGAGTAGGCGCCATACACTCTAATTCTTAATTTTTCTTTTTCTCCTCTTCGAGTGAAACTTAATTTTTCCCTTATTTAGGAGTCTAGGCTTTCGTGTGTATTACTATTATGGTATCATAGTTATAATGTCTTTAGTCTTCTACAGTTGGGGGTTGTGGCTTCTTTGAGAATTTTATGTTAAGCCATGGATTTTGAAGAATTCAAGAGCTTTTACCCTCAAAATTTTAGAATATGTTTATTCAAATTTATCATATAACTCTAGAGTCATGGCTCTTGGAAGATTCTTATCATTCTCTCCCCCAAATTGTCTAGAATAATTTTGTCCTAATTCTTTTGTAGCTCTTTTCCACTTCAAAGCAAATATTAATGAATTATTCCTTGGATTTACCTACATTTCACTTAGCAATTTATTTGCTCCTCTTCCCTTTATTGATAATGTCAACTAACTAACATGATGTTTAATGTTCATCATCATCAAATTAGTCTCATTCATCTTAGCTTCAAGTACCCCCATTCATTTGCCTTAGTCATTATTCTTCCTTATAAGTTATACTATAATGATTTGCACATTATCATTCAAAATTAACTTTTCTTCCCTTCATGATGGTTGACAATTAAAATTAGAGTTTGGAGTTCCATTGATTCGTGTAATTTACTACATTATTCTTCATATTCATTGAGGATTTATTAATATACTTCAGCCCATTTCCATAGTTTCTATATGAAAGATTTTCATAATTTCTCATCTTTGTATGATAATACATTGTGATATTTATTATTAGATTGAAATACATGCCCTTTGCTCTACATTTGATTTACTTCTTCTATTTGATAAATAGGATCTGATTCCACTGATTCATATGAATGTAATGCATTGATCTTCCTTTATTCTTATCTTTTCTTCTTAAGCATCAAACTTCCTCAATAGGGCATCAATCTTTGCTTTGATGGAGATAAATCTATCCAACTCCAACACTTCGACTTGTCTTCTCCCTAATGAGTGAATAGTTAGAGTTTGCTAATTATTTTTTTGTTAGCTCATCAAACAAGTAATTACTCTACTCTGATACTTTATTCATAATATATCCTTCTATAGTCAAATCAATAAAATACTTCATCATGTTGTTCATCCCTTTGTATAAAGTTTGGGCTTGGAACTACAACTCAAAACCAAGTTGAGGGCATCTCCTCGATAACTTATTAAAATGATCTCAAATTTCATATAAATTTTTAGGATTCTTTTGCTATAATTGAGTTATCTCACTCTAAAGTTGAAAGGTAATTTGTGGTTAGAAAAATTTGCTGACAAAAACTTTCACCAATTGATCTCAACTCTCAAAGGATCCACACTATAAACACTGAAACCAACTTTGTGCTTTCCTACTTAATGAAAATGAAAATAATCATAATCTTATTACATTTGAGCTAAATGCATTTATCTTCAGAGTGTTGCATAGCTCCAAAACAATGCAACATGTCCATTAGGATCTTTTGATGCCCTTCTACTATATTGGTGCTGCTAAACCATAGTAATTAGACTCAACTTTAACTCGAAATAATTAACTTTAATATATTTCAAGTAGATCCTAAAATAACTATCCAACACTATAGATTGTCAATAATACTCTAAAGTATGATAATGGATGGGCTGTCAATTTACTTGTCCATCTCCTCCTTGTGTCTTTCAATTACTTTTGGTGCCTTCCATAATGTCTATGTCAAATCTTTGATTGACAAAAATTTTTCTAATTTTTTTGATTTGAGGTCCATCCGATTTAGCTCAATCCTAGAGCTTTGGCTCATCATTGGGGGTAAAAAAAAGAAAAATAAAAGAGAGTACACAAAAATAAATAAATCCAAGTACAACAATCCACATTCAAACAAATTAACATGGCTTAACTAATTGATCTAGAAATATTTATTAAATATAATGCTATCCGTTTTATTGAAAATGGATCACTCTTTTAAAATAATAATTATATCAACTTATATTGAGTAATTAAATTAAATAATTTACAATAATTGCATCAAAAACTTATTGCAACTTTATTACTCTACCTAATTTAATTGGTTAAGTGGCATCCCAAAAACTCATTAATGAGATTATCTCATCAACTAAGATCTGTAAATACATGCATTGTGTAATAGATGTATAGTCTAGATATCGATCTCATGGAAATTATATTAACAGTTTAGCTTTTCAACAAAAAGTGACCTATTTTTAATATAATAAATACTCAGATTTTTAAACAATCTTAGGTCTAAGGTTCATTTATCTAATTTATGTGATATAGTTAGTTTTTTTTGGTACATATATGTGTGTGTGTGTGTTAGACAAAGAATGAAGGTTGAGGTATTGTATAATGACTCCTTTTCATAATGGCATATAAGGTGGTTGTCACCATTATTATCCTATCAATATATCACCACTGAGATAATAATCTATCCTTGTACTAGGATCATTCACAATTTCATATATTTTAGGCAACTTCATCAACTATCCTTGATAATTACTTCATATGTACACATGTATTCACTAGTCTCTATTATCTTAAAGACTAATGATTAGTATAGTTTATAAGTATTTATAATTTTGACTTCGTAAACACTATACTCATACAATTGATGTATGATTCCTTTGAGTTTTACCAATGAGAACCATATGAGTAAAGGTTGCTTCCAAGAGTTATCAATACCTTGCGAGTCACCACATACTTGCATATGTCCCAAGGATTGTTTATCATAGTCTTCCTTAGTAATGACGTGACATTCATACTAACGGTGAACCCATTAGAAGAATATTTTATATGTTATCAAAATCAAAAACTAGTCCCTCTAAGATATGTACAATGAATTAGTATGTAAAAGCATTCACACTTTTAGCTTTATAAGTACTATCATACACAAACTTCAAAGTTTGAAGTATAAGTTCATCTCATGCATCAAAATTGATAGAGATATCACCACTTTATTATCATATGCATGAGTAAGTTTCATGGCTTACACATCACTCTCAACCCAACAAAATCGCACAAACCTATAATAAGTCAAAATCTTAATTCGTGTTCTATTTAGTCACCATCTATTAACATTAATATGTAAAATATAATTAAATTTTTATTATATCAATTATCCAAATAATTACATCACATAATACAAATAACACAATTCCTAAATCATGCTAATTTAATATAAATTATTAAATTAATCCCTAGAGGAAAGTGGTTAAAGAGCTATGCATCCCAACTCTAGAGATTGACATTGGTCATGCATCTCTTGTTTTCTTGTGAAACCCCTAAGGAGTGGAAAATTCAACCATATGGTTTGTAGTTTCCAAGACTTTTTCTTGTTTCATGAGGGAGAAGGAGAAGGAGAAGAAGTAAGAGATTCTCCAAAATTTTTCCTAATTCTACTTTTATACTTGGACAGCTTTGCATTGCTCTAAATAGGAAGTCATGATTTTTAATGAAATTTATGATTTCGTCTTTCATCTCTTTAGCTTTAGTTCATGACTCTATAAAATGGTCAAGAATCTGTTCAAAATCTTAATTTCTCTATAATACAATATTAAAGCACTAGCAATGACCATGACCTAGCCTAATCTCTATAACACAAAATCATGAGATTATGAAATAATTATAGCTTAGTGTCTTTATCATTTGTTGTTTATAGATGTCCATGGTGTTGTGAAGTGATTGTGAGTTTGCTATGGAGTCCAACATTATTATATAGCAATGGTACTTTGTGGAGGCCACATTATTAGTCATTCATCTTACTAGTCAAGGCTATGCCTTCCTTTGAGAACAAGAGTCTTGACTTTGAAAATAATCTTACTAGACTATTGATCTCTATAATATTTATTGACCCAAAAATTATAGATTTTAATAATTACTATGGATTTGGCCTAGGAACTTGTGGATCTTTAGTTTTTTTGTTAACTCAAAAGTTATTGCCTTATGAAAGAACCATGTGTAATGTGATCCATCCCAAATAATACAAGTTTTTAATATGTTTGACCAAGTTTGATCAACAATTACAAGGTGAGGCCAAGTTGATTTTTTTAAGGATAAATAATTTTGGGTTGAATAAGATATCATTTCATAGGTATCATCGATACAAGTTTATATACGGGTTGAACATCAAAATCCAACTTGCAGATAAAAAGTTATGACCATTGAAGTTCAAATAACAGTATTTTATCAATGTCTAAGGTTATCCTTAGTTTTTACCTAAAAATGACCCTAGGCTCAATATAAACTTAGTTTTACGTGCCAAATAGAACCATAGCTTAAAAACACTCATTTTTAGCTTCAAACCCCTAAAAAAATTTTTCAAGAACCATGGACCCCGAACTAGGTCATTTCGACCCATTTTCAAGCCAATTAGGTTTTAGCTGAATTTTGCTATTTTATGGCTATTTCAGGCCGACCCATACCTTCCTCCCCTCATTTTTGGACCATCTAAATTCATTTATATGGTCATTTTCTTCATATTCCTTAATGTTTGAATGATACAATGAAAATAAGTTTGGTCAATGGTTGGAACAAGTTTTTCAGCCGCCACAATAATCTTTGGACCAAGATAATGGCACTATGGTGTTCCTTGTCTCTTGGGCTTTTTGTTGGTATAAAATTGATAAATTTTAGATATTGTTTGGTTATTTTTTTTATTTTTGGGTCATTTAGGATAGTTATCGAAATAGTTTAGCTTGAAATTGGATACCAAATAGTCAAATTAGACAATATTGGAGTCGGATTAGTATATTTAGACATTTTTATGATTTATTAAAAGGTTTAATTTCAAAAATAAACCTCTGGTTGAAAAGTCCCAATTTTAGGTATCAAGGGTATAGGACACACTTTATAATTAGACTTGTTGGAGTCCAATTTAGATAGTTTCATAGTTCTAAAATTATTCTAAGACATTTGAAGCATCTCAAAGTCTTTATGGAGTCTAAATGATGTTTTTATTATATTACAGATACTCACACTGAGCTTTGAGATGATCATGCAGGGGAGCAATACTGAGCATATGTAGTTTGTGAGTGGTTTATATGTTTTAAATGTTTTGGGGTATTATTATCATATTTAATTGTGGTTAATTATTTTATATAAATAAGTAATTATTTCATGTGAATTTTGTCAGTATTTAAATATATGGAAATTTTACTGTGTTCATGGATAAATTTGTGGCCTTTCTTAATTTCGACATGAATTGATAAATTGAAATTCATCAATATATTCGATTGAGTTATTAAAAATAAATTCATAAATTCTTAATTTATAATATAGTATCATTAGAAAAGTATATGTGAGTATGGATACTATGTTGATTATTATAAATTGATGTACCATATAGTACCAGAAGTTCGATTTAGTATTTATATTATAGTGCACTAGGTTTGCCACTATATCGTAAGGTTAATTTCATCTAATAGTTATATATTATTTCTACGGTGTCGTGAGGTTGATTTCATACAATAGTTATATATTATTCCTATGGTAATGAGCTCATGTTTACCCAACAGTTTATTATTATTATTATTATTATTATTATTATCATGTCACCTTTCGATGTTGAAGGTCATGAGATGGGGTATCCCACGGTTTATGATGGACATATGGTATGGTACATTATTTGTTTTTGAGTAAGCTATAATCATTTCAATATTTATGGTTATTGTATTTTAATGATTATTTTTACGACATGATGTTTATATATTTTTTGCTCGATTTTTATGTTGTTAATAAATTCAGGTTATAATTTTCTTAATAAAAATTATAGTTACGTTTTTGAGCATAATTTTCATATTATTGATTTGGTTATATGTTTGGGTTTTGTGAAATGATTTTAAACGGAGAGCCTTGCAAAAGAGTGGACGTGAGGTTTTGGGGGAAAGAATTTTTTTAAATAAAAACATTATTTTTCCTTATAATTTATGTCGCTCACTGAGATTTATTATCTCACATTTTATTATTTTAAATCTGTTCCCTATGTCTAGGCCGTTCATAGAGACCTATCTCATGTTAGCTTCTACATCTCTCTTTCTGTGATAGTTGCAGTATTCTATCATATCTATCTATCTTTATTTTATTGGATTTATTTATTTCTATTTGTACCCCTAAATTCATAAATACTCTTAGAATGCTCAAATTTTAGTATTGAACTTATATAAGTCTTTATTATGTATGTTTGTGGTTTTGGCCTACAATAAGATAGGTCAGTTATTGATTTGAGTTGTTGTCTTTTTTTTAATGCATGTGTTTACTTTATTTCTTAAAATGTGGTTCCATTAGATATTCCCTAGGAATTGTATAGTGGGACTTCACTAGGAAAGACCACCTGGGGAATCCCCGGAGTGTATCTGGGTTAGGTCCTATCACCGTGACTTTATGAAAGAGTCATAGCTTTGACTTGAGACTACCATTTTATATCAAAATATTGTCAAAACTCTATACAATTTTATATGACCTTGAGCACCAATGAAGTACTTGGTTTTGACAAAAAATTAATGTTGTAGTCATTATAATTTTACAAGCCAGGTATGAATATGACTCCATTATGATATTACAACCATTGAAAATATGTTATATAGTAGAAAGATTGTGCTAACTAGAGGGTAGGATCATGGCATACAAGATTTTTTCAATAACCATTTAGATAAAGTTTTGACCAAGAATGAATATTGAAACTACAACAAACTGAGAGACTTGTCACATCTGCTAAACACCTCCAAAAACTTGTTAATTTCATAATTATTCATCAAAGCTTTCTAAAAATACCAAAAAATATGAAAGCGACACATAACCACCCCATTTCCATGCACATTTTTCATTCTCAACTATCAAATAATACTAGAATATTTTGTAAATTGAACACCATATGCATATCCTCTAGATGTATTTCTCGAGACCACTTTTTGTCCATTTTCCATATGGACATTTGGAATCTAGTCTAGAATGAGTCACATTCCTTGACTATGAGATGAGCCATTTAGATAACCCCATCAAAACTTCCTACCCAATATGTCAATTTGTTAATAGTCGAGCACATTTATATTTGGATCTCTCATACGTGTGAAAACCACCATAATGTTATCTTGATCGTTGTAGCTATGTTGTTTCTCATTTTGAAAGTAAATATTATAATAATTTGAAGTATTAATGTATATGAGATGGAAAATATGTATTTAGTTGGGATGGCAGTGAGTTTCCTATTTTGGAATGTACTTAGTTAATTTTGGATTGGTGTACTCTTGAATACAAATTATTTAATCAACTAAATATCTTCATATATTCTCTCAATTCTAATATCTTACCATATTATCCACCTAAAAAAAATTTTACCACCACATATTTTGGGTTATGCCTATTTTGTTTCGGATCACTCTCGTAGAAACTTGTACCATTATTAATTATGTGTTTTTTTGGATAATTTAGTTCATTAAATGAGTATAAATATTAATCTTTTAAAGGAGATTAATTATTAGAGCTAATAAGATATTTTTATGTGACCTGTTTAGTAAACAATCAATTAATTTTTATTGATACTCAAGTTTCTGAAAAGACCTTAAGCTCATCTAATTTTGTATAGCCTATAACTACTTTTCATTATTTGTTTTTAACATTTTTTTTTCACACATAATAAGCTGATAAGGCCAAGGAGCTTGTTCTTGACAAGTGATATCTTAACTAATTTACAAGATAATGTGAGGGACCTTTCCCACTTGGTCACCACTAGGTCACAGAACCAGAAACTCATGGTCTTCTAGTTTTGACTAAAAATTGAAAATTAGATAGATCATACCTTGAAATATATACCATGAATCATGTCTTTCATCTCTAGAATCAGTCATTTACAATATTTTTAACTTTTAACTAGGTGTCTCAAATGTTTGCCCAAGAAAGCTTTGTGGTTGGGATAGATGTTATATGAAATGTTCTAATAGGTTTACCTCTAGTGTGAAAGTCACATTAATAGAAGGAGATGGTAATAGGTAATTCTCAAAATATGTATAAGTATGGTGATTTGCAAGGTGGTGACATTCCTTATGAGTTGCTTTTACTAAAATGCTTCCCACTAATGAAACTTGAGAAAAGCATACATTATTATATAAGTATGATTTTTACAAATCTAAAAGTATAAATACTTATAAATCATGTCAATCTTTGATCTTTATGATACTTGAGATAGGATAATAAGAATATACATATAAAGAATCCATTAAAATAAGTTGATAGAATTGCCTTATAGGCATGTAATTGTGAATGACTCTCAAACAAGGAGCAATTTTTGTTTTGGTTATAACATATCTAGGGGACAACTATGAAGAAACTACCATTAGTATATACTCAATGACAACAACTATCTTGAATGTCATTAGGAAAAGGAGTCTTGTACAATAACTTTTATTTTATATCCAACATAATATAAGTCAAACCACTTAAACATCATCACATAGATTAAATGAATAAACCCATTGACCGAAGGTTTTTTAATAATTCAAACATCTATTTTACTAAAAATAAGTTGTCTCACTTTAAAATAATCAAATTATTAGTATCATCCTAGTGTGATTGATTTCTAGACAAAAGTTTACATTACTACTTGTACAACCCATGCACTTGCATGTCTTTGTTGATGAGATATTCTTATTAATAAGCTTTTGTGACATCACTTAACCAATAAAATTAGGTGTCATAAAAAATCACAATAAATAATTATGAGAGGATTATTATTGGTAGAGATAATCTAAGGATGACATCCACATTTTATTCCAAAAGGGAACTTAAGTATTTTCAATTAATCTACATTTATTTCAATAATTAAACACAATATTGACTAAACACTAGAGAAGTATCATCGCACATAAGAAAATGATATTAATTTATCGACACTACTCGAATAGCTATTAATCCACTATTAATTTATTAAACTACTAACTCAATCCCTATGTGATTGATATACATACTTAACATCTTATTTTTTTTACTTGTATGACCTATATACTCGAGGAGACACACCAAGTCTTTGTTGTCATTGCTTGGGACTCAACAAGTATTTGGTACATTTTTTGAGAATTATATATAGATATACCACCCTTATTAGTCTATTAAATGATCTTTAATAATAAGTTTTGGGGATAGTCTTCATGACATGCAATTAGGTTCATAGAATAATGTTTTGATCATGTTAACTACAAATGAAAGTAAAATATTGTCCAATGTTATAGTCATAGTTTCATTGAATCCTAAAAGAACTTTTCCTTGGTGCTTCATTGTGGTATTTCATTTTTTTAAGACCAAAAATCGTATCACATTTACTACACTATATAAATCTATTAGTAGCAATCTTACCACAAATATTGATATTAAGAGAGAGAACTAGTGCACCTTGATTAAAGGTATCTAACTAATTTGGGTTTAATGGTGGGAATGTAATAGAGATATCAATAATTCTAGTCTATTTTAATATATCATCATCATGGATAGGGTTGTGCATGCCATCATTGTGGCAACCTTCAATAAATATTTTTTCCATTTAGGATGACAAGAGTGATCAACTAGTAAACATGTTTATAATTAATCAATGGGTGAGCTCATATAAGCATAGAAACATTTATTCTATAATTTACAACTACCCCTTGAACTATTCATTGTACCTAGTAAAAATCCCTAGTATATTTCATTAGTTAATTGGCTTTGACAAGTGTTTGGCACTCCACATAACAACTTTTTGGAGTATTTTGGAATATATTTACTATTATAGTATATGTATTTAAGTATTTATGGGAGAGATTTTACTAAATATTTATTTTAATGGAATTTGATGTATGTTAGTGAAATTATAGTTATTTTGGGTAAAATTGGTGGATTTGATGGAGTGAAGACTTAGAGGGGAGAAAAGTGATATAGAGTTATGATATTTCTTATTACATAATGTGGTACACCTTCCATGGTCTTATTGAGTAGTTGTGATATCTTTTCTTTGACTTAACTTTATAAAAGTAGTCATAGCAATCTTTATATATCATGATATGCATGTTATTACAACATAGTCTTTGTAGCCTTGACATTTTCATGTAGTCACAACCATATTATCCCTAAAATGCATAATGACTATCACATTATTTTTATATCAAAGCAATCAAGTATTCTACTGGTATAATTAGTCATAATAATTTTCAGCACCAATACTTATTAAATATAGAGTAAAAATACCATCAAGACATTTTATGTATTATAGTTGCAACATTATTTTCCATCAAGACATTTTTTTCTAGAAAGCATTAAGTCTGGTCATTACTTTTCTAATATCACAACTTTATGCTCCGGTAAGAAAATAGTAAATTCATGATTTCTAGAGTTATGACTTTTGTTAAATATCAATCCAACACATATTATATTACTAATGTAATGACTTTTGTTGTGATTTTGTTATGCTAACTAATTTTACTGATTCAATAGTATCTCAAAACCCATTGGCAAGAGTTCTCATTAATAGAGATATATAGGTGCATGGTCTATAAAGTAGTAAAGAGGAATTTCATCCAAATATCAATCTCACACATATTATATTGTTAGTTTGATTATTTAATAGTGAGATAACTCAATTCTAGTAAAATGAATATTTGGATTAATGAGATCAATATTAGAGCCATGAGTTTATTCATTTTATTTATATGATGTATGTTTAAATTAACTCAAATTATATTATATTTAGACACTAAATAAAGGTTGACATGTTATGCAGTGACTTCTTTCTCTATTAGCATATAAGGTAGTTTTCACCAATGAGTTCATCTTAATAATTATCTTTTTGTAGTTGTCCCATTAGTACATCTCCACTAAGATAACAAATTATTTATGCCTGAGAGTCATTCATAATTCTATATATTTTAGGTAACTTACCAGTTACCCTTGATTGTTGCTTCATATGCACAATCTTATTCACCAACCTCATGTGTCAATAAAATCAATAATTGATATGATTTATAAGTATTTATACTCTTGGCTTTGTAAGTGTCATACTCACACAATTAAAATATAATTCCCTCAAGTTTCACCATTGGAAACCATATGAGTGAAAACAACTCACAAGAGTTGTCACCACCTTATTAGTCAAAATATATTCATGCATGTCTTTAAGATTAACTATTACCATCCTCATTGGTAATGATGCAACTCACACAATAATGGTGAAACCTTTAGAAAAATATTTTATATGATATATATCTCAATTGAGAACTAGTTTTTCTAAGATATGAATAATGGATTGACATGTAAAAATATTTATACTTTTAGATTCATAAGGACCATAATAGCAATGATTAGCATATCCAAATTATAGGTTTTAACATTTAATTTTATATCATGCATTGCAACCAAAAGAACTAATGCTTCTTTCCTATCATATTTGCAAGTGAGCCTCATGGTTCACCAATCACCATCCAACATGATAATCTTGCACAAACCTAACAATAGTTAAACCCAAGTTTAAGTTTTATGTAATCACTCATTCATCAATATCCATATTAAAATATTAATCAAACATATCCATTAACATAAAACATTATCACATCACATAAAAAAATTATACAAACCCAAGACCCAAGACCACTTACTATTTTGATAGAAATTCTAGGATCTACCCTAGAGATGAGAGATTTGAGAGTCATGCCCCCTAAATCTAGAAATTAGCATTAAGTCTTGCATCCCTTACTTACTTGTGGAGCCTATGTGATTTGTAAAAGTCACTCATAAAGTCTGGTAACTACACTATGGCTTTTATTGTTGCATAGAGGAAGAAGAAAAAATTATGAGTTTTTTTTCTTTCTTTTTTTTATACTTGGATTATTCTACATTAATTTAAGTAAAAAAAAGTCACAACATTCAGAAGAAAGTCATAACTTTAGCTTTCATCTCTTAAGTTGAAGTTGTGACTCTTGAAAATGCCCATAACTTTGATATTTATCTCAATTATTTTATAACAAAAAGTCATGGTGTTAAGCATTGATCACATATTGGCCCTAGTGCCTATGCAAAACAAATTTTTAATAATATTAAGTGGCCTTGGCTTCATGTATTTGTCTTTCTTATTCTGCATAAATGGTCATGGTGAAATGAAAGGTCATACCATTGTGAATAACTTCTTATCATAATATAGCCATCGTGTTAGGTAATGGTCATATTTTTGTCATTAGTTTATCTTGATCATTATATGGCTATGACACTAAAAAATAGTTATAGTAAAGAGAAAGCTTCTCATATGTATTTAGTGGTCATGGTACTAAGAAATAGCTATAGAACAAAAATTAGCCCTTCAAGTGTCTCAAATTTCTATGGCACTATGAGTGGTCACGACACTAGTATTCACTTATCTCATCTATCATATTGTCTTGGCATTGTGAAGATGTTGCAACACTAGCAATTATCCATAACATAAAAGTATTGGATTTGCCTTCCTTTAAAGAAAGGTCATACTCAAGTAATGCACTTTGTAACATTTTGTGTCCCAAAAGCCATAGTAATGAATAATTATCTTAGTTTTGGTATGAGTAGCTTTGGCACTATAATTTTATATAGCTCAAAAGTCATGGTGCTAAGACATAGTCATGAATTTTGGCACAAGTGGGGTATTTAATTACTATGACATAAAATAATTATCATAACTATTTAAATTATATGAGATAAGTATGGCTGCAACTCTATGATAATATTAGAGTCATAAAGAATATGTCATATATTTGAAGGATTGTACTAATGAGTTGGTAAGACAAAGGCGTACAAAGATTATTATGATTAATTAGGTATAATTTTGTTCAATAATAGATATCAAAATTACACGAGACTCTATATCCTACCTCTTAGCCAAACTTCTCTAAAACTTATTAATTTAATAACTATTCATCAAAATCTACCAAAACTCAAAAGTCATGAATGAACTCAATTCATAATTATCTTATTTTCATGTTTATACAGAATCACAAAGCACCAAAATATATAAGAATACTCGATAGTTTGAACATTTAATAACTTTGTATTACAGAGAGTAAATACATCAATCATGGATATTCCTAGTGTCATACATTTTTCTTCAAAGAAAAAAAAATCAAGTCATCGTCATTTCTCACACTATAACTTTGTGTTCCTAAGAGAATGTGTTTTAGTTATGGTATTCTCAATACTATGACATTTTGCTCTAAAAAAGAGTTACTTGAGTAATAACATTCATTATTGTCATGACTTTGGTACTCTATAATAGATTTGATGAGACAATAAATCCTCGACCTCAAAATAGTGCCATGACTTCCAGCTTAATGCATCATGTAGATCCCATAAGTATAAAAATAATACTTAGAGAAATTCACAAGGAAAGGAAGGTGGAAATAGGATTTTAAGCCAAGTGCACACAAAAATCCTAGGTAGTGTGATTCCAACTCCAATAAGTGATAAATCCAAGAAAAACATCGACTAGAATTGTTGGGATTTGGTTTTGAAAAATAAATTCTCACTTGAACTTTAATTGGGAGCTCTTTTTTCCTTGAATTAGTTTTTAAAACATCTAGTATAAATTTTTTCCTAATATTAAGCTAAATTGAGATATAGGGTTGGTGTAATATACTTGTGAGTGATGAATATATGATTTTATAAAGTTTATGTTTATGTTAATATTATGATTTGAATGTTGGTGGATATGGATATTAATTAGAACTAAAACTTATGATTTTCACTATAATGTAGGTTTAGATTGTTAACCATGATGGATGATAACAGATAAATCACGAGACATACTCATGCATTATGATAAGAAGGAAATGACAATATTTTTTATCTTAATGCATGAGATAAACTCAAATGTGAATATCTAAAATTGAATTAAGTTTAATCATTGCAAGTATGACACTTACAAAATCAGTTGCACAAACATACTTAAGACTAATTCATTGTGTATATTCTAGAAGAATTGATCATTAGTGATATATGGTTAAGTAGAATATCTAACCTATGTGTAACACCATAATGTGATAGTTATGTACTAGATATAGTGAATGGTGACAAATAAATTATGGGAACATGCAAGTGAGTGTGCTTCATATGATGGTGACAACCATGTTAGTTAATTCCTCTTATATAATTTTTATAAGTGTAATTCATTAAAATATATATGTTAATTATCACAAGTATGATACTTACTAAGCTAAAAGCGCAAAGATATTTTTTACCCTATCATTTTGTTTCTTTATGATGTTAGAGAAAAGAGAATAGAAATATATATTAGAAACAATCATCAAGGATAGTTGATGCATTACCTAAAAGGAGTAGGTATATGAATAATTCATGAATAGAATAACATGTAGATTTGATGATGCAATGCCAAGGAAAAAACTATGTAAGGATCATCTTTGGTAAATATATTAAAAATATGACAGCTAGCAACCATCTTATATGCCAAGAAGAAACTAGAATATTTTCACACTAATTTAGCATTTATTCAACAATCAAACACAATACTAGCCAAACACAAAAGAAATATCATCATACATAATAAAGTGATCCAAACCTAGAGTATGTGTATCCTTCTGAAAATCTAAATCTATTTACTTAATTTGAGTAGTAGTTGGTTTACTATTGATTGATTTAATTTCCTATGCAATCTATGTGAGATTGATATTATAACTTTATTCATTTTATTACTTGTATGATTTATATACAAATAGGACTATATTGAATGAGAGATGATCACTCAATGAGCTTTTTGGATCATATCATTTAATAATAAATTTTAACACTATAATACTAGTACTTAGGATTAATTAATTGTTTGTAATATTGGTCAACATGAGTTGATATAACTATCCTTACAAAAGGATAGTTCTATTTCTAGCTATTTAAATATTATTATTACTTTGTGTTTGTATTGTATTTGTGTTTTATTTATCTTTATTTTTTGTTAGTGTTGTAGCCATCATTATTATACGAGTATACACTAAAGTATTAAGTTAACATCCATGGACCAAGAAATTAAGAGAACAGTGAGATTACTTTTAAGATAAAGAACTAATAGAAAGCATATAGAAGTAATTGATAGTAATAGAGACCACCCTGGTGGTGTAGGACAAGCTGTCCAATAGCATAATCCTCACTATACATTGTGTAATTATTGGAGGCCATCTAAGATGAATATTATTTGGGGATTCGGATGCAATATGTGAAAATGAAAATGAATTACTTTGAGTTGAATCTGAGTTTGATAGCTATGGTATAACAATATTAATATAGTGGAAGAATTTTAGAAGATTTGAATAGATATGTCACAACTTTATTGGAGTTATGCAACATATTGAAGATAAATATAGTTATCTCAAATGCTATATGGTTAAGATTTGTCCTTTATTCTTTAATTGGCAAAGCTTGGAGTTTGTTATAATGCTTATCTCGAGGTTTAATTGAGAGTTGAGATGAATATATGCAAGCATTTCCCACCAAGTTTTTTCCACATCAAATACTCTTCAGCTACATGAAAGATAAGCCAACTTTGATAAGAGGAGCAAAAGACATTATATGATATTATGGATTGATTCAAAGAATTTTTGAAAATGGCCCAACAATAAGGATTTGAATTATTATTTCAAGCTCAAACTTTATATAATAGGTTGAAATACTTGATGAGGTGCATGATTGATGTGACCTTTGGTATTTCTATTATGAACAAACACCTTGGGGCACATTATCTATTTTAAGAGCTTGTGAAAAATAACTATCAAACTCTAAATAATTAAGTATTTGGAAGAAAATAAATTGGAGTATTAGATTTAGAGAGATTGGCCATAATGGAAGCTAAGTTGGATGTGTTTTCCAATATATTTTGGAGCCCAAAAAGGCAAATAATAAAGTATGGGAGAAATTGTTATTTCATAATAGAAGTAAATAGTGAATTTAAATCTGGTATATCAAGTGGAGAACCATTATTTTTCAAAATAAATGATATGTATTCCATCCCAATAATAATTCCTCCATGCTTTACTATCCCAACATAAGAAATCTTTAAAGCATCATGTCATATAGAAGTTATGGGAATGTGTAGTAGAATATGGGTCAATTCCAAAAGAATTTTGATAATAACTCAATGGGTTATCAATTGCAAAGAGCTTCAAACTCAAATTTCAACCACTTAAATGGAGTAGAAATTTTGTCACTTGAAGACAATATACTTTCCTTACACATAGTGACAAAGAAATAAAATAAACTTCAAGAGAACAAGATGGAATGAATTCAAATGAGACTCGAATACATGAATATGATAATAAAAATCATTAAGAATCAACTTGAATAACTAGACTTATTGTTAAAAGATAAGAACATGAATGAGCTACTGAATGATATTGAGATAAATCCAAACAAATAATTTTTTATTACACTTAAAAGTAGCAATGAATTAGAGAGATAACAAGTAGAAATGAAAGCTAAAAGAGGAGCTGAAATAGAAGAGGAAGATATGATAGAAGATATCATGTTTTTTTTCCAAAGTCTTGATGCAACCCACTATGATGGCACAAGATGCTGTATAATTTTCCAATGTTGTAATATTCATAGAACTCAATGCCCAACTCATGCCGCTAACTATGACAAATGAAAAAGTGGAGAAGAAGGAGGAGATACATAATTACAGATCAACCGAAGTAATGATTAAAAAGATATGAAAGAGGAATACTATGAAAAAGGTAAATATTTATCTCCAAATCTTCCTTTTTCATAGTGTTTTAGAAAGGAAAACATGGAAGAGCAATTTGAGAGATTTTTCAATATTTTTTGGAAGTAACAAGTTAATATACCATTTTCCAAAGTCTTATCTTAGATATCAAAATTACATGAAGTTCATGAACAATATAATAAGTAGCAAGAAAAAATTGGAGACCTATGAAATTATGAATATAGCTGAGAAATATAGCACTATCATCTAACATTATCTTCTGAAAAAAACAAAAGGATATGGTAAGTTTTATGATTCTATGCATTGTTAGGAAATACATATTTAGAAAGTACTATGTGACTTGAATCATGTGTGAATTTGATGTCATTGTCCATATTGTGGAGTTTATACCATGGCAGGATTACTTCAACCACTCTTGCTTCAAATTGTTGAGTATTCAATCAAGTTTTTGAATGGTGCTATTGAAAATATAATAGTGAAGGTTGCTAAATTTATTTTTGATAGATTTTGTTAAGCTAGATATATAGGAAGACAAATACAGTCCATCGATCTTGTGATGATCATTTTTAGTCATTTGACAAGTGTTAATTGGTATCAAATAAAAAAAAATCATACTTTGTATGGGAAAAGAAAAAGTAAGATTCAACCTCTATAAAAGCCTATAAAATCTAGACTATGATAAGAAAGATTATTGAAGAAAAGATAGCCTCCTATGCACTAAAATGAAATAAAATGTAGTCTTCATATGGAAAGACTTAGTAGAAGATTGTTGGCCTGAAGAAGGTGAAAAAGATAATGAATTAGATAAACTAAGAATTGAGGAAAATAGTGGAAGTGATAATGAAGAAGAATTCTATGAAGTTGTGACATTCGTCAAAGCCATGATTTTTAAAAAATTAAAGTCAAACTACTCCAAATATGTGAAGGAAAAGGTAGAAATGAAGAAATTCTCAATTCAACATTATGGAAAAATTATTGAGAAGATTTTCAAGTTTACAAAAGAAGTACAAGCAAAGGAAAGTTCCTAACTAATCATTGATATGCTAGAAGATAAAGATAAGGCAGAGATAATAATAATAATGAAATATCAAAGGCATATGAAGATAAAGTTGTTATGATAAAGAATGTCACAACTCCTAAATACATCATGACTTTACATGATAGATCAATGTTTAAAGTCATGACAAGAGAGAATGTCATGATAATGGAGGAATAAAAACTTAAAGAGAAAGCCATAATTTTTTAAAAATCCATGACAAATGTGATCTGAAAAGCAATTCCACATGCTGAGACTTTACAATATGTCATGGAATTATCAAAAAAAAAAATCATAGGCAATGATGTCGTTAATTATCCCAAAGTCATGGCATCCATGAAAGAATACTCTAAAAAAAGATACTCTAAAGGATTATTTGATGTTGGAGGAGAAATTGGTATGGCAAGCATAAGAGAAAAAAATATATGGAGAAACTTTTCTAGATTACTAAGATCATTGACAGAATTATATATCTAATGATGGTCTAACTATAAATAATAAACATAATACTTCTTGTAAGAAAACCTAAATAATATTTTTATGTAATTTGATGAATAAACTCATACACCCTTGATTCATATACAAAATAATGTATCTCGAGATTTAAGATTCAAAATTCAAATTCCTAAAAAAATAGGTCACCATGACATCAAACCTAGCTGTGGTAAAGCCTTTATGATGTTATACTATATCTTGTTGTATTTATGTTTATGGGGTGTTTAAAACATAAAAGAGGTTTATTATGAGAGTTTGTTACACTAAATCTTTTGTTGTTATACTATATCCCTTCTTGCAATTTGATGTTAATCAAATAAAAAATAATATATCACAAGAAAGTGCATATTTTTAGCACAACAATAAAAATCCCATAAAGGTAGGGATAATTCCCTAGCTAAATGGGCATATTTTGTCATTAATTCGTTGCTAATCCATCACTAATCTGTTGCTAAATCTCCCGCTTTTCTTGAACGGAATTTTATGAAAATATTCTATCGTTAATCCATCGCTAATCCGTTGCTAAATTCATTACTTTTCTTGAACAGAATCTTATGAAAATATTCCATCGCTAATCCATCACTAATCCGTTACGAATTTTTATTTCAATGAAAAATCAGAAATCCCTTGTTATTTCCTAGCTAATCCCTCGCAATTTAGCTAGGGATAGATCCTTAGCTAAAATCCCTAGCTAAATCAATATTTTTCTTGTAGTGTAGTATGTTTAGCACTTTATGTGCTGACATTTTTGGGTGACTTGGCATATATTTACTAGTATGTGTATGTATTTGAGGATCTAGAGGAAAGGTTTCACTAAATATCAATTTTGAAAGAATTTGATAAATGTTAGTGAAATCATGGTTATTTTGGGTGAGATTAGTAAATTTAGCAGAGCAAAGATTTAGATGAGAGAAAAGTGAGAGAGACTCATGACATTTCATATGTCACTACTTGGGCACATATTTCATAATCTTATTCAATAGTTGTAGCATTCTTTCTTGGCTATAATTCTACAAAATTAGTAATAGCAATCTTTGTATGTCATAACTTTAACCTAGTTATTTTACTATGCAACATAATCTTCATGACTATAATATGTTCTTAAGTCTTTGTTATGTTATCTTTATAATATATTGTGATCACAACATTATTTTGACATTGCGATAGCCAAGTACCCCACTAATATAATTAGTTGCGACAACTTCCACAACTATGACTTATTCAATACAAAGCCAAAATATTAAGTATTTTGAGTCATAATATTATTTTTCTCTATTACATTTTGTTCCGCGGAGTATTTACTTTGATCATGACCTTTCCAACACCATGACATTGTGCTATAGTGAGAAAATACTAAAGTCATAGTCATTCCTATTATATCGACTTTATATTCTAGGGATAATTTGTCTTAGTCATAATATTCTTGGTGTCATGACATTGTTCTCTAAAGGAGAGTTACTTGAGTTGTGACATTCATTACCTCTGTGACTTCGATACTCTAGAAAAGAATTGACAAGACAATAAAGTCATGACCTCAAGTTAGTAGTGTGACTTCAAGCTTAAAGCATCACATAGATCCCCAAAGGATTAAAGTAATACTAAAAGAAATTCACAATATGAGAAAGAGGGGAATATGATTTCAAGCCAAGAGCATGCAAAAATTTAGGAGATGTGATTTTTAACACATAATTAGGGACAACTCCAAGACAAACATGAGTAAGAATTCTTGGGTTTTAGTTTTGAAATATATATCCTCACTTGGGCATTCATTGAGAACTTTCAATTCCATTAAATGACTTTTAAAATATCTCACATGAATTCTTTCTCAATGTTAGACTAAATTTTGATCTAAGGTTGGTACAATATATGATTTTATAATATTTATGTTTATGTTAATAGTGTGGTCTAGATATTGATTAGAATCAAAACTTTGGGTTTTTATTGTAATATAGGTGCATGCATGTCAGCCATGGTGAATGGTGATGAGTGGGTCACTAGACATACTCATAAGAAATAGTAAGAAGGAAGTGAGAACTTATATAATTTTAAAGCATACGATAAACTCATGTGTGAATACCATAAGTTGACCTAAGTTAAATCATTACATGTTACTTAGGGAGTTGAAATCACCAACATACTTAGGACCAATCCATTGTGCATATCATAGAAGAATTGACCTTGAGTGATATTGGGTTAAGTAGAATATCTAATCAAAGAGTTTTACCAAAGTGTGAGAGTCATGTATTTTTTGAGGAAGACAACGAGATGTAAATCATGAGGCACACACAAGAAGAAATGTTTTGTATGGTGGTGACAATCATGTTAGAATATGACCTAAAAGTCAATCATTAGATGATTATTTTTGGACTTTTGTATCATACCTTATATGTAAAGAGGCATCATTTTATGATTATTATATTTAATTATATCTATGTAAATAATAAATGAATATAATAATGCCCTAGAGTGATATATTCGATGGAATACTACTCTAAATTATCCCTAGTCAAGTATTAATATTCGAGGGCAATATTAATACATTAAGACTAGCATGTAGATTAACTAATATGAGATATTAGTTAACTCATGTAGGTTAAATAATATGAGTATATGTTGGAGAGCATATACTGAACTTACCCACTATGAGAATGTTGCATCGATTATTATATAAGTGTCATATACATTCTCATGGTGACTATTAGTATGAATTATCTTTTAAACTAAAGTCACTATGATTCCCTACATAAGGAGTTATATAGTTTAGATTCAGCAAATATCACTTATAACAAGGATGGTTATAAAGTTATTTACTAGGTATATAATAAATTGTGCAGAGGGATGTGATTGACGTAGATGTAATTTTTCTCTTATATATAACATAAGTGATATTAGTTGGCACCTTGATTGAGTAGGACTACCAAAATGCATGATCATGCTCAAATAAGTCAATATGAGATATTGAGCTTATTTATTTAAGTTAGTCTACTCAAAGATCAAGAAACATATATATTGATGTGATGATAACATGATTTGTGTCTCATAAATCAATCTAGATACCATGGACAAAAAGTCTAAGTCATACAATAAAATAAGTCATGAAATTATGTTAAGTTGAATCTATTATATTTTTGTTACTTGGGTAGAAATGATATATTTCTAAATGCATTTCATTACTTGTTTCTTTAAAAATAGATTTTAAAGTCACTGCCAGCGTTATGAGAACTTATTGGGTTACACACATAAAATATATATATTTGGAGTTCATTTTATTTTAGTTAGACTAAAATAAACTGGGCCTAATCTTAAGTCTGAAATTCATTTTAGATCTTAAGCTAATTGGACTAAAGAGTTTGGTCCAATTAGTAAATGTTTGGACCTTTAAAATGGGCCTAAACTTAAAGCTCATGTTTTTTTCTTTTAGAAAGGTGTCATTAATAACACATCTTTTTTGTTATTGACACATCCTTTTAGAAAGGTGTGTAAAAACTCAAAAGGTTTCATTAAAAACATATTTTTTTAGAAAGGTATGTTAAAAACTAAAAGTTATTATTAAATGACACATAAATTTAAATGATGTGTGAAAAACCAAAAGGTTTCATTAATGAAACATCCTTTTAGAAATGTGTGTGAAAAACTGAAAGGTTCCATTATTGACACATCTTTTTAGTTAATGAAACATCCTTTTAGAAAAGTATGTGAAAAACCAAAAGATTTTATAAAATGAAAGAGATAAAAAAAATATAGAACAAATATACATTTGTGTGGATACCACTAGAGGCAAGGAAACTTGACCGTGCTAGGATTCAACCGAACAATTTAGAATCAAAAGTATTTTTTTGGTCTACAATAGGTAACATCTTTGTCTAACATTTAATTGTATTCACTTAAATCATTAGTGAATTCCTAGTCCACTACAAAATTCTAATATGAAATTTACTAGAACCCTCTAATGGTATTAGAGGAAGGGTGCAAATTGATTAAATCATTTTATATATTTGTTTATATTTGATATGAACAAACATATTATCATGATTATATGAATGATTTATAGGCATTTTGATTAATCTTGCATGAAATAGATCTATAATATTAGGATGATTAATATAATAAATAGTTTAATATGATTAAATAATATTGTTTATAACTTATTCATGTTAATACGATTAAAATGAGTACTACATTCTATTTACATGATAAACAAGATTGTAGTATGATTACATTTATGAATTATTATATGGTAATTGTTTAAAATGATTAGATATTCATATAATTTTTATACGAAGATATTTAAATATTAAACAATTTTATAGATGAACTGTGATTTGATTACTATCATAAACTAGTTTTATAAATCAATTTTTTTTGTTAAGAGGTGATGCCCCTAGACCCCACTAGGGATAATCCCCCTGGGACCCCAAAATTTAAATGTCTTATAAATGATTAATTTGATTAATTATAATCATGATAAAGTGATGTTAGATGTATGTTTTTCATGGTGCATTGTTATGGCCCTTTCCCCCATTTGATTGTATTATGTGTGTTGTTGCTACAAATTAAATACGGCATGTGTAGCATGCCTTTTTAATTTACAATTCAAGTTGAAAAATTTTTTTCTCAAAAAATGCTTCTCGAATGTAACGAAGTTTCTTTCTATTTGTGTAATGTATGATTAGAATAGTATTAGATTAGAAGGTTATTCTAAAGAAGAAAGCAACCAACAACATATGACAACCGAGGAAGTACTTGGAGAAGATACAATCCCTTTAGGTTGACCTTTCAATTTTCTCATTAGCTTGAGAAAATCATTTTAGTTGGGGCCATAACCATGTCATGCTTATTTTGTGTTTGTGCAATATATGTTGATACATAACTAGCCTAAAAAATAAATACAAACACTTATAAATATATGTGATGCATGTTAAATTTGTTATTTTACTAAACAATTATAAAAATCCCTCAAATTAAAATTAAGTCAATAAAAGATGCCTACCAAAGTTTGATACTGCCTCGATCAATATTAGATAGGTTTTCCAAAGTGAAGTATCTTTATTTATCATGGTAGAATGCAATAGAATAATTGTGATATCCATCCTATTAAATTTTGGGTGAGACTTAACTAAATTATCTCAATTAGATTGAGAAATTAGAGGCATAAAATTAGGAGATGCACAATTAGATGAGCTATGAATAAAATGTATTATTTACCTAATTATCTAAGAGTTTCATTAGATATAATTGGTAAATGTTACCTACCTAAATAGCTATATTTTGGAATATTAGCCAAACTAGCATTGGACAAGGTCAAATATGAATCTTGACCCACTAAAGGATAAATTTAAAGAGAAAATTGAGGGATTATTTTCAACCTAATGATTTAATGGGAGGATCATTTAATTAAAGTCCTAATTAAATAAAATTTAAATATGATACTAATTTCTACATAATTTTAGATTACCATGTCTACAGATATGTCAAACAACTTATCACTACGATCTGTCTTGAGAAGGACAAGCTCGATGGAGCTAATTTCTTGAACTAGTATAAGAATTTGATGATTATCCTCAAACAAGAAAAAATATTATATGTCCTAGAGCAGCCTATTCCTAAATAAGTTGCTCCTGATAACTCTCGTTCTGATAAGGATGCTCATAAAAGATACCAAGATTATGCTTTGGATGTAGCATGCCATATACTTGACACCTTGAACTTTGAGCTTCAAAAGCAACATGAGAACATGGATGCTTATGATATGGTTGAACATTTAAAATGACTATATCAAGAGCAGGCAAGGCATGAGAAGTATGATGTATCTAAGGCCTTGTTTCAATGCAAGATGACATAAGGGAGCCTTGTTAGAACTCATGTGCTCAAAATGATTGAGTATATAGAGAATCTAGAAAGGTTTGGCTTTCCATTGAGACAAGAGTTGGCTACTAATTTAGTTTTGCAATCATTTTCTAAAAGCTATAATCAATTTATCATGAATTACAACATGAAAAATATGTCAAAACTTTGCCTAAATTGTTAAACATGTTGAGAACTTCTTAACAAAATCTTAAAAAGATCAAGCCCATAACGAAGGTGCAAAAGGGCAAAGAAAAATGTAAACCTAAAGGTAAGGGTAAACCCCAAACCAAAGGCAAGACAAAATCTTCTACATTGAAACCTAAGGGAGGGGTGACTAAGAAATGTATTTGATTCCACTGTGGTCAGAGTGGATATTGGAAGAGGAACTACAAACAATACCATGAAGAATTGATAAAGAAAAAAAGGAAGTGAGACTTTTGCCTTAGGTATTTATGTTATTGAAGTCAACTTATCTACTTCTCTTTATCATAGGTATTAGAAACCTGATGTACTTCTCACATTTGTAATGATGTGCAGGATCTTAGAAAGTGTAGAACATTGACAAAATGCTAGGTAGACCTACGTGTTGGCAATGATGCAAGAGTTGTTGCTATGGTTGTAGGGTCCATATATTTTACATTTGCATACTGAACTTATTTTAGAACTTGAGAATTATTATTATGTATCTACTTTATCTAGAATAATATTTCTATTTCTTTTTTGGACAAGAAAGATTTTTCATTTATAATAAAGAACAAATATTGTTTTATTTATTTAAGTGAGATGTTCTATTATAATGCACGATTAATGAATAGTATCTATGTTCTATACCTTGAAAGCCCAGTGTATAACATAAATACAAAACAAATAAAATTAATAATTTAAACCAAACATATCTTTGACACTACCGCTTAGGCCATATAAATGAGAAATACATATCTAAAGTCCATAAAGATGGACTTCTAGACTCATTTGATCTTGAATCATGTGAAGTATGCGAGTCTTGTCTATTAAGCAAAATGACAAACTTTTTTTACTGGTCAAAGTGAATGGGCAAATGAATTGTTAGGAGTTATACATAGTGATGTATCTGGCCCATTCAATATAATAGCTTGAGAAGGCTACTAGTATTTCATTACATTTACTAATGATTTTAGTAGATATGACTATGTGTATTTATTGAAACACAAGTCAGAATCCATTAAGAAAGTTCAAAGAATTTAAGAATGAAGTACAAAATCAACTTGGAAAAAGCATTAAGATACTTCGATCAGATCAATGTGGTTAATACATAAGCCAAGATTTTTGTGATCATTTAGTTCAGTGTGGGATCATATCTAAATCCAACTCACTCCACCTGGAATACCACAATGGAATGGTGTATCAAAAACGATAAATTATATTCTATTAAACATAGTACGATCAATGATGAATCATGTTGTTCTTCCTTCTTCCTTTTGGGGACATGCTCTAAAGACAACTACTTTTACACTTAACTATGTCCATCTAAGGCAGTTACAAAGACACTATAATAGATATGGACTAGAAAAAGTCCCATGGTGTCTTTCATGAAGATTTAGGGTTGTGAAGCTTATGTTAGACATCAAGTCATCAGAGAAACTAGGACCCAAATCTGACAAATACTATTTTGTAGTATATCCCAGAGAAACAAAGGGATACTACTTTTATATTCCCACTCAAGGTAAGATGATTATCACAAGAAATAGTATTTTTCTAGATATAGAATTTATTTCTAGAAGAACTAGTGGGAGAAAAGTAGATCTTGAAGAAATTTGAGATACACAAACTAGCATTGAGACTTTAATAGAACTAGAACATGCACCACAAAGTATTGTGGATCATGAACTTATTGTACTAAAAGAAATTATGGAACAATAACCTGTTCGAGTAGAAAAAGCTCTGCGTAGATCTGATAGGAAATATCATCAGTAAGAAAATTATTTTCTTCTCCTGTCTAGTCATGGTGATGTAATGCTTGTTGATCAAGACAAGCCTACATCCTATCAAGAAGCTATAAAGAGTCTAGATTATGAGAAATGGTTGGATGCAATGAGATCTAAAATAGAATCCATGTATACCAACTATGTATGGACTTTGGTTGGTCCACCTAAAGAGATAAATCTCATTGGGTGCAAATGAGTTTTTGAAAGAAAAATTGGCATGGATGATAATGTGCATACCTTTAACAGGTAATTGGTTGCTGAAGGTTTTAAACAAATTCATTGTATAGACTATGATGAAACATTTTCACCAATTGTGATGATTAAATTCATTCAGATCTTGCTTGATATTGTAGCTTACCATGATTATGAAATCTGGAAAATAGATGTCAAAACATAATTCCTTAGTGGGAATCTATTTGAGGATGTGTACATGACACAACCTGAAGGTTTTATTGATCCAAAAGATGCTATAAAGATATATAAGTTGCAAAAGTCCATTTATGGATTTAAGCAAGCTTCAAAATGTTGGAATCTTCAATTTGATAATGCTATCAAAGAGTTTGGTTTTTAATTAAGAACGAAGATGAACTTTGTGTCTACAAAAGGATTAGTGGGAGCAAAGTCATATTTTTAGTTTGTATGTAAATGACATACTTCTCATTGAAAATGATATCCCAGTCTTATAATCTATAAAGGCTTGGCTTGGAAATTATTTTTCAATGAAAGACTTAGGTGAAGCTGCCTATATATTAGGCATAAAGATATATAGAAATAGATCTAAGAGATTGCTTGTCCTGAGTCAGAGAACATATATTGACTAAGTACTTAATCATTTAGTCATGCAGAATTCTAAGAAAAGATTCTTGCCAATATCACATGGAGTGAGTCTTTCTAAGCCTTTATGTCCCTCTACTAAAGAGGAATTGGAATGCATGGATAAGATTCCATATACATCTACTATTGGGTCTATCATGTATGTCATGATTTGTACTCGTTCTGATGTCTCATATGCACAAAGCATGACGAGTAGATACTAGTTAGATCCATGTGAGTGTCACTGATAGTAGCCAAAAATATTCTTAAGTACTTAATAAGGACTCAAGATTATTTCTTGATATATAGAGGTGATGAGGAGCTCGTTGTAAAGGGTTAGAGTGATGCAAGTTTTCAAACTGACAGGGATGATTCAAGATTACAATCAGGTTACGTGTTTTCTTTAAATAGTGGTGCTGTGAGCTAGAAGAGTTCAGAAAAAGATATAGTTCTTGATTCTACTACAGAAGTTGAGTATATTACTACTTCTAATGTGACAAAAGAAACTATTTGGATCAAAAATTTCATCACAAAATTTGATGTAGTTCCTAGCATAACTAATCTAGTAGGCTTTTATTATGACAACAATAGGGCTATTGAACAGGCTAAGGAATCTATATCATCAGTAATCAAAACACATACTTCAGTGGTTACATCTCATCCGAGAGATTATCAATAGAGAAGATGTGAAGATATCCAGGGTACCAATAGATGACAACATAACAGACCCACTAACCAAGGCTTTAATATAGAGGAAGCATGATGGTCATACTAGGTCACTAGGTATTAGATGCTTAAGTGATTGGCTTTAGTGCTTATGAGAGATTGTTAGAGTATACCCTAAAAGTCAATCATTATATGATTCTTTTGGGACCTTTGCATTATATCTTATATATAAAAAGACATCATTTTATGATTATTATATTTATTTAGACATGTGCAAATATTAGATGAATATAATAATACCCTAGAGTGATATATTATATGGAATACTACTTTAAATTATCCCTAGTCAAGTATTAATATTCAATGATAATATTAAGTTAACACATGAGTATATGTTAGAGAACATATATTGAACTGACCTATTATGAGAATATTGCATAGAAATGTTATATAAGTGTCATACACATTTTTACAGTTATTATTAATATGAATTGTCCTTTGACCCGAAGCCACTATGATTCCCTACATAAGGAGTTATATACTTTAGATTCAATAATCACCACATATAATAAGGATGGTTATAGGGCTATTTACTAGGTATACAATAAATTGTGCAGAGAGATGTAATTGATATAGATGGAATTTACCCCTTCTTTATAATGGAAGTGGTATCAGTTGCCCCCTTGATTTAGTAGGACTACTAAAATACATGGTCATACTCAAATAAGTCAATATGAGATATTGAGCTTATTTGTTTAGGTTATATTATGTAAAGATTAAGAAACATATAGATTGATGTGAGGATGACACGATCTGTGCTTAATAAATTAATCTTGATATCATGGACAAAAAAAAGGATTAAATCATAGAATAGAATAAGTCATTATATTAGGTTAAGTAAAATCTATTATATGTTCATCACTTGGGTAGCAATGATATATTACTAAATGCTGCTTATTACTTATTTCTTTAATATGAGATTTTAAAGTTACTACCAATATTATGAGAACCTATTAAGTCACACACACAAATATATATATATATATATATATATATATATATAGTTCATTTTATTTTAATTAGACTAAAATAAATTGGGCATTATCTTATGTCTGAAATTCATTTCAAATCGTAAGATAATTGGACTAAAGAGTTTGGTCCAATTAGTAGATGTTTGGCCCTTTAAAACATGCCCAAACTTAAAGCCACATTTTTCTCTTTTAGAAAGTTGTATCATTGATAACACATCATTTTCATTAATGACACATCCTTTTAGAAATGTATATGAAAAACCAAACGATTCTTTAATGACACATTATTTTAGAAAGATGTGTAAAAAAACAAAAGGTTTCATTAATGACACATCCTTTTAAAAATGTGTTTGAAAAACTAAAAGGTTTCATTAATGACACCTCCTTTTTTAAAAATGTGTGAAAAAACAAAAGGTTTCATTAATGACACATCCTTTTAGAAATGTATGTGAAAAACTAAAAGATTTTATTAATGACATATCCTTTTAGAAATGTGTGTGTAAAACCATAAGGTTTCATTAATGACACATCTTTTTAGAAAGGTTTGTGAAAAATTAAAAGGTTTCATTAATGACACATCTTTTTAGATAATAATATATCCTTTTAGAAAGATAATAAAAAATGAGAAAGATAGAAAATGAAAAATATAGAACTGAGATATGTTTGTGTGGATACTACTAAAGGCATGGACAGTTGATTGTGCTAGGATTTGACCAAACCATTCAGAATCAAAAATATTTTTTTGTGTTACAATAGATAACATCCTTGTCCAATATTTAATTATATTCACTTGGATCATTAGTGGGTTCCTAGTCAGTTGTGAAATTCTAATATGAAATTTACTTGAACCCTAACAAAGCATTCATGACAATTTTTGTTGTATGATTTTCATATGTATGATTCATGAGAAGTAGAGGTGTCGAGTAGGATGTACTGGGCCAAGAGGTGCTCGGCCTCATTTCGAGCCAGGCATGACACGGTTGCCTAGCCCGAAGGCATAGTCAAGTGGCATGGTCAAGTATCATGCCCCAAAACTTGAGCCAAGTTTAGGGTGCAGCCTGATTGGACTATGCCTGACCCATCCTCTTTTATTTAAAAATATTATTTTTTTAATAAAAAAAAACTCTTGCCCAACTTTTTACACATGGCGGGTTTTTTAAAAATTTCTGCCACATATTTGGCAGACGATATCCATGTGGGAAGGTGTTGGCCCACATAGACATGCAACATGTGGTGCCTAGATCCACATATAAGAATGAGATACTAAAATACTATAAGTTGGAAAAAAATAATAACTAATAAATTTAGGGAATATAGTGGTGTAGTATCCATGACGTTCAATATCTGGACTAGTCATGATGATGCATTTTATGCATGTCTCACTGCTCACTTTGTAGATTCTAAATAAAAAATATATTATGATTTTTAAAGATTATCCATCCTCTTGATGGCCTGGTCATATATGAGTACATGATGAGAATCTTTAGAGAATATAATATTAAAATTAAAATATAAAGTATCACATTTGATCACGCATCTAATAATGGTGTAGCCATTAATATGTTTGTTAGTATTATTAGAGATGAGCCATTAAGAAAGATTTTTCATGTTAGATATATGTTTTACGTCATTAACCTAATTATACAAGTGGGGATGAAGGTCGTTTCTCCTGCTTAAAAAATAAAATATAACTCACTAAAATATCTTCAGATATCTAGCATACAACAAGAGTTTGGTAATCTTAGTTTGTCTGTAGGTCTAAAGAAGAAGAAATTGAAAATGGATCTAAGATACCATTGGCATTACACATATTTGATATTGGAGTCATGTGTTATATACGAACATGTAAAATTATACTATGTCAATAGTAATAGTGATGAACTTATTATTGACGATATTAAGTAGGATACAAAAATTTCATTTATGAAATTCCTAAAGATTTTTTATGATATGATGAACATGTGTTCATTAGTTAATACTTTCACCACTTGCACTACACTCAGGTGCATATGTAATATTAGTAGTATATTTATTAAGTTTAGAGATGACTCGACATATTTGTGACATGGCTGTTGAGATGAAAACTAAGTATTTAAAGTATTGGTCCATCATTCCAACTCTCTATTGTCTGGCTACCTGCATGAATCCTAGGGTTAATGTGGAAGATGTAAAGAATATTTTGACATATGTATCCTTGTGCATCAATCAAGAATACCAACATGAAGGGTTCATTCAAGAGAAGTTGACTGAGTTATTTACATATTATGATACTTGGTATGGTAATAGTAGTATCCAGGCTCAGAGTATGGACAAAGATAACTTATTCAGAGACAATGACTTTTCTATTCAGTTAGCAGTGGGGAAACGACATGGTAGACCATTGAATAGGAGTGAGCTATATTAGTATTTAGATATTGATTACTGGTCAATCATATCACATAATTATAATAAAAACATTGATATTTTATAGTGGTAGAAATCATATCAGTCTATCTATCCCATGATGTCTAAGATGACACATGATCTATTGACTCCTTCAATATCGATCAAAGTATCGAAGTCTACTTTTTCTATTACAATCAATATGATTTCGGATAGGAAATCAAGACTATGGCTAGATATCATTGAAACACTAGCATGCATGAAGGATTGAGAGGATTCGAAGTTGAGCATCCATGATTGAGATCATCCTGGAACAAGAGTCAAGGAGTTGGTGGCAGATGATGACTCATGAGATTTAAAGAAGGTCGAGCCTATCATTAGTAATACAATCAGATTCTTACATAATGAATCGATTTCATATTTACACCAATTAGCATTAGGATTAAAGTAATTGAGCTTGCATTATTATTATGATTGAGTTTGATGATGTTTATTTTATGTTGTTGTTATGATTTGTGAGTTGTGACTTTGTGTTATTTTATTTATTTTTGGATTGAATGATAAATGAATAATTGATGTATTTTTTTAATATTTTTTGTGACTTATGTGAAATAAATAAATAATATAATATCATACTTGCAAACTCATAAATGTTAACTTAGAATATAAAATTTGTAAAAAAAGAATTAAAATAATAAATTCACAATTTTGAGAGCGAGATGGTGAGTCGAGTGTGACTATGTGAGTTGGTCTCAGACTCAAAGTCCGTGCTATGCTAGGGCTTGGACCTAGCCGCGAGGCTAAGCTAGTAAAAGAAAAACCATGCTCGAACTGACCTGACTCGACAGGGCCCAACAAGACCGGGTCTGAATTTGGCCAGACTCAGAGATATGGACCATGCCGAGCCAGCCAAAATTGAGTTGTGTCGTGCTGGTATGGCATGACCTTTTTGACACCTCTTATGAGAAGATGTGTATTAGTTATCATGATTATGTAAAGGTATCAACTAAGCTAAGAAGCCTGAGCACAATATGAGGCACAACATAAAAATGTCATGCCTTACTCTACATGACATGGTTCATATCCATGGCTATAGTGTGGTTGTGCCAGCCCACACCATGGCTAGAGTGTGGTTGTGCCAGCCCACACCATGGCATGTCCTGCTCCTGCCCATATGGACTAGTTTTAGCATAGGTAATTAAACTAGGCTAGCCTAGACCTGACCTAGGCTATCCTAGCTAGGACTAACCTGGCATGATCAGGCACAACCTAGGTAAACAACATGGAAATGGGTCATTTCAGGTTGCCCATTTTTAGAGTCATGCCAGCATGGCATGGCCTTTGACACATTTATGAGTATGGTGCTTTCAAAGCCAAAAGCATAAATACTTTTATTACTATATTATCTCATATATTTAAGATATTATAGGTTAGAGAATAGAAGTGTATATTCAAAGCAATCATTAAGAGTATTTGCTATATTACTAAAAAGGAATAGATGTATGAATGACTAATGAATCAAATAATATATGCCTTTGGTGATGAAACACTAAGGGTACAATTAAGAGAGGACTATCCTTGGTAGTGACATTTACAGAATGACAACCACCTTGTATGTCAAAAAGGATACTAGGATATTTTTAAACTAATCTACCCTCCATCTGACAATCAAACATAACATTAACTAAACACTAACGAAATATCATCACTCATAAGAAACTAAGACAACCCTAGAGTCTAAATATATTCCAAAATCTCATGTCTATTTACTCAACTTCAGTAATATTTAGTTCATTGTTGGTTGGTCAATAGCCTACGCAATTCCTATAGAATTATTATCAAGATTTACATCTATTTTAATAATTTTATGACTCATATACTTGTGAGACTATATTGGATGAGAGACAATCGCCAATGAGCTTTTGGGACCATGTTTTTTGAGAACAAGTTTTGACATCCTCACAAAATCATAATAAGAAGTCATTTGACTAAAGAAATAATACTTTTATATGTTTTTGTAAAATAGGTGGGATTCTTATGATATTGAGCATGATATCTTATGTTACTTTTGAGCAATCTAAAATTATAGGAGTCGACCACCTAACTATTTTCTAACAACTTTATTCACCAACTCAACATATATATCTTTTCGGATTACCTTATTGGTGAAGGTTTGATCATTGGGCATCATATGTGTATAAGTTTTTTTTTTGTTAATATTTGTTGTCTTAGACATGTGGAATTTAATTTTCAATAAATTTTTAATATTATAAAGATATTAGCCAAATGTTTATTTTTACATCCTCAGAAAGAAAATCATTGATGAACATATTATCACTAAATAATTAATAGTAGTATTCATTAACACCATGAAAACAGCCTCTATTGAGTGTGTCTGACATGGAAAAGTATTATCCTCAAAGAATCAACTTTGAGCAAGGAATATTTTCTTAAATGAGGATTCTCTAGGAAATGCCTATTTTTGTTGGTTAACACATCATGACAAGATCATAATTTTCTAGAAATCACCTTGAGAAAGCATATCCATCATCTTTGGGGATCAAACTCATGTCCCCAATGCTAGATCATACATCCTCTTTATCGGTTGAACTACCTTGTGATTGGTAAAATTTAAGTTATTTGTAATTTGCATGTTATTTGCATTATAAAAATTTTTCTAAAAAGCCAAATACATATCATATGGCATTGATATCATTTCACATGAAACATGATTATATTGTTGTTCAAGTTACCTATATTTTCATTATACTTATTTGGTCAATCTATCTTATCATTATTTGTTGGATGGGCAACATGCATATGTTTTATCTCTTTTTGAATATCTCATTCGTATATATATTTCATAAGATATACAGTATCATCATATGAGTTCCATTATGCATCAATAATAAAAAATATGAAGTATAAAGAATACTGAGTTTCATATATAGTTTTATGTGTAATAGTCAACTTATGTTCCCATAAAAGTTTAACTCTTTCAAATTTCCCACCTTTTCAATCTCTGATATAAAATAATTATGTGCTTTATTATGTGTAATAGTCAACAAATGAAGTATAAAAATCAAATTTATCATTCTCATTATTATTCAAATATATGAAGCTCGAGTTGACTTAGTGAATAAATAAGTAATCATCATGATTTCATAAATGTCTTGCAATTTTTTTTTTATTTTTCATCTAAAATACTTATGTGCTTTATTATAATGTCTTGTTATTCAAAGAACAACAATTATAAATAAAAACCTAAAAAAAAATGAAGACTCAATGGAAAAAAATCAAACATTACTAAGTTTATTAATAAAACTCCCAATATAAATATTAATCATTATATTATAGCGTGAACTAAAAGATGTGGTATGCCCATTTGGTAATACCATATCCAACCAGATATTATTATATAATATTTTTTTTCCTTGATCTTATTGGAATGATAATGAAATATAAACTTCCTTAGATAATGTGATTCTAATCAAAATTCTTAATAACTATGCTCGTAAAAACAACACTTTAGAGATGAGATTTTATTCAAATATTATTACTAATGTAATACAATCCAACTTGTTGATATTTTTTTCATTTAGCATGTTTGTATCAAGAACTAAATTTTTAATACCTCATATTATTTTTCCTAGATTACACATAAAATGTTAAAATACACATTATTATTATTATTATTATTATTATTATTATTATTATTATTGATTATTACATTAATTATCAGGTACAAACAATTATTTACCAAAATAGCAAATGATATATTTAATAACCAAAAAAAGGGTGAGTCCATAAATGGCAAGTATGTGGGCTCCAAAGAGAATTATCTAAATATTTTGGAGAATATTATGATCAGTGATATATAATTACAAACTCAAATCAATTAATATTGACATTTTGGTAATATTAGCAAGTTAATTCTAAGAACTTCAAAATTATTAATATTAAGCTTGGCACAATTTGAGGATGTGTGATTGTCGATGAACTCTCCCAGCCCGATATGCCAAAAGGATAAAATAACGAGACTTATGAAGACAAATGAATAATTTCTCATTTAATTTGATGGCATTGTTAAAATGATTTTAACAAGATAACATAGCTAATGATGTGAACAATGTTCCACGAGAAAGCAATAAAATAACAGCTAAGAACATTGGGTCCCAAGAAGTTGGGGTGATGGTGATTATCCATAAATATAGCTTTTGAGAATGACTCATTTCACACTTATTATGAAAAGTTGCAATTAGTGATATATTAGAAGCATTTCATATCAAATTATAATAAGATATATTTTGATAATTTTTGATTATGTGGTTTGAAAGAATTCATAAGTTAGTAATATTATCTCTCAAAGAATTTTGTTTTTACAAAATGTTAAAGGATGTGACCTTGTGGCTTATGGAGTGTTAAAATGAATAATTTCTTTTCTAATTCATTGAAATCATTACAATATATGACCTTTAAGTATTGTTTTTACTAAATTAGTTTCCATACAAAGACCCAATTGATGTGACTATGTAACTATTGAATATATATGTTGTAAGCTGGATATAAGAATATCCATAGCTCATTATTTTGTAAAGTAATAATTTTTTTTCTGAAAAGTTCTTTTTAACATATGCATATAGGATGCTAATTTTTGAGGTAATAAATAAGTTTTAGGATATGAAAAAGTTAAATAATTGGTGGTATAAGTATTAAATTTGTATAATTAGTTTGAAGGATTTGAATAATTATAATTATTTTTAATAATTTTAAATTTGATATTCTAGTATTTTGTTAATGATGAAGATTTAAATAATATTTTTTTGAAATTGACTTTTTTGTTGACTTTTTTATTAAGTAAATTGTGAACATAATGATATATTTCTTCCTCTCTCCCTCCCTCTAACCCATCTCTCCCTCCATTTATCCCCCCCCCCCCCCCCCCCATCCCTCATCTCTCTCTCTCTCTCTCTCTCTCTCTCTCTTGATACGTAGTACACAAACACATTTAATGGGTATACATAAACACAGTATTGAGGATGTTAGAGGGGAGGGAAGGAAAGAGAGCGGGGCCAAGTGGGAGATAGGAGAGGGGAAATTTTATTGAAAGATTTATAATGTTATAAAGTTACATATAATATTTTTTTTATTAAAATTTGAAGGGGCAAACTTGTATTTAATCATATACATTGTTTAAAATGCAAATTATGATTTGTGATATGTTGTGAAAATAATTGTGTTTAGTGGTGATAAGTTTAATAATTAATATAAAGAAAATATACATGTTTAAATACAAAAATTTCCCTTCAAATTTTAATAAAAAATAATTTATGTTATTTTAAGCAACTTTATAATGTTACATATTTTTTTCTCTTCAACTCCTCCCCTTTCTCACCTTCTCCCTTCTCTCTTCTCTATCTCTTGCACATCCAACCCCCCCAACCTTCTACTTCCTCCCAACCCCCTGCCCTCCCTCTCACTCTCTTACCTGCCACCCTTTCTCTTCCTCCTCGCCCACTCCCTCTTTCTCTTGATAAGTAGTACACAAACATATAACATCACTTTTTAAAATGCAAACACAATATATTGGGTGTGAGAAAAGGAAGGGAGAAAGGGGGAATAGGGAGAGAGGCAACGAGAGTGATGGAAAAAGAGGGAGGAGGAGGAGGAGGGAGAGAAGTGAGATGACATAGTGAAAGAGGGAGCAAGGTAGAGAGGTGGTGGGGGCGAGGGAGAGAGGTGGAGGGGGCAAGAGAGAGAGAGAGGTGGAGGGGGCAAGAGAGAGAGAGGTGGAGAGGGCAAGAGAGAGAGGCAATAGGGACAAGGGATAAAAAAATACATTACATTATTTTTGGGGATAACCGAGACAACCCAAAAACTAAGAATGATTTGAGAATATTTTTGGATCCAACAAATAGGTTAATTAATTTTCTTGAAATTAAATTTTTTAAGTTGCATTTTGAACCATCCAAACATAGCAGATTTCAAATATATTCTATCCATATTAAATTAAAATTCAATTTTGATTTTTATTTTAAATCCATGACACTTTTCAAATTTCCCAAATTAAAATCTGGGCTGAATTTTAAATTTTTAAAAACTAAAAAATTTAAATATATTCTACCCAATTTTAATTACTTTTAAATTTAAATTGTTAATTCTCATCACATAGAATATGTATAGTTTCATATCTATTTGATTTTTTGTCCAAATAATAAACACAACTAAACCAACAAATATCCAAAATAAATAAAATTTTGAAATTAAATAAAGTTATAAATTGAAATTGATACACATGATACCAAATTGGTGAAAGGGAGAGAGATTATCAACTTAAGAAAATACCAATGGTATTTTCTTAAGTTAAGAATTTTCTTAAGTTATAAATTCATCATAAGTTAAACCTTGCAAAAGATTTTCAAATAAACTTATGATGAATGGCATGCATAACAAATGAGGGTAGTCCCCACAAAATAGGACGGCCCCCACCCTAAGAAGGATAGCCACGTTTATTCAAAAAATGGGGCTCTCCACTTATTTATTTTTACACCTGAACTTGATGCTTTGAGAAGGAGAGCACAAGGGAGACATGTGGGATATTATTCAGCTCACACATAACCTCTTCAACTAAGTCACAAGACTTTGTTGAAAAAATCTATGATCTCTCTTATTGACATGAACACATGAAAAATGGACAACCTGATTTTATCTAAAATGAGACTGCATTTTTCACAAAAAGGAAGAGGGTTGCTCCCCCTTTCTCTTTTGAATCGCAAGCACAAGTCCCTCAAAATCTGCCATGTTCTTTTTTTTTTTCTTAACAAAAACAACATACGTATATTTTTGATTTCCAAAAAAAATCTTTATGTTTTTTTTATTTTCAACTTTTCACTTTATTTAAAAATGTTAAGCATGCCTATTTTAATGTGAGTGCCCAATTATCCTAAAAATGGTATACCACTTGCACTAATTAGATTTAAACCAAACAAATATTTCAATCATTTAATTAATTAAAATACATGATTTACCCATCTTGATCAAACCTAACATCTCCATCTCTCTCCTATTTGGGAAGAAGCTCCACATTGATTTGTCTGATCCCTGATATGACTGTAATTAAACTTACTTCCAAGTCATAAGCTCCCATTGATTTTTCTGATCTATGAGAGTGGCTGTAATTAAAAAAAATAATTTTTACTTCTAAGTCATAATCTTCTCCTTGATATGCTTGAGAACCAAAATGAGATTCCTTTAAGAATCTTGGTTATTTTAAAATGAGTGCCTAACGAATTGACTAGTCTTGGTCTTCTCAAAGGAGAGGGTAAAAGCAACACATACATATGACTCTTTCTGGTCGTATTGATTATCATCCTATTACTAGACGAACTTTGAGATAGTAAATATAGATTGTTTTTCTACAAAAAGTAGATCATCCACATAGCATATATGAGTCTATGCAACTCATATTTAATGCTTGTACTTTTTTGTAAGATACTAACCCGATCAAAATAACCATAGATTAGATAATAGACTTGGAATGTACCATTACCCCCACTTTAGTTAGTGATTCTTTGACTAGTTCCATTAGTATTTCCACTTAACAATTATTATCCAACATTCCCACGGTCAACAAATTCATCCAAATATCTTGAATTTCCAAATTCAACCGATATGTCATGTTTGTCTCCAAACAAATACTTAATGTCAAACAAAATCAATGTTACATCAATGTCCATCTTAACTAATCCTCAATCTCCAAACATAGACATCACAATCCAGTCAAAATTTATGTGAATATATATTGATTGTCTTAACTAATCTCCAAATAGAATATATGTAGTTTCAAATCTATGTAATATATATATATATATAACCAAACCCATGATTGTCTAAATAATAAAAAACAACCAAACTAATAAATGTTCAAAATAACCATAATGTTGAAGTTATATATAGCTATAAATTGAAATTGATATACTTCATGTGAAATTGGTGGATTTCAGTTCTAGAATGGGCAATCTTTATCTAGTTTTCCTCCATGCATTTTGACAAGTATTCCAAGCATTGAGAATAAAACTGTATCCACCACATGTCCTCTTCATGATCACAACTAGCATAGCATGAACAACCACACAAATACCATGTGAACAACCATAATAATAGAGAGGGAGAGAGATTAGCAACTTAAGAAAGTACCAATGGACTTTTAAGAGTTTTCAAAAACCATTTCATTATACTCTCCCTTTCCATTCGAAATTGTCTCCCTTCTTTCCTTTAAACCTTATAGAAGATTTTATAATATACCTTCTATAATGAAATGACACACAAGACAAATGAAGATAGTCCCCACCAAATAAGACATCCCCAATCCAAGTGGAACCACATTTATGCAAAAAATGGGGCTCTCACCTATTTACTTTTCACAAGGCTACATTGAGAAAGGAAAGAACAGAGACTCTTGTTCAGTACACATGTATCCTTCCTCAACAAAGTTGCAAGATGTTGTAAAAAAAATCTCTCCCCTCTGTTATTGATGTGCAAATCCTGAAAAAGAAACTCATTTTTCTCTAAAATGGGATTGTTTTTCACAAGAAGGAAGCAAGATGTTCCCTCTTCCTCTTTTAAATCCCAATCACCTACCCCTCAAAATCTAGCATGTGTTTCTCTTTCTCCTTTTTTTTAAAAAACATGTATATATGTTTGATTTTCAAAAAAAAAATTATATCATTTTTATTTTATTTTATACTTTTCATTGTATTTAAAAATGTTAAGAGCACATACTTTAATGTAAGCACACAATAACAAAAAATAAACTTATAACAAAATGAGTATTTTAATTAAATGAGTTATTTATACTTTTCATTGTATATATGTTTTGGTATTCCCAAATAGAACAAAAGGAGAGATTGTTGGTTCTACCTGAGTTAGGTAAAATGAGTATTTTAATTAAATGGCCGCTTCAATTATTTATTTGGTTTTAATTTAATTGGTGCATATTGTATAATTTTTTTATGTGTATTTTATTTATACATACATGTAGAGTATATATGTAAGTCATATGTAAAGAAGGTACATATCATGTAGAGTATACATGTAGAGTATATATGTACATATAAGAGAAACCTCTCGTTGAACTTAGAAACTATTCCAGAATGCAACTTTGCTATAAATCTCTCAATAACATCTTAACGTGTCATGAATAATAGAGATTCAGGTTCAACGATCAAAGAATGCATATTATGTTTTCGTGTAAGCAAATAATGAGAAATGAAATGCAACTTACCATGACCAAAGTACACAAACTCATGAGTGATGATATGGTTCGAAGAAGTAAAACAACTAGACTAATGCGTTCCATAGTTTCAATCAATCTTGCAAGAATATTTGGAGTAAAGGCTTCAAAATCCTACACAATTGCAAGGGAAAAAAAGAGTTATTAGTAGTGATTAGAATCTTTAACATAGTATCTAGAAAGAAAAGAAAAGTAGAACCTGCAAAATACACATGCCATAAGTATTTCCTAGAATTCTTTCAGAATCCTTGTACAAGCGATAAGAAACAACTCCGCTCTCAAGAAATAACTCCGCTTTCAAGAAACAAAGAGAAGTGATCATCTTTTTCTGAGTCAATCATTTTTTTCAGCATTAGCTTTTTTATCTGCTTTGCCCTTTTTCTCATGGCATCATCATGCAAGTATCAAATTCGAATAGAAATAAAAAACTAGTCTAATTTCTTAGTGATCATGGCATCAAATTGAGTATGTACGTATATACTGCACAAATGTTGAAATACCATTTGCAATATCAAAATTTATCTTTATCTTCAACCAAAGCTGTAGCTTTACCATGATAGTGCTATTACATAATCCATACACTTTTCAAACAAAACCTTATCAAATAATGGCCTATCCTATGATTCTACTACCAAATTGTCACAAAATAATACAAGATTATCCTTAAATATTTTGAAATCCTTCTTGTAAGTTAGAAAATCCACAACTTCCCCCTAAATAGTAAGAACATGCAAAAGATTGGAGGAAAATAAACTAGATCTAGAATCTAAATAGCATAAAAGTTTTGAAACATGGAACAAGAAAAATTATTTGAATTATAAAATAATGAATAAAAGAAAGGAAGCAAGGAGCATTATGTAGGATACTCTTCTAGCAAGGTCAACTAGGGCAACAACAACATCATCAAAAACTATGTCACCAACAAATCCTCCTTGATAATGTATTTAGCTCCACATGCTTGCACATTTGCAATTTAATGTTCAGACAAAAGCTTTCCAGTAATATGCATCCCACAGTGGGATAAGTTGGAAATTCCAACTCATACAATGACTCATTGCACATTTTGATATCATTTATATCCAAATGTTTTTGTTTGAAGAAAAAGATTATGATAATTAAATTGATAATAGAATAACTAACTCTGAAAATATCTAACTGTAGTAAATGAGAAGCAGTCGATTTTGTTGAGTTACCTTCTTTCATTTTATTTTATTTTATTATGCATTAAGAGTGCCCATAGTATATAAGAGTACTCCATTCATGTTTCCATGTGTGTGTGTGTGTGTGTGTGTGCATGTATTGTGATTTTGATAGTTTTTCATTTTTTTTATTGTATAATATTTTCCCTTTTATTTCATTTTTATCTGGGAGCAACTCATTTTGTGATATCTCAATCCACTTTGACCATTCTATAAGGAGACACTATTTTACACATTCTATTATAAGTTATACACATATAGTTAAACATAATGTTGTATGTTGTTATACATGTAATTATAAATATAATTATATGTGGTTATACATATAGTTACACATATAGTTAAACTTATATTTACACATGTAGGTATATATATTTTTTCATATAATTTTATATATTTATACATATAGTTATGTATAGGTATAGATATAGTAAAATACATTTTTATATATTAATATATAAAAATGTATATTAAATATATGTTTTAAATTATATATTTAAATATAAGTACGTATAAAGTTTTTATAGTTATACATATAGTAAGATACAATTATTTATAGTTATATGTTATTATACATATAATATCTATAGTTATAAATAGTTAAACATATAGTTATATATTGATATATTCATACAAGTAGTTATAAGTTGTTGTACATAAATATATACAAAGTTATAAACAAGTATATAGATTTATGTAAATGTATATATATATATGTATACATTGTTACACATATAGTTATATTAAATTATATAGAGTTTTATATAGTTATACAAATATTTACATATAGTTTTTAGAATTGCATTCCAATAAATTCTGCAAATAAAACCCCATATTACATATACCTCTTTCATTCTTCACTTTAAGTGTTCTTTAAACAAGCTAATAAATTATCTCTTGACTCTCAAAAATAACTATTATGATACAAAATCATTCCCCAAAAGAATATAAAGTATTAGCACTCAATTTAATGTCAAGATAAACAAATGATCAAAACTCATTAAACTGTTGTTCTTCTTGAAATTGAGGTTTTTCAAAAAGTGCATCATGTATGGGTCTTATGTGGCTTTGAAATGATTCTTGGATGAATGTTATTCCTAGAGCACTATCTAAGTCTTGATCTCTATTATTTTTCTTTGGTTGTTTTGAAATTTAATATGAATTTGTTTGTTTTCTTCCAAATATGGACACAAACACACAACAATGAAAGTGGTTGAATTGTCTTCATATCCTAGTAGATTAATCTAGTTAGCATACTCATCAAATTGATGCAAAACCATTGATAATTTATTATTTTGAGGTTTATGTTTGAAAAATTTTAACCATTGTTCTTATACCTATTTGTTAACTTGCTATCACTAGAAAAAATTTATTAACTTTGTATACCTATTTGTTAAGTTGTTATCACAAAACTATTGATAATTGATGCAAACCCATTCTTTTTATACCTATTTGTTAACTTGTTATCACAAGAAAATTTTATAATAATGGAAATGGAATCATAATTAAAGATATTGAATGATTCATTCTATATGCAATTTTAAATAAGATATTATTAATAGTTTTTAAGTAATGGAATGATTATAAGAAAACTCAATATGTGATAATAACAATTCCCAATAGATAATGATTTGCAGCATATTATCATTGACTTTGTGATGAGATTATCAAGAACCTTAAAAGGTAATAATATTAGTTGGGTGATTATTGATTGATTGACCAAATTAGCTCATTTTATACCTACCAAAGTAATGTTTTCTATAAATCAATTGTCTACTATATGTATTTATAAGAGATTATGAGAATGCATGGAGTATTTTTTTTATAATATCTAATAGAGATTCTCATTTAACCTATATGTTTTGATATAGTATATACAACCAAGAACAAGTTCAAAGGAAGTCTAGCCTTATGGGAGAGGTTTTTGCAAAAACCATTGGAAAAAGAGAAGTTTCAAAAACTACTTTTTGAAAAAACATAAAAAGTCTTACCTATTGAAGTTCCATAAAAGGAAAACATGCAGAAGAGTTTTCAAAAACTTAGTGTAGTTTTTGAAAATGATAAGTTGGAAAAGATACAAAACATTGTATGCAAAGAAAGAAAGTAAAAAGATATAGATAAAAAGATAGAAAAGAGGTTACAAAGATGAGTTGTGAGGAAAAAGATGTAGCTCACGAATTAACTCATGCATATTGGAGTTTTCTTTTCTATATTTATTTCTTTTCTTGTGATTAATTAGAATGCTTTGTAATATTCTTATCATTTAATTATTTTTGTTAAATAATGAATCAGACAAAAACTTACATCAACATAAATCTAAAAATTAAATTCATTTATGCTAGGGTTAGTTTAAATTTTAAGATGTGTATTTTCAAAGTTAACTTTTAGAAAAAAAAATTTCATTCATTGAATTATTTTTATTATTTATTTTTTGCTTTTATTTGGCTAATATTAATATAATATAATACTAATATAATTCTTGAAAGGTTAAATTTGTAGACCAATGTTGGTCGAAGCTTATTTAATAATTTTAATTCTAACTTAAAAATATTATTTTTAGGTTAATATTATTTTTTTTTTTGCAAATCCTAAAGGACATATATCTTATCATGTTGTTTTTACTATATTCGCAAAGTAATCTATTTAATTTAGATATAAAATTTGAGAAGCATGTCAGACTTAAAAAAATGCATGTGAAATTTGAAATATGGTTTATTTGGAATTTTTACTAATATAATTGAAAAAACAACTTAAAGAAAATCATCAATTATAGTGTAGTCCATTATAAAAATGTTATTTTTTTATTACCTCATTTGTTACTTTTGTTATATCATAGAAATTTCTTGTTATTCATAACTTCATTTTTACTTGCTTACATTTAACATTTTTAATTACTTTGCTGATGTTAGTTTTTTTTTTTTTTACATTATGTATTGCCCATGTATACTTGTGTGATATTTTTAAATTTTACATTACTATTTGAAATAATAAATAAATTTTTGGTACTATTGCTGAGGATTGAAAATAATGAAAATTATTATAATTATGTATATTATTTTTATAATTATACATATAGTAAAAGACAATTATTTATAATTATATGTTCATTTACTTATAGTATATTTAGGTATAAATAGATTTATATATAATTATATTTAATTATACATATAGTTATAATTATGTATGTAGTTAAAGATATAGTTATATATAACATTTGTATAGTTATACATATAGTAAAATACAATTATATATAGTTATATATTATTATACATATGGTATATTTTGTTAAATATATAGTTATATAGAATTACACATATAGTTATAAAATATTATATAGTTAAAAAAATAGTTATATATAGTTATTAATATAGTTATAAAAATAGTTTACATATTTACAGATATAGTTAAATATAGTTATGAAAAGTTTTATATAGTTATACAAATATTTATAAATAGTTATACATATATAGTTAAACATATAGTTAGATATATGTAGTTATACATGTTGTAGATGTAGTTATATATAGTTTTTCATGTAATTATATATAATTAGACATATAGTTATGTATAGGTATTGGTGTAGATAAATACATTTATATCTAGTTATATGTTGACATACATATTGTTAAATACATTTATATATAGTTATATGTGTGTGTGTGTGTGTGTTTATTAAATATATGTTATATTTTTATATAGTTATTTATACCATTTTTATAATTATACATTAGTATAATACACGTATATATATTAATGTGTTATTAATCTTGGGATCATAATATTTACATAATTTATTATGCAAATATTAAATATGTTGTTTTATACACACTGCTAACCAGAAACACCAACACCCATTTTGTGATTAAAATCCAAAACCATAAGCCTGTCTGAGTGGCAAAAAAACATGGATATCAAGCCTGCATACCATACTCACTGTGCAACATCAACATCCACACAATGAGAATGTATTATATCACACATGCATTAAATATGTATACAAATCAGTGTGTATAAGTAATACAAGCATACCATGGTGATTAATAAAGTATTGTATATAATATATGGTAACAGTGAGGGTAGGAAAAGAAATTCAAAAAATAAAAACAGCATAATCCAAACACACACTCCTGCATTAAGATAATCGATGAAAAGTTAGGGTAGAAACATAACTCAGATCAATAAGAAACTCACAGCTTGAAGGAATTATCACTTATTCTACTATTAGGTTATGTTGTATCTGTGTCAATAGAGAGAGGTAGAGATGTTTGGCGGAAGTTAAGAGTTGTCTCTTGGACAACAAGAACATGTTTTTGAAGTTATTAAAATTCCAAAAATGTTTTTATTTTTTATTATCAAAACATTAAATAAACAATAAATATATATAAAAACATAGACTCGTATTTTTTTTTATCAAATTATTTTAAACAAGTTCATATGTGTGTAGCAAGTCACACATGAAAAACAAACAACTTATAATTTTTAATTATCAAATTAATTAAACAATAAATATATAAACAACTTCAAAAAATAGATGTTTGGACTTCCAACTAGAAAAAGAAAATCAAATGGCTACAAAATTTGTAAATTTCATATAACAAGTAAAAGATGAAAATATGATAATTCTTCAAGCCACTCTCCTAAGGGTTATAAACACTCTTTATGTTAAAAAATATATAAATATATATTTCTTATGGTTATAAATTTTTAAGAATTCATATTAATTTTTATGAAGATAATATAAAATAATTTTAAAAGCATAAATTTCATATTAATTGATATAATATATAATTTTTAAAATTCTAAAAATTACTTAAAGTGAGAAGATAATTAAAAAAAGATATATTTATTATTTTAATAAAGACTGAATATTAAAAATTAATAGTAAAAATATTCCTCAATTGTTTAATTCTTAAAAAATTTTAGTACGGGCAAATATCTATGTATTTATTTTTAAATATCAATTTATTTTCTTTTAAATTTTATGAAAAAATTTAAATTTTTATTATAATTCAAGATTTTTAAATTTTGTAGTAATTATTTTTTTAAATGATTCTTATAATCATAATTTTTTTTTATACTTGTAATAATATTAATATTTATTAGTTTATTCATCAATTCATATATTTTTGTAAATATTTTCTATTTAATTATACAATAAATTATTTTACCTTTATATTAGTAGAAATTTTAATGTATATTCATTTATTTTTTAAAATATCTTAAGAATTATTATAATTATATAATTAATTATTTAATATTACTTTAATATAAAATTTTAAGTTTCTTAATTAAAAATTTAGAACAATTTTTTGTATACTTTTTTTTTAAAAATTTTATAATCATTAAAATAATTATTTTAGTCGTTATTAATATAAATTTTTTTTGTATTTTTATATTTTTTAAATTATTTATCGATAATATCCTATTTTTATAATTTTACGATGAGAATGTGTCTTTCAAGGATCACTCATCAATAGACCATGACATATATTTAATAAACAAAATTAAATAAAATATTAAAACAAATAATAAATTAATAAAAATTAAATCATTAAAGATTGGAGACATAAATTATCCCCAGTGTAAATAGTTAGGGTAAAATCCCTAGCTAAATGGATATATTTTGTGAAAAATAAAATTTATGAAATATCATTTGTGATAAAAAATAAAATAGTAAAAAAAAATTTCAGATAATTATTTAGTGATGAATTGTTGTCTCAATATAATTAGCTAAGGAAAATCCGTCACTAAATTCTTGGTTTTCTTTGCATGGTAATCTACGAAAATAATAGCGACAAAATTTATCCCAGTTTAATTAGCTAGGGTAATTCCATTACTAAATCCCTTGCTAATTTTCATGGTTTTCTTTGCGTGGAATTCAATGAAAATAATAGCTATGGAATTTATCTCGATATAATTAGCTAGGAAAATTTCATTGCTAAATCTATTGCTAAATTCCCTATTTAATTAGCTAGGAAAATTCTGTTGCTGAATCTATTACTAATTTTCCCAGTTTTCTTTGTGTGGAAATCTACGAAAATAATAGCGACGAAATTTATCTTGATATAATTAGCTAGGGAAATTTTATCGCAAAATTGGTCGCTAAATTCATGGTTTAATTAGCTAGTGAAATTCCGTCATTATATCTGTCACTAATTTTCCCAATTTTCTTTGCATGGAAATCTATTAAAATATTAGCGATAGAATTTATCTCGATATAATTAGCTAGAAAAATTCTGTCTCTAAATCCGTTGCTACATTCCGTTTTAATTAGCTAGAGAAATTTTGTCGCTAAATCCGTTGCTAATTTTCCTAGTTTTCTTTTCACGAAAATCTACGAAAATATTAGCAACAGAAAATTTTCAATCAGACATTTCCATCACTAATCATTCACTAATCCATCGCTAGTATTTATTTTAATGCAAAGTCAAAAATCTCTTGCTATTCCCTAGCTAATCCCTCGCTATTTAGCTAGGGATTGATCCCTAGCTAAATTTCCTTAGCTAAATTGATATTTTCTTGTAGTGGTAGAGCCTCAATGATATCTAGTCATAGTCTCAATCTCCTATTTGAAATCACATTGACTGCAATACAAAAAGTAGACTCTAATGTTTTGCTAAACACTAAAGGAGTTGGTAGATCCCATGTCATCTTAGTCAGCATGAGATAGGTGGACTCATATAATTTCCTCCATTATATAATATCAAGGTTCTTCTTATCATTATATGATAGGAATGAGTAGTAATTGGTATCTAAGTACCGAGAACGAGATAGCTCACTCCTATTCGATGGTTTATCCCATTTTTTCCCCCTCACCAACTCAATGGAGAGTGCATCATCTCTGAATAAGATATTCATGTCCATACTCGAAGACTGGCCACTAATATCACCATACCTAGTGTTGTAGTATGTAAATAACTCAATCAAGTTCTCGTGAATAAACCCTACAGGGCGGTGCTCCTGTTTCTTTTGCTAGGGATACATATGTCAAAATATTCTCTACCCCTTCCATCTTAACCTTAGGGTTAATGCAGGTAGCCAGACAATAAAGAGATGAAATGGTGAACCAATACTTTAAGTACATGGTTTCCATCTCAAGAGTTATGTTACAAAATTTTGGGCCATCTCTAAACTTTCTAAATATGTTACTAACGGTGCATATGCACCAGAGTGCAATGCAAGTCGTATGAGTATAAACTGATGAACAAATGTTCATCATGTAATTAAAAATCTTTAGGAATTTCATAAATGAAATTTTTATATCACAATCAGTGTCATTAATAATAAATTCATCATTCTTATTATTAACATAATCGGATATCACGTGTTCATATCCAACACATGACTCCAACATCAGGTAAGTATAATTCCAATAGTATCTCACATATATTTGGAATTTCTTCTTATTTAGACACATAGATAAACAAATATTACCAAACTCATATTGTCTGCTAGGCATTCAAAGATATTTTAGTGAGTTAAGTATTTTTTCTAAAGCATGGGAAACAACCTTCATCCCTAATTGTACTATGAGATTAATAATATTACACATGAATCTAATGTGAAAAATCTCTCATAATGACCCATCTCTAATGGTTTCAACAAACATGTTAATAGCTACTCAATTATTAGATGTGTTATCAAATGTGATACTATATATTTTATTTTGAATATTATATTCTCTAAAGATTCTCACCATGTACTCAATATGGTCGGGCCATCATGAGGATAAATAATTTCTGAAAATCCTAATATCTTTTTATTTAATATCTATTTAGAATCTACATAGTGGGTGGTGAGACAGGCATATGATGCATCATCATGATTACTCCAGATATTAAAAGTCATGGGCACCACACCACCATATTCCCTAAATTCATTAATTATTATTTATTTTTTTAAATTATAGTATTTAAAAGTCATGATGCATCATCATGATATTGACTACCCTTGGATCTTTCAAATATCTAATCGGAAGACTCATCATGGTGATCAGTTTGGTCATGTCTTTCCTTCCTAACTATTTGTGGTATATGAATGGGGTCAACATAAATGTTAAACTAGATCCAACCTCAAAGTCCCCACTACTCAATTGAGTTTGCTTAGGATCTAATGCACCATATTTTTTAGTATATTTTTCGACATGCCTCTTTAGATGCCCAGTCCTACATACACTCCTACAAGTTAATAATATTTTACAATATTTACATTGTTCTTGTGCCAATTCTTCTTCAACACAACTAATATTTTTATTTTGTATAATATTAAAGTGAGTCCAAACTATATATTTTTGTTTAGGATTTTGTTTTTTAGATGTTTGAGTTGAGACCATGAGTGAAAATAAGGTTTTAAGTGGCCCCAACCTTCGAACCTTTCCACATGGTTTTTGTTATCAATATTAAAATTATCTATGTTTATGTTAATGTTAATCTCATTCTTATATGTAAAACTATTATTTGTTATTTTAGATTTTTATTAGTTTATTAATTATATTATAAATTCTATTTCTAAAATTAAATAATATTTGTTATTAAATTATTAATAAAAATTAAAATTTAAAAACTAATGAAAATTTAAAAAATAATACCAAATTGGCATTTTTCCATTTATGCAATGGCGATTAAAATTTTTTTTGATTACCGAAGCTAATGTCTGATATACAATATCCATTGTTTACACCGCACCTGAGTCCCATAAGCCGAATGCTCGAATTAGAGAGGGTTGAGGATAGAAATTAGAGTTAGAGATTTCAAATAAGTGAGAAAGAGAGCGAATATGAGTTGTGCAATTGAGAAGTGACGGAGAGATAAATATAGATGTTATAAAGATTTTTAAAATTTTTTTTTTGATTTTTTTTAATTTTTAATGAATTTTTTAGGGCAGAAACCTGATAGCCATCAAATTTTCTGCCCTAAGTATTGAAGGTGCATCCAATGGTTGGATGCATCTCGGGTTGAAAATGTTTTTTTTTTTGACCATTGGGTCATTTTGGCTCGATGGTTCCAAAAAGATCTAGAATTGAGCAAGGGCCAAGCCCGACACCGTGGCACGAGCTGAGCTCGACGGCCAATGGGTCAAGCATCATGAGACCCCACCACCCGTGCCACTGGACCATGCCTCTTGATGTTTGTTATGTTGAACTTTTTTTTTCATATTTTTATTATTGAGTGTAATATATGTGCAATGAGGATAGTTGAGTTTTGATATCTGTTATTTGATAATATATATTTTAGTGGATGTTATGTAAATAGTATTAGATGAAAAAAAATTCAAAAAAACTAGATTGTAGGGTATATGGTTTCTATATGTATTTCCAAATGATATAGAGCATACAAAAACTACATTAAATAGAATATATTCTTGTTGTAGAAATTAGAAACGGAAAATAACATTTCAATTCTAAATCTAATTTAGAAATGGAATTAGCATTTCTATTTCATCACTATTTTAGTATCAGACTAGAAACGAAAATGGAAAATCTAATTTCATCACTATATTTAGAAACAAAAATATTCCGCAGCATAACTTAAAAATGCCGGCACAAAGTCCTTTTCTAAAGTTTAGAAAGGAACCTTTTAGAAATGGAAAAGTTTTATTTCTATTTAAATCACTAATTGCATATTATGATGAAATTAGAAATGGATTTAGCCATTTCTAATTTGCTTATTTCTTGTAGTGATATATATATATATACATATATATATGCATGCATACAAGTATAATTACACTATTTTGAAAATATAGATACATATATGGATATATATATATACACACACACACAAATGTACAGAAGTATGTATGTAGATTTACATAAATAAAGACATGTATATGGGAGTGTTTATATCACTACAAGAAAAGACAAATACAAAAAAGATCAATTTTGTTTCTAATTCCATCACAATGTTCAAATAGAAATATAATTAGAAATGGAAATATCTATTTCTAAAGTGCTCCTTTCTAAATTTTAGAAATGGAAAGAATCCATTTTTAAAGTGTTTATTTCTAAATTTTAGAAATAGATAATGCTGGAGTATTTCTAAAATGTGTGACGGATATTTTCCATCACTAATTTTAGTAACGAAAATGAGATCTTAGATTTTCATCGCTAATTCAGCGACAGAATAAAATAGAAATGCAATATCCATTTCTAAATTAGTAATGGAATAAATTTGAAAGCAAGATGCATTTTAAAATTATAAATGGATTTTGAAATGATATTTTTCATTTCTAATCTCTACTACAGAAGCATGTCCCATTTGTGTAGGTTCTTTATGATATATACAATATACCAATACATACAAAGATCAAATAACCTATAATCAAATAAGAATATGCACATATTATTCATCAAATGATATTCACATAATATCCACTACAGAGTAACAAGTAAGATAACAAACATAAAAGTTCTTCAATTATAACACACATTCATAACTTAATTTAAAAAATAATCACACAAAAACCAAAATTTTACCACAAAATATTTCATTGAAAAACATAATAACACAACATCATAAATAACTATGAGCACTCTCCTCCAGAGATCTTGATGGATCCTCTTCAGAATAATGAAAAATAGATGATGTCTCTACCAACTTGCAGATTATTTTTCTCCTTCTTCAAAATCTTCCATTGAATTTCATTCTATCTTTCTATTCTTTCCTCCACTCTTTTTATTCTTTTAGCCTCTCTTTTTTTCAATTGTTCAACTTCCTTTTTCATCTTTTCATTATTTTGTTGCATCTCTTCATTCTTTTGTTGCATCTCCTTTATTATTCTTTGCAATGTATCTTAAATTTCATGCATCACCTCACACAACCTCTCATCAAACATGTTATTGTAATTTGAAGATGATGATGAAGAACTTCAAATTGAACTTGGATAAAATGTAGATGCATGAGTACCAAGACTAGACACTCACCATTTTTTAGCTCTACCCTAACAACCTGATGGTAAATATGCACAACATCAACCTTTAGTGATCTGAAGAAGGATTTGGCAATTATAAATTCATGGAAACTATATTCTCCATAGTTTCCTACAATTTTTAAAATATAACATAACTCATCATTACTATATTTAGATAAAATATATATTAGCACATGAAACTGTCATCATCCTACTAAAAAATAACATAAAATTGATGTTAGTCTTTACATTTAATGAGTCTATATATAATAACTCATCAGTTATATTCAGATAAAATACTTGAGTTACATATTAATTACCGTGAATGCCAAAAAATCAAAATTTATATTTTTTCTTTCATTAATTGTAATTTACATATGATATGACAAGTATAAATTCAGAAACTCACATTAATATCATTTGACTTACTTGTCCACAAATGATTCATTATTCTTCTTGTGTATTCATTTGAACACCTCAAATGATATTGGTGGACATCTCAACTCAACATTTTGAAAATAAATAATAGTTATATTAAGGTACATGATATATTGTCACACATATATTATCATTTATATTCAAAAAATTTAAATAATAACAAAATATGAAATATAATAATACCAAATCTATTGAATGTTGGTAGGTTGTCTTTGAACCTCTAATATGTTTTGAAGGTCTTAGTCCTTCACTTACTTTCTCTAATCAATGATTGTGTAAAGCCATCTAGGATAAGGCCTTGAATATCTCACTATTCTAGCATTCCCACTACTTTTTTCTAAATACTATGGGGGACACTATTAGGCATTGTATCTTTACCATACTTTTTTCTCTATTTATCAAGTTTGTCATTGTATTACACACATGCCATATATTTCCATGTATCCTTCATTGAGACCACCAAGGTGTTATTCCATTTGTGTTTTTTTAACAAAAACCAAATAAAAGAATAATACATTGTAATGCATTTTTTAAGAGTAAGCCAAAATAGACCAAATATAAAAACAAATAAATGCATGAAAATTATAACTCAAATTCTTCCTAATAAAATTCTTTCATAGTTGATAGTATTTTGCTCCATTTTATATCCTCCACAACTAGTTTCTTCTTAAATATCTTCTCGATTATACTAGAAGTAGAAGAAAGAAACCTGAAGATAATTTAACATCAGCACATACATATACATATAAACAAGAATTTTCTACTATTAAAGTTAATATCTAATTCATTTATATTTATTATCTAACACTTTGTAACGTAAATATTATTTTAATTTAAATTATCTTCTCGATAAGTAACAAAATCATACTTTATTATTAATTGAAATTATCATATTTTAAACATTATAATTTACATATAATTTCATTCAAAATTTATATTAAATTTTTTTCAAATTAAAATAATAAAAAATGATAATGTCTGCATGTTATAAATGTAAGACAGCCACATAATGTTTATCATCATTATAGGCTGGTTGAAAATTTTCTTATAACTTGGCATGTAAATTATGGATTGTAAATATCTTGTTGGTGTCGATGCTATAGTACCAAGGCATGGGCCTCCTAAGATAGGTGGGACATTTTGACACCCCATCCCCCAGGGGGTCCCATTCATTCCATCACACAATACAATGTGCAATAAAATAAATTTTCTCAAATACACCATACATTTTTTTTTTGCTTAGCGGAATAAAAAAAACACAAAACATATTATTTAAGCTACAATCAACTTCTCTTCATATGTGTGATCCTGCATGTGGATCTATCATCTGCCCTAGAACTGTACGTGAAAAGGAGTCTTATAATGGATTGAGCAAAGCTCAGTAGAGGTAAACTTCTATAGAATTGCTCCCTACCTAAGTGCACATAAAATGTCATGCATATATATCAACGCTCATTCAAGCATAATGTTTATATGAATGCAATTATGGATGAAATATTTATATGTCCATATTCCTGAGTGCCATCGAATCCCTCACACATGTTGAATCCAAGTGTGACATATATACATACATATATGTGTGTGTGTGTGTGTGCATATATATATATATATATATATATATATATATATATATATATATATATTTGGAATTATTTCGAAAAAAAAGGCCCTCCTCCAAAAAACATATTGGACATTTCTCCGACAAAATATTTTTTTCCTTGGATATTTTTCAAAACCCACCGTGTAACTCATCCTGGATGTTGTCCCAATTCGAGTTCGCAAATTTATAATTGTCATGCTCTGGAAAAAATACTACGCAACTCAGTTTGGGTGTTGTCCCAATTCGAGTTCATCAAATACAATCCATATATGCCTTTATGTGTGTGTGTGTGTGTGTGTCATGCACCCACCCATGTATATGTAATGTTCTCGTGCACATGAAATGCAATTATGCCATTTACGATTAATTGACGTTGCATACCGAGCTATAACTATCCAAACCCAATTAACCTGCATTAAATATTACTAAATAAAATACAGAAATTTTTTTACTAACCATTTCCAATGACATTTTTAACAATTCAAATTGAAATATAAAATTTGATCATTTGTGGTCTTTAAATAGAAAGAAATTCTGATAATAGAAAACCACTACCTTTCAGAAAATTTCATGGAAACTTTATAAATTTTATGTTAAACTGAAGATCTCGTCACTTAGATCAACTTTAGTTCTTGGACTATTCTATTCTGACTCTAGAATAATCCATTATGATCAAAAGAAAATCAAGTTTATATATATATTTTCCTCAACATAGTGACTATCTCTCTATCCCAAGTTTATTTTTTTTTCATTCTCCGTCAGGCATCATCTCGTTTTCTAGATTCATGTCATTTTTTTATTTTATTTAATTAACAATTCTTATTATAATAATTTTTTTTTTCGGATGCCTAGACCATGCATGCATAGCCACATGCTGATGTCGTGGTACAGTCTTTTCCTTTTTTGTTTTTTAAATATTTATTTATTTATTCTAATAATTATTTAAATAAATAAAAAAATAAAAAAATTCCAATTTCCTCAGAATTTGATGAAATTTGTCACCATAACTATATTTTCAAAGACGAATTCAATAACAAACTTATTTTAACAGCAGGGTTCAAAAATTTTTAGTTAATTTTTCTTATTGCAAAATTACTATTTTACCCTTGTTTTCCAAAAACAAATCATATTATTTATTTCTTTATTTTTTTTCGAGATTTCACATTCTCCCCTCCTTAAAGAATTTCGTCCCAAAATTCTCACAAATATAACTTTACAATTATAAACATATCCTTAAATTACATAATTATTAAATTACTAAAAATACATACCATCATTTTCAAATAAAAAAGGATAAGCAACACGCATCGTGTCTTCACGTTCCCATGTTACTTCTTCTATTCCTTGATGCTGCCATATCACTTTTACTAGTCTCACAGTTTAGTATCGCAAAACTTGGTCTCGAATATCAATGATATGCACTGATATTTTTTTAAACATTTCATCTGTATAAATAATGAGTTCGCCCCAATCAATTACATAAGTTGAATTAAGAATATATTTCCTAAGCATGGAGACATGGAATATCTCATGGATATCAGATAAATGCAGCGGTAAAGCCAATCGATAAGCAACCAAGCCCACCTTCTCGAATATTTCGAAAGGCAGAATTTATCTTGGCGATAGCTTTTCATGTTTGCCAAATCTGATTACTAGCCTTTTTGGCATCATTTTCAAGAAAACATGACCTCCCACCTCAAATTCTAAAGGTCATCTTTGTCTATCAGAATAACTTTTCTATCGACTTTGAGCTGTAAGAAGATGTTTTCATATCAAATCTACTTTCTCTGAGGTATTTCTAATCACATCTAGACTCGTAATGGATCTGTCTCCCACCTCAGCCCAACAAACTATAGATCGATAGGTCTTCCATACAATGCTTCATATTGTGCCATTTGGATAGTTACCTGATAACTATTGTTATAGAAAAACTTGACCAAAGGCCGATGTACTTCCCAGCTATACCCTTGAAATCTAGACAATATGCTCGCAACATATCTTCCAAAACTTGTATGATTTTTTCTGATTGACCATCAGTTTGTGGATAAAAAGTAGTGTTCATCATTAATTGTGTTCCCATTACTTTCTGAAAACTCTTCCAAAAATGAGCCATAAATCTGGAATCTCTATTCGATACAATAGATATTGGCACTCCATGTAATCAGATAATTTATTGTATGTATAACCTGCACAATTCCTTGCATGTGAAGGTCATTCACATTGCCAGAAAATATGCGAATTTTGTAAGTTGGTCCACAATTACCCACACAACATCATATTTTTGTGATGTCCGTGGAAAGTGAGTCATAAAATCTATCATGATATGCTCTCATTTCTACTCTGCTACCTCCAAAGGCTGGAGTAATCCTGTTGGCCTATGATGCTTAGTCTTTATCTATTGACACGTAAGGCATCATTGAACAAAATCCCCAATGTGTCTCTTCATTCTATTTTAGTAATACTGGCGACGAAGATCATTATACATCTTTGTGCAACCCGGATGTACTATAAAATGAGAACAGTGAAATTCTCTAAGAATTTCCTCTCTTAATTCTACTATCTAGGGAACCATAATCCATCCATAAACCAAAGACTACCATCCATATGAATAGCTCAACATTCATCTCATGTACCAGTCTCTACTCGGTTCTTTATAAATAATATTGTTGCATCTTGTTTCTGCATCTCAATCACCTTATTTAATAGTGAAGGTATAGCTATTAAACTTCCGATAACACCCTGACTTTGACTGCTATATTGTAAGCTAAATCATCCCATAGTTTCAAGCTATTTCCATTCACACAAAACTATACTAGCTAGTGCACCTCGTGAATTCTGACTAAGTGCATCACCCACCACATTTGCCTCACCTGGATGGTGATACAAAGTAAAATCATAATCTTCTAAATACTTTATTCATCAATGTTGTCTCATGTTAATGTCTCATTGTGAAAAAATATATTTTAAGCTTTTATGGTGTGTGTGTTTATTTTATAAAATGTGTACAATATATAATATTTTATTTTAATTAAATTTTCAAAATCATAAAATTTTAAATACATTTACACACACACAAATATATATATATACACACACAATAGTTTCATGTGCAACTTTAAAAATATATTACGTATATAGGTATATGTGTGTGTTTGTGTGGGTGATCAGTAGTATATGCATGCATACAAGTATATACACACTACTTTGAAAATGTAGATACATGTGTGAATATATACAAAAGTACAAAAAAGTGTATTGTGATATATAATGTATAGTATTGTATATGGATGTATAAATGTGTGTGTGTGTGTGTAGGTCAGTGTATATGCACATATCTATTTATGCATGTATATGTATATATCAATATTTATTTTGAGAAGAAAAATACTTAAGCACGTAAATATTAACATGTTCCAACAATTTATGAGAGAACGAGCAAAAAGCAACATTATTGCAAGATACTACTAATCTCTCATCTATAACACTTTGCCTCAAATTTTGATCAGAGTACTACTTGCAATGATAAGGTTCATTCAATACTACTTACCATGGAGTTACATTTTCATTCAATACTATAATTTATTCAAATAAAAAAATCTATCTAATATTTTCTTTAACAACTCATCTATCTTTTTTTTTCTAGTCTTGATAAGTTATTTTTAATTTTGATTATATGTACATTTCTTATTGAATATCTCTAGTTCAAACTATTGTAATAGTAAAATCCATCAAATCAATCTAGGCCTGATATCTTTCTTTTCTATGAGATACTTGATTAGAGAATATTTAGTATATACTATGACTTTGGTTCCCAGTAAATATGATATTAACTTGCCAAAAGAAAAGATTGTTTATCCATGTTCTTTCTCTATAGTGGTGTAATTCAATTGAGCATTTGAGAGTGTGTTGTTATCATAGTATATGATAATTATTTATAAATATTTGTATAACTATAGAAAATTCTTCAAAATTATATTTAACTATATTTGTAACTATGTAAACTATTTTTATAACTATATTAAAACAATATATAACTATTTTTTAACTATATAATATTTTATAACTATATGAGTAATTCTATATAACTATTTTCTTAACAAAAAATATCATATGTATAATAATATATAACAATATATAATAGTATTTAACTATGTTTATCACTATAAAAATGATATAAATAACTATATCTTTAACTACATACATATTTATAACTATATGTATATAACTATATATAAATATTTGTATAACTATGTAACACTCTATATAATTAAATATAACTATAATTGTATCTATGTATACATATATGTATTCATATAATTAAATCTATATATTTATTTATAACTTTGTCTATATTTATGTATAACTACTTATAACTACTTGTATGAATATATCTATAAATAATTATATGTTTAACTATATATAACTTTTTTTTAATTATGTATACTATAGGTATAAAAACATATAGAGGCTAACCTCCCTCTTTGGTGACCATCTATTGATGTCTATTGATTCTGTTTCGTTCTCTCATCAGATCTCTTTACTGCCATATGAAAAACGATTTGAGATATAGTGGAAGAAATGAGATTTATGTTCACTAAGTTGTTCATCAGGTTGTTTGCCAACAAGGTGATAAAGATTTTGATGCTAGGTCTTGATGCTGGCGGAAAGACAACCATTCTATATAAGTTGAAACTTGGTGAAATTGTCACCACAATTCCTACTATTGTCTTCAATATAGAGACTGTTAAATACAAAAACATCAATTTCACTGTGTGGGATGTTGGGGGTCAAGACAAGATTCACCCTTTCTGGAGGGATTACTTCCAAAATACCTAATGTCTCATATTTGTGGTGGACAGCAATGACAGAGATCGAGTAGTTGAAGCCAGAGATGAGTTGCATAGAATGCTAAACGAGGAAAAGCTTTGAGATGTAGTTTTGCTGGTGTTTGCCAATAAGCAAGATATTCCAAATATGGTGAATGCAGCTGAAATTACTGACAATCTTGGACTTCACTCTCTTCTCCAACACCATTGGCACATACAGAGCACTTGTGCTACCTCTGGTGAACTTTGTTGACATTAGGTAAACTTTGTTGACATATCTGGATGTGGATATAATTTTTGCCTATTTTGCTTGAGTTTTGTTCTATTATGTGGATGACATCATCTGTTTCTAGGGGGATTCTAATTGTATTTATATTTATATATTGCATGCCTAAAATACAAAATCGCATTTACTTTGTTCTGATCTGGTGTAAGCTGAACTTGTTTCTTTTTTGTTTTGTCTTTTTTCCTTTGGATCCCAAAGGGTTAAGAACATATAACTATAAATAATTGTCTATGACTATATGTATATCTATAAAATGTTATACATAGCTATAGTTAAAAATATAATTAACAACATATTTTTAATATGCATTTTTATATATTAGTATATAAATATGTATTTTACCATATATATACCTATAGATTACTATATGTATACATATATAAAATTATATAAAAATATATATATACCTACATGTACACATATAAGTATAACAATATGTATAACTATATGTGTAATTATATGTATAACCACATGTAACTATATTTATAATTACATGTATAATAACATACAACATTATATTTAACTATATGTGTATAACTATATATAAATATTTGTATAACTATATATAAATTTTTGTATAACAATATAACACTCTATATAATTAATTATAACTATATTTGTAACTTTGTATACATATATGTAAATCTATATATTTATTTATAACTTTATAGATTTATGTATAAGTATTTGTATGAATATATCTATATATAACTATATATTTAACTATATAAAAATATTTATAGCTATATATACTATATGTATAATAACATATTGCTATAAATAATTGTATCTTATTATATGTATAACTATAAAAGCTTTATACATATATATTTAAATATATAATTTACAACTTATATTTAGTATACATTTGTATATATTAGTATTTAAAAATGTATTTTACTATATATATACCTATACATAACTATATGTGTAGATACATAAAATTATATGAATAAATATAAATACCTACATGTATAAATATAAGTTTAACTATACATGTAACTATATGTATAACCACATGTAACTATATTTATAATTATATGTATAACAACAAACAACACTATGTTTAATTATATGTGTATAACTATATATAAATATTTGTAAAACTAAATAAAACTTTATATAATTAAATATAACTATATTTTTAATTATTTATACATATATGTATACACATATGTAAATCTATATATTTGTTTATAACTTTGTATATATTTATGTATAACTAAATATTACTACTCGAATAAATATTATATATATATATATATATATATATATATATATATATATATATATATAACTAAATGTTTAATGATATATAATTCTTTATAACTATATATATTATATGTATAATAACAGATAACTATAAATAATTCTATATTATTATTTGTATAACTATAAAAACTCTATACATAACTATATTTAAATTTATAATTAACAACATGTATTTAATATACATTTTTATATATTAGTTTTAAATGTATTTTAGTATATCCATACCTATAGATAACTATATGTATAAATATATGAAATTATATGAACAAATATATATACATACATGAATAAATATAAGTTTAACTATACGTATAACTATATGTATAACCACATGTAACTATATTTATAATTACATGTATAACACCATACAACATTGTGTTTAATTATATGTGTATAACTATATATAAATATTTGTAAAACTAAATAAAACTTTATATAATTAAATATAACTATATTTTTAACTATTTATACATATATGTATACATATATGTAAATCTATATATTTGTTATAACTTTGTATATATTTATGTATAACTAAATATAACTACTCTTATGAATATATATATATATATATGTGTGTGTGTGTGTGTGTGTGTGTGCGTGTGCGTGTGCGCGTGTGTGTTTAATGATATATAATTTTGTATAACTATATATATTATATGTATTATAACATATAACAATAAATAATTCTATCTTACTATATGTATAACTATAAAAACTTTATACATAACTATATTTAAATATATAATTAACAACATATATTTAATGTACATTTTTATATATTAGTATAAAAACTATATTTTAGTATATTCATACCTATACATAACTATATGTTTAAATATATGAAATTATATGAAAAAATATATATACATACATGTATAAATATAAGTTTAACTATACATGTAACTATATCTATAACCACGTGTAACTATATTATAATTGTATAAAAACATACAACATAATGGTTAACTATATGTGTATAACTATATATAAATATTTTTATAACTATAAATAACTGTATATAAATAAATACAACTATATTTTTAATTATGTATACATATATGTATACATATATGTAAATCTATATAATTATTTATAACTTTGTATACAATTATGTGCATCTACTTATAGCTACTTTAATGTATATATCTATATATAACTATATGTTTAACTATATGTAGCTATTTATAACTACATTTACTATGTGTATACTAACATATAATTATATATGGGATAATACTAATTTGTTGCATTAACTTGAAATTAAATGGCAAAAGATATAATATCAACAATATGTAAGCACATAGCATGAGAGTGTTTGTTGGTCATGCTCGTATATGGTATAATACAAATAAGGGTCGTACTATTCCCTAATCTTAGCCCTTGACCTCAAGCTCATATATGAACTTATGTATGATGAAATATGTAATATTTGATAGGTTTGTAAGGAATAATTTTTTTCCCTTTTATGTAATTCCTCATTCTAACACTGCATTCTCTGTGTGTCTCTTTATCTCTCTCTAATTCTTTCTGTGTCACTCTCTTCCTCTTTTTATTTTTGTCACACTTTCTCTCTTGTTATTTTCTTTCTTGCTCTCTCTCTCTCTCTCTCTACCCATCTCTCCATTTCTCTACCCCACCTTCTCTCTCTCTCTCTCCCCGTCTCTCCATTTCTTTACCCCTCTCTCTCTCCCCACCTTGTCTCTCTCTCTCTCTCTCTCTCTCTCTCTCTCCCTCTCTCCCTCCCTCCCCCCTTCAAACTTTAAATGTCTTTCTTTTTTGCATTCCTTTTTTGTGCATTATTGTATTTTGCTCCCTTTATCTTGTTTTACCGTGATGTCTATTAATTTTTTTCATGCTAAAAATTACTTTATTTATTCATGCAGATTCTGCAAATGCATTGTCTCAATCTTCATAATATTTAATTTTTAAATATTAATCTTTAAGTAATTTTATTTAATTATTAGAATATTTTGAAGTAATAGAATGTTTAAATCAAAATAATGATTGAGCATTATTTTTTGTAAATAAAACAGGGCAAAATGAGTTCAGATTGTCAGTAGATGTATAGAAGGTTTATTAATGGAATTTTGAATAAAGATTTTGTGATTGTGCTTGAAACTTTCATTAATTTTGCATCTAGTCAATCGAGATGGATGGATGGAAAAAAAATTAAGTGTCCATGTAATCATCGCAAGTGTTAGAATATCCCTTTTCGTGATGCAAATACTATAAGATACCATTTGGCTAAATATGGCTCTGTGCCAAATTATTTTATTTGAATTTATCATGGGAAAAATACAATGGCTTTGAATATTGACCAAAATGAGGGTACTGAATTATTTGCTTGTAGTAAAGATCATCAAACACATACCATAGAATGATCACAAAAGTTGCTGGTGCTGACTTCAATATGAATTACATGAATGAACCACCTAATCATTAAGCTCATAAATTTTATAAAATGCTTAAGGCTGCAGATAAAGAGTTGTGGACTGGTTGTAAAACACATTCACAATTATCACTTGTGGCTTGACTTATGAGCATTAAGTCAGAAAATTATATGTCTGAGAAATTATTTGATTAGGTGATAGAACTGATGAAGGAGATTATTCCGGATAATAATTTGATCACTAATAACTTTTACAACATAAGAAGTTACTATGAGGAATGGGTCTACCAATGGAAAAAATTGATTGTTGTTTCAATGGATATATGTTATATTGGGGCGGTGATAGTGATTTTATTTGCTGTAAGTTTTTTAATCATCCTCGATTTAAGAAGGCACCTCGTGTTGTAGATATGCCACAAAAATTGAAAGTTGCATTTAAAAAGATGTATTATTTTTTATTTATTTCTCAATTATAGAGACTATATGCATCAAATGCTACAACAAATTATATGAGGTGGCATTCTGAGCATGAGGTTGAAGAAGGGGTAATGCATCATTCATCAGATTCACTTGCTTGGAAGTATTTTAATCATATACATCAAGATTTTGCAGTAGAAAGTCAAATGTGAGATTGGGTCTCTACACGGATGGATTTCAGCAATTTGGACAATCTGGACCATAGTATTCAACATGGCCAGTGATAATGACACCTTATAACTTGCCTCTGTGGTTGTACATGCAAGAGCAATATATGTTTTTGTTAATATTGGTTCTAGGGCCAAAAAATCCGAAAGACATGCTGGATATTTTCTTACAGTCTCTTATTGCAGAGTTAAATCATTTGTGGGATGTTGGCGTGAATACATATAATATCTCAAAAAAACAAAATTTTATTATGTGGGCTGCCCTTATATGGATGGTAAGTGACTTTGAAAGCATATTCAATGTTGTCTGGCTGGAGTACTGTAGGATGATTCATATGACCATATTGCATGACAAATTTCGATGCATTTACCCTCAAATTTAGTGGTAAACATTCATGGTTTGATAATCATCATAAGTTTCTACCTACAAATCATCCATTTCAAAGAAATAGAACTGCATTTCAAAAAAAATAAACTGTGATGACAGTTGCACCAGTAGTTCGTTCAAGAGATGATATTATGAAAGAGATTCAGAATTTAGGTTTAAAGAAGGTAACTGAAAAGGATGCTACTGGAAGTAATGGACCTATAGGAAAAATATTTGGTTGGAGGAAACATAGTATATTTTGGGACTTTCCTTATTGGAAGTCCAATTTAATTTTTCATAACTTAGATGTAATCCATTCTGAAAAAAATATGTTTGACAATGTTTTCAACACTATCCTTAATGTAGACAGAAAAATAAAAGACACTTTAAAATCAAGACAAGAGCTGAATGATTACTATCGGTATCTTGAATTGAAACTGAATGAAGCAACAGAAAAATTTCCTAAAGCTTGTTACACACTTGAGAAGAAAGCAAGACATATATTGTGTGAATGGGTTAAAAATTTGAAATTTCTGATGGATATGTGTCAAATATGGGTAGATGCATGGATAAGAAGAATCTTAAGTTATTTGGAATGAAAAGTCATGACTGTGATGTATTTATTTTATGTAGAGAATACCAATTGCATTCCGTGAATTACTTCCCCTAAAATTTTGGAAGGTCCTTACAGAACTTAGTTTATTTTTCAAACAGTTAATTACAACCACAATCAAAATAGATGATATGGTGAGCCTGGAGAATAACATTCCACTTATTATTTGTAAGCTTGAATGGATATTCCCACTGAGTTTTTTTGACCCAATGGAGCATTTGTTGGTCCATTTGGCATATGAAGCAAGGATAACAAGGCCAGTGCAATACATGTGGATGTATCCTTTTGAAAGGTAAATACATATAATTTGTTGTGTATTATTATTTCATACATAAAGTAATATTGTAATATTTAATATAATTTAAACCTAACATTGTGGTTGTAGGTATCTTCGTAAGTTGAAATTGAATATTAGAAACAATGTAAAAGTTAACGGTTCAATATGTAATACATATTTAGTAGAAGAACCGTCATCATTTTGTTCTTATTATTTTGAGAATCATGTCAATACAAAGAAAAGAAATATGCCTCGGAATGCTGAAGGTCATGTGATGGTAAAAGATGATTCTGTGGATAAACTATCTATCTTCAAGCACCCTGGAAGAGCATTTGGAATTGCAATGAAATGATGTATGAAAGATGAAGAGTACAAAGCAGCCCGAATCTACATTTTACTTAATTGTGAGGAGGTTGCACCATATATTGAGTATGTATACCCAAAATGGTTGCAGGTTAAATCATAGTTTTATTTTTTCTTTAATAGGAATTATAAAAAATTGATATATATTTTTTTCTCTTTTTATATTTTTGCAGTATTTATGTTGAGCAGTTAAAATATACGCAACCAATAATTTCCAGTAATAATATCGATTATATTCTAGAAACTGAATTTGCAAATTGGTTCAAAAATTATGTGAGAATTATTAAGTTTTAAATTTTTTTAATTATTTAATTTATTAGTATCTTTTATTTGCAAATATCATTTTTAAAATTTATGTCATGGGCAATTGATCCTTCAAATGGAGATTCAAATATTTTCATTCAGAATCTAAGTAAATGCCCGTTTAGATATGTAGAAATCTATCCTGGGTATTTTGTAAATGGATATAAATTTCACACAATTAGGCATAATTCTTCTAAAACAAAAATGAATAGTAGTGTATGCATTAAAGGCTCAGGTTATAGTACAGACGAGATTGATTATTATGGTAAACTCAAAGAAGTTATTTAGTTGGAGTATCCTGGACTCGAAAATAACATGATTGTATTATTAAAATGGGAGTGGTTTGATCCTACACAAAATGTGGGCACAAAGATTCAATCAGATCATAAGCTAGTGGATGTTAACCAATGCAGATATAATTGATATGAGCCATTTATTATGGCAGTTCAAGCCACTCAAGTATATTATTGTACATATCCGAGTTTATCTCATGATAAGAGTGATTGGTGAGTGATTTGCATAATCAAAGCTCGATCAAATTTTAATGTACTAACATCTCAACAAAGAAGTGTAGACTTAGATATTACACTAGCATTCCAAAAAGATGACATAAATAATATTGAGTCTATGCATGTAGATGAAGATCCAGAAAATTTATGTGACACAAATGGTGGCCTAATAAAAATTGAAGATGATCATTTTCTATCTGAAGATGAGTTCGAACTTCTATCGGAATCAGACGAAATATCAGAAGATCCAATGGAGGATGACAGTGATGCAGATAATTAAACTATTATAATTTTATTATAATATTAAACTATCAAAGACTTTCTATATTTTGTTGAAATCTATCGGTGTGTTTTATTCTAAAATGCATTCTTGTTCATTATATCTCTATTATTTGTTCTATGTTTTATTTTGTATAGCAGATGGCACGTAAAGGACGTGGCCACGGTTGAGGTGGACATGGACGTAGAAATGAACCGAATTCATCTTGTATGTTACATCATGTTACAGAATAAGTATCATCTCATATCCACCATATCCAAACTTCAACATCACAATCACCATCTTCATTTTTATCTCCATCACCATCATTGAGACATCTACTATCGCCTTTATAAGATTTAAGCCCACCACCCATTATGCTTCATGCACACACTTTTGATCCATCTCTATCATCTACACCACATTTTACTCTGATAATTCCCCCATTTACAAAACCAATGACTTCATCAAATGATGTGCCTTCCTCTGCAGTCAATGCAAAGTTAGTGATTGAGATTGTGGATGAGAGGCAAAAGAAATATGTAAATATGACTTGAGAAAAAAATTTTGATGTTACTCTTAGTGTTTTTTTTAATATTGTTATGATTTACTTATTTTTAATTTTATTTATTTATTTGTATAGTTTTATTCCATCTTACAAGTGTTCGAAAATAATTACAAATTTTTTCAAGAAAATGGCTAATTTTAATGTATTCTCCCAGAAGAAAGTTTCTAAATCAACAAAAGAGTCTTATTTTAATGGATTTCAGGTAAAAATAATAAAACAAAAGCGTTCAAAAATAAGTATCTAATTACTTAACTATTATGTTGGTTATTATTCAAGTAGAAATAATTATGTTCTTAGTATTAATATAAATTCTTTTGTGATTTTTCTATATATAGAATCAATGCACATGAGCACCTAAATTTGATGGAAATATAAAGTTATTATGGGAGATCAAAGATGCTCAATGGTATTCTAATTTTGTCCATAAATTGAAGAATATGAAAAAAAGGCCTGATTTTATATCCGAGGATGACTAGCCCGAGAGGCTTAAATATTGGGAGGAGCCAGATGTGAAGAAAAAAATTAGATATTGCTAACAAAAATCGAAGAAGTGAGGTAGCTGGACTAGGTATAAAAATCTATCGACACACAAGAGGGTTAAAGTCGAGCATTGAGCACGCTCGAGATTTGGTACAATTTTAAAAGTTTAAATATTGATATATTTAGTAGTTGTCCTAATAGTCCAATAAATCAAATCTCTGCATGGTTTTATTAATTTTGTTAGATTTTTTGATCATTTGTTTTTTTATGGCTTAATAAAAACATATTCTAGGTTGGAGAATTAGGTCGAAATCCAAATTTCTATGTGATTTTCAAGAAGATACATGTGAAGAAAGTGGATGGTAAGTTTGTTGACAACAAGTCTCAGATGATTGCTATAAAAATTTGTTATATTAATAAGATTTTATAATACTACAGTAGATTTTGAAAATTGTTTGGAATGCAAAATATTTATTTTATTTTATGTATATCTAGAATAGTATTTTTCACTATTTTATCTTAGGAACTAATGGAGGAACGTGTGATAGTTGCTCATCAACAAGTTGAGGGTTCTATGGATTTTCAACCAAGTGAATATGATCATATTTATTTGGAGACCATAGGAAGTCGTAAGAAATAACAAGAGTATGACATTGGCTCGAAGGGAGTGACATTTTGTGGTAGCATTCATGCTTCTAATTCATCTGTCTCAGCAATGGTGGATAAGGAAGTCGAACAACAAGTATTGGAAACAAATGAACATCTAGTTATAGAGACTGAAATGAAAAAGAAGGATGAGCAGATATCTCATTTGAAAGAATAAATATATGAAATAAAAAGAACAAATGGATGAGTAAATATTTCATTTGAAGAAAGAAATATTTAAAATAAAAGAACAGAAGGATGAGCAGTATACTAATTTGATGGAAGAAATGCAAGAAATTAAAGAAATGAACGATGAGATTAAAGAAATTAAGAATGTAATGCAACAATAGATGTCCTATATGGAGTCACAATTAGCAACATTGGCGCAACAGATAGCATTCTGAGATCCAGCTACGAAACCTCGTAGGAGAGGCTAGCAATCCCTATAGATTATGAGGATGATTTCGTATGAGAATTATTTCTGAACTCTTATTGATTTTTGTCCGTGTAGCAAATAATTATGATATTTTTTTTTCAGGTTTCAATTTTTTTTATTATGGTTTTGTTCTTTGCTTTTCCAATTAACCTAATTTTGAATCTTTGCAGACCACATTATGTGAGACACATGAAAAAATTTGATTCAAAGCATTCAGACATTGTCATGGTCCTTCCAATGCATGGGTCTCATATTTACTGATTTCACCTTTATCAAAAAGAGGCCTAGCTTTTTTTATCTTTAAATTTCCTAAAACATTTTATTTTTGCACACACTCTCTCTAAACATCATTGCTGGATATCTTTTGGATTTTTATTGAAGCAGTATGACAATCAACTTTAATTTGTGTTTGTTCATGTCTATAATAAATATTTTTATATATCTGTGAATATGTTTGTGTGTCTCCAAAATTTTGGGGTAAAGTTTAAGCCTATTATAGGTATGTAAAAGCCTATTATCAGCAGCTGTAGTAGCGGCATCAGCGGCAGTAGTGACAGCGACAATAGCAATAGCAGCGGTGGTAGCAGCGACAGTAGTGGTAGCGATGGTAGCCACAGTAGCAGTAGCAGCGGTGGCAGTTGAGGCAGCGGCGGCAGCTGTGGTAGTGAAGGCAGTGGCGGCAGTCGAGGCAGCACCGACATTAGTGGTAGCGGTGGTAGCAACAAGAACACTGAAAGCACTGGCAGGGGTGGCAGCACCGGTAGCGACAGCAGCACTGGCAGCTGAGGCAGCACCAGCGGCAGCGGCATCAGCACTGGCAGTGGCAGCAGCACCAGCAGCAACAATAGTGGCGGAGGGATCACCGGCAACGGCGGTAGCATCGATACCATGTAGCAGCACCATAGTGATGGTAGCACCAGCAACGACAGTGGAAGCAAGAGCAACAGTGGCAGTAGGAGCAGCATCGACAACAACAAATGTGGTATATACATATATATATAGCTAGTATATACATACATATAATACTGTAGTATTTTATGTACATATAATACTGTAGTATTTTATGTACATATATACAGACTATATATGTAATTAGTATATATGTAGGCATAATACTGTAGTTTATATGTACATATACAACTGTAATACATGTACGAGTGAAAAGCTAGTATATACGTATAAATTTACTGCAGTAATATATATTTATCAAAACATAGTTTTTTTATTTAATTTGTTTGATTGAGTAGTTTAAATTTCTTACAGATATGGTACCGCATTATTTTTCATATGAAGCTTGTATAAGCTAAGGAATTTTTAAACAAACATGATGCACCATGACTCGGATAGCTTTTTTGCCGCATAAAGTTGGTGATCGGAGGAGAAGAGTGAGAGAAAGCAATGTCAATGCATGAATAGATTATACTTTATACACTATCGATAGATACATTGATTAATAAGATGTAATATAATTTTGGTATTTTTTTTTGTTTTATTTATGTAAAATATTGAATTAGAATAAGTTATTAAATAAATTTTTTTTGTTTATTAAAAATTATCATTTATAGTTTTTGTTTTTATTTAATTTAATATAAAAATATTAAATTATTTAATTAAATTTTTGTTGAAGTTGTATGACAAACAATTTTAATTTGTGTTTATTCATGTCTATAATAACCATTTTTATATATCTGTGAATATGTTTGTGTATTTTTGAATTTTTAGGTAGAGTTTTAGCCTATTATAAGTATGTAAAAGCCTATTATCAGTAGTGGTAGCGGCGGCGGCGGTGGCAGCGACGGTAGTGGCGGTAGCAATGGCTATGATGGTAGTGGCGGTAGTAGTGGTTGCGGCAACAGCGGTGGCAGCAGCCCTAGCAGCGGCAGCAGTGGTGGCCATCGTAGTGTCGGCAGCGGCGGCAACGGCAGTAGCTGCGGCAACTACGGTAGCAGCGGCAGCAATGGTAGCAGTGGCAGTAGCGGTAGCAGCAGCAGTAGTGGTGCGGTGGTAGCCACGGCAACAACTGAAGTAGCGGCAGCAACGGTAGCAATAGTGAAAGATGCAGCGTTAGTGGCAGCAGCAACTACAGTAGTGGTAGCGGCATCGAGAGCAGCAACAACGGTAACAAATGTGGTATATACGTACATATAAGTTAGTATATATGTACAAATAATACTGCAATATTCTATGTACATATATATTGAGTATATTTGTACTCCGTATATATTTGTACACATAATACTATAGTTTTTATGTACATATACAGTAGTAATATATGTACGAGAGAAATGCTAGTATATATTTACATATATATTACAGTATTATATATTTATCAAAACATAATTTTTTTTTTTATTTTAATTTGACTGAGTGGTTTAAATTTCTTACAGATATGATACTGTATTGTTCCCCATACAAAGCTTGTATAAGTGATGAGATTTTTCACTAGACATGATGTGTCGTGACTCGGACAACTTTGTCGCAGTAGAAAAATGATCATAGGAGCAGAGGGAGAGAAAGTAACATCAATGAATGAATAGATTATACTTTATACACTATCAGCAGATACATTGATGAATAAGATATAATAAAATGTTATTATTATTTGTTTTAATTATGTAAAATATTGAATTAGAACATGTTTTTAAATTATTTTATTTTTTGTTTATTATAAATTATCATTTATAGTTTCTTTTTTTATTCAATTTAATATAAAAATAGTAATTTATTTAATTAAAAAAATTTAAAATAGATTAAATTCTGAAATTAGTTTGAAATTAAAATAGCTAGGAAAAATTTTCTAGCTTGCTAATTTAGTAAATTTTCCCTATCTAATTTAGCTAGGGATTTCTTTATTCTAGCTAAAGATTTTTTCTGTTGCTAAATTTATTTAGCTGGGGATTATTTTCGTCGCTAATATTTAGCGACGAGTAATTTAGCTTGCGAAAGCTTTCATTGTTATATCTGTTTAGCGACAAAAAATATCATTTAGCTTGCTAAATAAGCTAGTTAAAATATTTTTTTAGCTAAAGATTTTTTCGTCGCTAAATTTTTAGCTAAGGACACTTTCCCTCGCTAAATTTTAGTGGCGAGCACTTTAGACATGAAACTGATCTCTTGTTAATCCGTCGCTATAACTTGTTTAGTGACAGAAAACACCCATTTAGCTAGGGAATTTTCCCTAGCTTTATGAAATTTTTCTTGTAGTGCATCGCCTTCTATTCTACCATCACATCAATGATATGCTCACAAGGTTTAATATCAATATCATCATGAATAGATCTCTCATTATGATATAGTAATTAGGTATCATAGATATCACCCTTTGGTGTTCCTTCTATTTTTAAGAAAGTGTGGACCAACTTATCTCTTCTTAATATATATAGAACAATTCTATTTCTAGGCTTGTGGTTTACTATATAGTCATGTTCTGGCAAGCTAGAATTTATAATAATAATAATATTTTGATTCTTTGGACTATTAAACAAACCACCTTTAGTCCTTCTAGGATATCACATGAGGAAACAAACTCTTATTTTTATTTCCAACTTATCTATCTTCCGTTTTAACATATTTTTTGGGCACTCACAAATGAATATGTTTTAGTCTGAGCTTATACCCAGTCCACAATACTATTGGAATTGTAGATATCAATTTAGATGGGACCAAGTTCAAAATATAAGTTGTTGTTTCTGATGCATATCCCTAGAAAAAATTAGGCATATCAAAATAACTCATCATTGACCATATAATATTTATAGGATTCATATTCTTTCTTTCTACCATATGATTTTGCTAAATAGTATTATGTGTGGAAAATTAGGATGTATTCTTTTGATCCAAAACAAGTAGTTCCTAAACTTTCCAAATAAATACTCGCCACCATGATTTAATCATAGTATTTTGAGATATATATTATGAGGTTTCTCCATTTCCATCTGTACTATTTAAAATTTTCAAATTTGTCAGACTTATGGCATATCAAATAAATGTATCAATATCTTGAGTAATCATAAATGAAATTGATGAAATACTCAAAACCATTTCTTGCTTAGATATTCATGGGCTCATATAAATCAGAAGGACCAAATTCTAGTAGCTCACTAGCTCTATATCATTTAGTCACAAATGGTTGTTTGGTCATTTTTCCTTCTAAGCAGGGCTCGTATGCTAGAGGTGTTTCCACTTTCAATGAACCCAAATATCTATCTTTAACCAATATTAAAATATATTTCAGATTTATATGAGCTAAGTATAAGTACCAAAGATATGTTTTGTTCATTTTAGAAGAACATTTTTTTCTATGTGGTAAGACGTTGATGGTATTTGACTTGTATTATTGTTGGAGAGCAAAAACAACCCTAGTGGCACAAATATTACATTTTAATGTATCAGAATATATACTTTTTTTATTCAAGTAAATCGTTAACAAAATGTTGAATATAAAGGAGAATTTAACTTTAACTAAATTAGAAACTAATATAGATAATTTATAATAAAAATATTATTTCTCTCAAATTGAAGCATGCAAACTCCCACTGCAACAACTGTCACTTTGGTATTGTTTTCCATATGAAGATCAATCTTTCCATCACTCAGTTAGATGGTTTCCAAGAACCATTACAAATAATTGCTAACATGATTAGTGGCACCCATAACTACACACTAGATATTCATAGATACCACCGCTAAATATGTTTCAACTACTAGGAATTGAGATTTATTTTGATTGTTCACTTTGCTAAGATAAATCAGACATTTCTTATTCCAATGTCCTGACTTCTCAAATTGAAAATATTTTTCTTTTGGCTTTTAAACTCCCAATTATGACTTAGGAAATGTTAATGGAACTTAAGTAAATTTCTGGAACTTATTTTTTTCTTTTCTTTTAGTTTAAAAGAAGTTCTTTCAGCCACGAGTACTCCAAATTATATTCTAAATATACTTTTATCCAATATCAATTCCTTAAGAAATTGTGCCAAAGTCCAATCAATTCTATTTATATTAAAATATCTAGGTAAAATTACTTGTAGGATTCTTGTAGTGATTAAAGAATAATATCAATTTGAGGGTCCACATCAATCTTAACTCTTAGGATCTCTAGTTCATTTAGAAGACTAATCATCTTGAGAATATGATCTCCCACTAGGGTGTTTTCAGTCATTGTAGTATTCATTATATCTCTCATGGCTTTCTGTCGGGTAGAATGAGTTTGATTTCCAAACATTTCTTTGAGATTAGATATCATGTCATGGGAAAAAGTCATGGATGATGTTGATACTAGAGTACATTTGACATGAAAGCCAAAATATAATATCTAGATATCTAATCTATCTTTACCCATTTCTCATATGACTTGTCTTCCTCAATGGTTGCCCTATGTTGAGTTTTTAGAAAAATGTAAAGATTTCTTTTCTAATCAGTCTTATTAGTTCCATCTAGTTCATTCTCTTTAAAAATTGGTGGTGAGTGGGTTGAAAGATATTTAAATAAAAAAAAATTATAATGAGCTTATTACTTTGAATTACTTCCCTCCAACAATTCTAGAATGAATTTGTTATTAGTTTGATACACCATGAACTGATGGGAGGTTGTATATTATTCATAATTTGTTCAGATAATTTTTTCCTATCATTCTTACTATCTAGGTAGTGGTTGTTCCAAACAAGATTAAATTGATGACTCATATTTGATCATATATATAATAATAGTGACTCAGATAAAGTGGATGCTATTATTTATAGCAAAGTATAAATAATCACCTAATTCTAAACCAATTAATTCTCAAATGAACCCTTCAGATGGAGAAGTGATTCATTTAATCAATTCATAGAATTACCTAATGGTGATTTGTGTTAAGTTCATCTACAAACTAGTAAGTTATATATGGGGAAGAAACCAAGACCAATACTCTAATTAACTTGCAAATTTTTAAAATAATGGTGAAGACTATGAGATTCATTTAACAAACTCCCTCACCCACTTAAATATTTTAAAATTTTGAGTGTTTTTAATTTAAAAAAAATGTGTATTTTTTTCAGCAAAATAACATATATTTACCCATACATAATTTCATGTCACACATAATTCCATCCCACCCATAATTCCATGCCACAAATACATGATGACTAAGCATCACGCATATCCAAATGTCAAACATCCCAACTATGTAAGTTTTATGGAAGCTCATCTATAGAAAGTGCCTTTAACTAGGAAAATCTACACAATTGTACTATAAATGATTGGGGTTGTGTCAAAAGTAACAAAACATGAAATCTAGCTTGGTTTTTCTGCAAATTTTTAAAATTCTAATTACATACTCTACCATTGTTAGTGTCTACCATTATGTATTCCACTATCATCCATTTCTATCACCATGAGATCTATCACATACATTGCTACTAGTCGCAACCACCATATATTCTTCCATCATTGGCTGCATCAACTACCACATATGTCATCAATGGCTTCAAATATAACCTACAGTACTATAGTTGGCCATGACTACCCCTATAGTGACTATCACAGGCAATAAATACCATCACCATTGCTATTGTTGGCCAAGACAACTTCCATAGTCATTATCATTGACAACTAAAACTACCTCTAGCATTGCTACTAATCATGACCGCTTCCATATTCACCATCATCAGCAATAGAGACCATCACCAACACAGCAATGGCCATGTTAGCTTCCATAGTCATCATAACCAACAAATGAAATTTCCACCAGTGATGCTACTTGCCATGACTACTTCTACAATCACTATCATTGGCAACAAAAACCATCACCAACACTATCAATGGCCATGTCAGCTTCCATAGTCATCATAACCAACAAATGAAATTTCCACCAGTGATGCTACTTGCCATGACTATTTCTACAATCACTATCATTGGCAACAAAAACCATCACCAACACTACCATTGGATGTGATAGCTTCCATAATTGTCACCAGGAAATAAAAAGCATCACCAGCACTATTGTTTCCTATGGTAGCTTTCATAGTCACCATACCTAGCAACTGAAATGCCATCGATGCTACTATTAGCCATGATAGCTTCCAGAAATATCTTCATTAGCCACTTTAACAACCTCCATCAGTTGTGTTATCCATCATCTCAGTCATCATCATTATAGAATAATTATGAGATAAAAGGTACAATACCATGTGAAATAAACACATAAAATCAATTGCAAAATACAACCTATAAATGAAAAATCAACACCACAATTCATAAATGTAGTCGAGTTGTTTAACTTGGCCAACAAATGCTAAATTGCTGCTATTAATTTTGGTTATTCATGTATTCACAAAAAAAAAGGCTTTAAAAACAAACCCACCCACACACAAATATCACAATAACCTCTCTTTAGTTAGCTTCTCCCACATATCCATTGTTTCAGATAGGTGTGAGGAAGATGATGATGTTATAGTGGATTAGCATCCACAACTAAAATCTCAGCATTTTTATCGTCTTAAAATTGGAAAACAAACATTATTTACACTAAAACCAATTCGTTCTGTTTCTTAAATTATTTATTATTTAAATTTGTTTACTACACACACACACAATCATAATCAGTTTAATGCAAATTAATTAATTTGATTAAATAATAAAATCAAATTATTCGATTATAATTAAATTAATTATTATGATCACGTATATACATATATTTTAAATTAAACAAAAACTTTAAAACTTATTTCATCGCGTCTAGATAAAGCTATAGAATAGACCCCATCCTGAATAAGATCTTGAGCTTCTAATATGACTTATTTGGCACAATAATTATAATTTCACTCCCTCACGTATTTGGCACAATAATTTATATTAATTATAATTCTTACCACTATATAATTACTATTACACTCCCTCACTTATTTAAAATATTTTGTCTTTTGTTACTTATCACTAATTAAACTTCTCATATTAAGATTATTGATACTCATTGATTGAATTATATCATTGATAATCCAATTCAATCAACCTCTGATTATTTTTTTGAGACTTTCCACTTAAATTATTTGAATTGTTACATTAAAATCCACCTACAAGTTTGTCAATATCAAAACTTATAAGCTTCTTCAATAAGGTAACATCAATACTTTTGAAAGGATATGAATTCCATCAGTAATTAATATTCATCATATGTTTGATAAAGTTATCTAATTCATAGAGTTCTCAAATCTATTTCTACACCTCACCCTTTATGAATCAAAATAATTATTAATAAGCATATGCAAATAATAACTACTTCAAGAATAAGAGTAACAGTGCTTATAATAACTATGATGTATTTTATTTTATAAGGTAGTACAAAATAATTACACCATATTAGTCCAGTTCAATATACTCAAGTGTATTAACACTAAAAGTTATAACTTTACTATTTATCATAGTCAAGATAGACTTACTAAAATCTAGTGTTACAATCTTACCAATAGGATATCTAATTTATATAGATTGTGAGTAATACAATTATGTTCCACAAGTATTGATGTCATGATTCAAACTTATCTTGGTTTGACACTCATTTCTTTCAAAATTGATTTTTTTTATTTGCTTTTTTTAATAGTATGCATATAAATAAATTATATATATATACCCACATACAACATATATTGTATATACACATAATACTTATGTATAGTATATATAAAGTATATGTACATAATATAAATACACACACACACACACAAACACACACACACACATATATATATTATACACATATACATATATATATACATACACATATATACATATATATACTCTATATATAGATATCATATATATATATATATATATATATATATATAGTATATACTATATTTGATTTTTTGTGTGCATGTCAATACATATAATGTATATATACAATATGTAAAGATACATATTATATATACATATTGTGTGTGTGTGTGTGTGTGTGTGTGTAAAAGCTTATAAATAAATAAATATATATATATATATCTATATAAACATATATATATATATATATATATATATATATATATATATATATATATATATATATATATATAATCTAGATCTAGATTTATATGTATATATATACATGCTATAATGTGTGTGTGTGTGTGTGTGTATATATTAGTATATATATATATCTCTCTCTCTCTTTCTTTCTTTCTCTCTCTCTCTCTCTATATATATATATATATATATATATATATATACTAGTTTTCAAAACCAGTTTACAAAAGTAGTTTTGCATTTTATAAGTGGTTTTTGAATTCAAAAATAGCCTAAAAAATTTAAAAAACATTATATATATATATATATATATTAATTAAAAAAACAATAACACATTTCATAATCAAAAGCAATTTGACATTTTTGTGTCCTATTTAGAGCATCATGTTGTGCTGGACATGGAATGAAATTGGTGCTCATGTCATGCTGACATAGCTTGATTAGTGGTTGACACTGCACGATTGATGGCATGCTTCCCTTAATAAGGTATGTCGAGTTAGACTAGGTCATGTCGAGTTGGGCTTATAGTGTCCCCAAACACTTTTACTCGGGGTCGATAGGCTTGGTGCCACTGCCAATTAAAGGAATCAAATGAGTCATGCTAGGTTGACATGTCCCAAAATTTGTTGGCCTAGTTGGGCCATCATGATGTGTCAGACTCAACATGAAATGGGTGCCCAAGCCATATTGTGTTGACATGGTTTGATAGGCAGTTGGTCTAGTATGACTTGGCGGCCTCGTTAGGTCAAGCTTGTAGTGGCACAATGTTTGGTATGTAAGCCACCATATATTCTTTTGTATTTTTGATGATATTAGATGACGTATAAGTAGATTTATTTTATTTTTCGATCAATTTCATGACTTTGAAGTTTTGGTAAATTTTGATAAATAAAAATATAATCAGAATGTTTTGTGAGGTATCTAGCGACTTGGTGATGTATGATTTATCTAGTAATTTAATATTTATTCTTGGTGACAACTCTACATATTTAGTTATGACATTCTTTTTATGTCATCACTACTACTTTATTAGCACAATCCTTCAATGGTAAAATATATTTTTTTGGGTTGTTATTTTATCATGGAGTCAGCCATATTTATCTTATAATAATTAAATGAGTACAACATTAATTTTATATTGTAGTAACTAAACATCAAACTGATACTAAAATTCATGGACACTTTTCATTGTTATGACTTTATCTTTACTAAGATTTTGTATTCTCAAGTCAGAGTTATATCTTTTTCCTAAAGTTATGACTTTTGCATTATTGAAAGTAATAGAGTCAAAACTACTTAGTCCAAAGCTATTACATGCATCCAGCATAATCATGGCTCTTTTCCTCAAGAGAAGGCAAATCCATGACTTAAATGTATGGGATAATTACTAGGGCCATGGTCATTACTAGCATTGTGGTAATTTGATACAAAAGAAATGTCAATGTCAAAACCACGGTCATTCCCATCATTTCAGCCATTTGATGCAAAAGAAACACAAAAGCCAGAGTCGAGTCCACTTTATAAAATCAATACCTCAAGATCAAGAAACCAAGGCCTAAGTTAAGGCATCTCTATAAAGTCATAACTTTCTACTTATATAAATACCTAAATTATTGAGCCTAAAAGAAGAGAGAGAATAATATAACAAGGATTATTCTCGAATTTTCTTATTTACACATGATACCAAAATCAAAGCATTGTACAAACCCTAGTGGGATTTTCATGCTCCCTCAAAGATCCATAAGCAAGCAAGGGATACAATAAATAATCTAAATCCTAGAATTAGGGATGTGACTTTCAAACCACTCCTCTCTTGGGTGAATTCACAAAAATCAACCAAAATAGAGTGGGATAGGGTTTGTATCATAGATTCTTGTGAGAGTTATCCTTGGGAAACCAAGATTCATAAGACATATTCTCTTGTACCTCATTGAATCTCTACCCAATATAAGACTAAATTGAGGTCAAGGATTTATACAATGATATTTTATATAATTAATAAATGATGTTATGAATAATTGATATAATTTATGTTATGGAATGAAAATTTATAAAAAGTATGATTAAATAAAACTTGAATTAGAGATTGAACTATTGATAGGTTTGTATATATTGTCATGATGAATGATGAAAAGTAAACTATGAGACTCACTCATACACACGATGAGAAAGAAATAGTAGCTTTTTGGTGTAAGCGGGGAAAGGGTAGACTTAGTTTGTATAAATGGTATTCCTCCGCCAAAAGAGAGAATTAAATTAATAAACAAAATTTTAAAAAAAAAATAGTAGCTTTTTTGACTATGATATATGAGATAAACCTATATATCAAAACTTAAAATTGAGGTATGATAATCACTGGAAGTACGAAACTCACAAAGCCAAAAGCATGAATTATTTTACATGCCACTTCATAATACATATCTTAGAAGAATTAGTTCTTTATTAATATGAATAATTTATAGAATATTCTTTTAAGGGTTTCACCTTTAATCTCATAGTTATATAATCACTATGGATGGTAATGATAGATAATCCATAGGATATGTACAAATGGACTGTGACTCGCAATGTATTGATAACTCTTTGAGTTACTTTTACTCAAATGGTTCTAAGTAGTGAGATTTGAGTGAAATATATGATAATTATGTGAGTATGCTATTTTGAAGCCTAAATGCAAATTCTTTAAAGTACATTAGTTCTTAGTCTTTATGATACATGAGACTAAAGAATAAGAATGTTATCTGAAGTAACCTTCAAAGGAAATTGATGAGTTATCTTGTAGGTATAGACTTGTAAAATAGTTCTCAAGAAGAGGTGATTTATTGCCTCGATGATAAGTTTAGAGGAGACAACTCTGAGGGGACCATCATTGAGATGAGCTCATTGGTGATAATATAATGTATATCATTGGAGAAAATAGTTATTCTATAATAAACCCTACATTTATCCTGCATCCAAATTCAACATAAATCAAATTATTTGAATATATATTATATGAATCAAGTGGACAACCCTTATTATTTAAGAGTCATGCCAAAATATAAAAATATCTCCTCTACTAAAATTATATTATCTATCTTTTGGCTAACTAAACTGGTGATATAATTTTTATGAAATTGATATATAGATAAAATCTCTCTATATGACCCATATACTTATGGATATTTGTTATAATATCCATAAGTATATATAATAAGATACCCTCGCCAATAAGCTTTGGGGGGGGGGGGGGGGGGGGGGGGGGGGGGAATACTATTTAACCAATAAAATTAGACAAAATAACAAAGTCACAATTAGTTTTAGATAGTATTGTTAGGGATTATTTAGTTTGATTGGTCAATATGAATTGATGTAATTATCCTTGAGAAAAAGATAATTCTTTTTAGTAGTTTAGATTATGCTTATTTTTATAAATTTTTCATATCTAATAGCTTACCTTGTTATCTTGTTTGACTTTAGAAAATATTATATTTGATATTTCCTTTATTTATTATTTTTTCTTGTTCAACCAATATTTTATGAGTAGAAGTTCTAAAGTTGAGCTAATTTTTCTAGACCCAAAAATTGAGAGAATTATGAGAGCTATTTCGAAATAAATATTAACAAATAACATATGGAGATAATTGATAGTAATATAATGTAATATCCCCAAGGGGTAGCTTTAGTATTTTATTATTTTAACTTATATCATTTTTTGTTATTATTCAAATTTTTTATTAGTATTATTTTATATGTTATGTTATTGGTTTTAGTTGATAGAAATATTGATTAATGAAGTATTCAAAAAATGATAAAATTGACATTAAGCCAAGCATCATGGGTAGAATTGTCATTTATCAATGTGTATAAGACCATACACATAAAACTATTATTATTTGGATAAGATCAAAATTATCTAGTGAATAATCATTTTGGCATTTATTTTTTTAGAAAGTTAGAGAGAATGTGCTTGAGATTGGGAGAAAAATAAGATTATGATTTAATTTCTACTCATTTCTTATTTTTATGTCATCAAATACAAGGAATAGAATATTTGAAGAGAGCTAATGCAAGAAAACTAATTCTACCTCCATATTTGATGATTTTGGATTTGAGGAAAAAAATAAAATCTTAACTAAAGGAAATGATAAAGTTTGGGTTATATTTGGGGAGATTTGTGTTTTGTCATTTGTGGTATCAAACATAAAATAATTGAAAAAAAAAGGAATACAAGTTTTCATTATTAAAAATATAAGCACCAAACTCTAAAATAATTTAATTTAGATGCACTCAAGATTAGTAATACGAAATTGCTCTCCCATGTAATAAAAAATGAAAAAATAACATTGACAGGAATTTTCCATAACCTCATTGCATCTCCTCCCAAAAACACTGATTTATCCTTGTTTTTTAAAATATTATGTGATTATCATGTTATTAATGTATTTTTCTCTCTGTGTCCTACTTCTAGTTCTTCACTTGTTCTTTTATAAATAAGTAGACGTGTGACTTGGATTTATCAAGATTTTTAATCAATCTGGAACACATGCTACATCAATTTTATTTAATCTATATTGTTTATAAGTACAAAATAGAGAGATTGTTTTTATAGATGATGCCAACTAAAGTATATATATATCTCTCCATATCTAAAATGATTCACAAATCTATGGCTTGCAAGCAAGAATACAAAAGATATAGCATTCGCTCATGCAATTTGTTGGGGAACAAGATGATTGAGAAATTCCAGTAAGGCATAAATTGGTATTTTTGGGGGAAATGAGATGATGTTATGAAAAATTTTGATGAATGTTATTTTTTTCATTTTTCATCACGTGGAATAGGAGGGCAATTTGGTATTATTAATTTTAAGTGCACCTAAACTTAGTTGGTTTGGAGTTTGGTGCATATATTTTTAATTATGAAAACTTTAAATTGCTTTTTTCAATTATTTTATGGTTGGTGTCCCAAAACATAAATCTCCTTTATGTTTGTGTTATGTTTGGGTTATGTGGGCTGGAAAAAAAATACAATTTTGGAAGAGAGCTAATGCAAGAAAATCTTGTGTAAAACAGATTCTGATGGTTTTAGTTCATATTAAGTTGGTTTGGGTTATGTTTCAAAGTGCCTTTTGCTTAGGATTGGTTTGGATGAGTTTTTTGTATAAGTGAAATGATAAAGTTTAAAGAAGATGGTCAATTTGAAATTTCAAAAAATATAATAAAATAAAAGTGTATACTAACAAATGTGTAGAGGTGACCATAAGAAAATTATAGATGTAATGCTCCAGAACAGGAGCATAAAGATGAGTTTAAGGTAATCTATGGGTATACTATGCTTTGGGTGTAGTTGTGGTATTTTATTCACAAGTTGAGAAAATCTAATGATTCAAAATTATGGGTAATCTTGACTTATAGAAGAATAATTTAATTTAAAAAATTATATGTAATTTTTAAATACCAAAGTACCTAGAAATCCATCAAAGTGAAAAACTATAACAAAAAAAAAAAAAAGAACTGATTTTATTTTGCAAATTAAAATATTCTAGAAATTGTGATTGAGTTTTAGTGATCCAAATTTAATGATTCTAATTGAATAAGAAACCTTATAACCATAGCTCAAAATTAGTATAAGAATCAAGCGTAACATCTTGAAGCTAAGATTTTTTTCAATCAAAAATAATACTAGTAACCGAGTGAGGTGGAAATTTTGACTAATTTGGCATTAAAATATCATAGCTTGAGTTTGGATGATCCAAATGAGTTGATTTCATTTCTTACTAAAATTAGATTCATAATTCTAACATTTATGATTATTTTTTTTAATATGACATATTTTTGATAAATTAGGAATTGGTGACGAGGAAGACTGCCCCAAGAACATGATTCAAAGAATAGGATTCTAAAGATAGAAAGAAAATTGTTATTAATTTGTTCATTCTTATTCTCTTATTATTTCAAGTTTTATGTTTATTATTTTGCATTCTCTTATTGTTTTAAGTTTTGTGTTTGTTCTTTCTTATTCTCTTCTAGTTTAAAGTTTTATTTTTTTTCTTCCTTATTCTCTTCTTGTTTCATATTTTATGTTTGTTCTTCGTATATATTTCCTTATTTAAATTTAATGTTTGTTTATCAAATTAAATCTAAAAGATTTTATATAGACATAAATATGTACTAAATTTTAATTATAAATAAATTGGTTCGCTCATCATTTTTCTCTTCTTATTTCAAGTTTTATGATTATTATTCTACTATTAAAATAATTTATAATATAATTGCATATTCTTTGTTTTAAGTATTTTAATAAAATAAATGGTAAATTGATTGCCATGAAAAGTATGTGAAAATTAGAATGTACTATTTGAGAATTAAATATATATACAATATTATAAATTTCTAAGGCTGAGTTTTAATGGCCTTAATAAAATGTTATCAATCATGTTCAAGTTAAGGATAAATTATAGGTGTCAAACAGGCTGGCCAGCCCGGGCCGCATGGTTCAGGCATGCCTGGCTCGACATTGCACACTATAGTACCATGCCCAAGCTCGTGCTAGGCAGACCCTCGGCATGAATCATGTCGTGCCATGCCGAGGGTATTCGGCCCACATGTCGTGCCAGGCATGGCATGGGTGCCTGGCATGTGGGCACATCATGGGTGCCCACGCATTGAGTGATGGCATGGTATTATAGCGTGTCGTGCCTGACACTGCATTTCAGCCCGGTTGGGCCCAAAAAAATATGTCAAACCAGCCCGGCCCGGCCCATTTGACACCACTAGGATAAATTAATATACTAATAAGGGTCAAACATAGAGTACTATGAACATATGTAATATAGTACCATACCAATCCTTATCCGAGTGAGATAACATTGGTTGCATTCACAAATAATTTTTAAATAACTAATTAGCAACCCAACATGACTATATTGTGTTATAAATGTTTTTATACCTGCTTGTAGCCCAGTAGAATAGTGTTGATTTCATTAACCTAAACAACACATGTTTTGCTGATATATGTTTTAAGGGCAAAATAATAAATATATGTGTGAATTGAATTATTTGAATTGTGAATTAAATATTAGCCTATGAAATTGCAAATTTAAAATAATAAAATAAATTATAAATGCAAAAATGAGAAAGTATTATATATATATATATATTGATTCCTGAATTGACAAATAAAATTATATATTTCAAAAAGATACATATTTTTGTGTGTTTTTGAAATGAAAATAGAATTGCATAAAACCATTAAATATGAAAATTCTTAGTACAATGTTTTTTTCTTCACATAGGTACCAAGTGATTAGGAATGTAAGAAAAGATGAAACAAGCCTATAGTCATCATCAAATATTGTGGAGTATAAGTGCATACTTCATCTCATGGATCCATTTCATTATTTTAACATGGGATTATTTAATGTTGAAATCATAAATGTACAACTTTTCATAGAATATACTTGAAAGAGATGAACTATTACTATATTTTTTAGGAATAATTTGTAAAAAGGTATTGAATGTCATTTCATGTAAATGTATTAACGAAAGACTATGTATTATGTATACTACTTTTACTCAAATATATTTATATAAAATATATTTATATCAAATGTGATTTGATAAATGGTTTCCCAATAAAGAATGAATTCATATTCCTAGATCTGGTCCAACCTTTGAGTTTGATTTAGGTTTGGGGGCATGAAGATTTGCTGGTATTAATTGTATGGTTTAGGTGATTCTATAAAATAATTTTGAAATTGTGTGACAATGACGATATTTGCATATAAAAAAATGTTGTGACTCGGTTGCAATATTGTTGGTCTTTATAGGTTAAGCATGGAAACTTTATGACCTAATAAGATCTGAAGTGACTCGGTGAGTCACCCAAATAGTCTCGCTAGTGTGGATGGAGAGCAAGCATCCCATATTTCATTGATACATGAGCAAAGTAAAGCCTCATGAAGTACTTTGGACATTCTCTATAAAATAGCCCAAGCATTGCAAAGATCTGTACAAAATACTTTAGCTGTCCCTTAGGGAACAACCATAGAAAGAATGGAAAGATACCAATCCATAAACTTTCTTGGAAAGAAAGATGATTGGCCTTCAATGGCAAAAAATTGGCTTGAATGAACTAAAAGAATGCATTGACAAATAATTGTAGACAAGATAAAAACTTAAGAGTGTCACATCACTATTATAAGATGATGCTTATCAGTGATTGATGTTCATGACTAGAATTACACCACCAAAAAGTGTTACATAGAAGTTTTTCATATAAGAATTCAGAAAAAAATATGTGTGTTATATTTACCTAAGTACTATGAAAAGATAATTCCATGCTTTGAAGCAGAGGCCGATGAGTGTGATTGAGTATCAAAAAATATTCACCTGAAAGAGAAAGTATGCTCTAGAGAAACTAGTTACTAGGGAGGAGAAGTATTGTAAGTTTAAAGATGGCTTCAATGATTATATTCAAGCATATGTCACATGTTTCGGCAATGATGACTTCTCTTAGGTTGTCACATGTGCTTTGAATGTAGAAAGGGTAAAGAAAAAAAAGTATAATATTTAAAAAAAAAACAAGGCATGGTAGGAAAAACCATGGCCGATCAAGTTTTTATTAGCACAATAATAAGAAATTTATAGGACCACAAGGTTCTGGTTAGCCTACAACATAGGAACTAGCTCATGCTACTGGTAGTAAGACTATTCTTTTAGCACTATCAGTAGCTAGTACAAAAGAAGGTTATTCGAGAGGGATAGCTCCTTCGTCTTTTACACATCATGGGAGAAAACATAAAGTAGAATGTCAGAGATTGAAAGTGCTTGGTTGGTTTATGAATCCAATGAGCACAAAGTGATAGATTATCCAAGAGCTCATTCATTTATAGCACCATAAAATGATATAATGGTTTCTGCAATACAAATGAATTACAAAGACAACAAGATTATTGCATCACCAAGTAAGCCAATACAAGTGACATAGGCCATAGACAACAGAATGCTCGTGCTCCAGCTATAGCATATACAAAGAAGGTAGTGGAAAATAAAGCTACCTTATATGTGATTGTTGGTAATTTCCATATCTTTGAAATGAGATTGTACATGCATTAATAAATCTAGGATCAACTCATTCTTATGTCTATATTTCCATTCTCAGTTTGGGTAGTATACTAAAGAGTGAAACTGAGTATGTTATCTTGGTGACAAATCCACTAAGGCATAGTGTCATTGTATATAGAGCTTATAGAACTTATTCCATTAGAATACAAGAGTATTGAATTTTTCAAGAGACTTAATCGAGTTATCCATCAAAGAGTTCAATGTGATATTATGGATGGATTGGTTATTACTTCACTAGGTTGTAATTGATTATAGAATAAATCAAATGACCTTTAAGGATACCAAGTGGTGAGGATATAACTTTCATTGGTCAGAGGTTGAACAACATCCCTAATATGATATCTACTATCACTACTAAAACAATGGTTCAAAAGGTGTATGAAGACTATTTGACATATATAATTGATATGAAAAAGGTGGAGCCTATCTCATTAGACACTCTTATAGTTTGTGATTTTATGGATGTATTTCTAGAGGAATTTCTAAGATTGCCTTCACAAAGAGAAATTAAGTTTGCAATAAATGTTGTGCCACTTTGGCATTCATTACACCTTATAGAATGACTCTAATGGAGTTAAAAAAAATCGAAGAATCAATTGCAAGAGTTGTTAGAGAGAGGATTTATTTGTATGAGTGCATCATTATGAAAGTATTAGTACTCTTTATTAAAAAGAATGATGATACACCTTGGTTGTGTGTTGATTATAGGCATTTAAATAAGATGACAACAAAGAATAGGTACCCATTACCTAGGATTGATAACTTATTCAACCAATTGAAAGGTGAAAGTGTCTTTTCAAAAATTGACTTGTGCCTTAGGCATCATCAGTTGAGGATTAAAATGTAGATGTGCATAACATAACATTTAGGACATGATATAAATATTATGAGTTCCTTGTAATGCCATTTGGATTGATAAATGCATTGGTGACTTTCATGGACTTAATGAATCATATTTTCCAATTGTATATAGATCAATTTGTCATGATATTTAAAGATTATATATACTTTTAGGAAGATCATGATATATACTTTTTGGTAGTGCTAGAACTTTAAGAAAGAAACGATTATATGCAAAACAAATCAAATGTGAATCTTGGATGAAAGAAGTATCCTTTGTTGGATACATAGTATCATAAAAAAAACTATAGTGGATACAAAGAAAATAAAGATGATTTTGAATGGAAAACACCTAGAAATATCATGTAAGAGCATATTTCCTAGGATTGGCAGGTTGCTACAGAAGATCCCCTAGGGGTTTTTTGATGACTATGGGCGCAATGATGAGATTGCTCCAAATAAATGTCAAATTTGATTGAGTGAAACATTTCAAGCTAGTTTTAAAAAGTTGAAAACACGCATAATCAACTGCCAATTCTTTCTCTATTGAGCCATGGTAAAGAATACATAATTTTTAATGATGCTAAATTAAATATGTTTGCAATGAATATAGAGGCACTATCTTTATGGAGAAAAGTATTTCATCTATACTAATCACAAAAGTTTTAAGTATTTATCCTCACAACTAGAGTTTAACTTGAAACAACATAGATAGATAGAATTACTTAATGATTATGATTACGTCATTCATTATCACAATGCAAAAGCCTATATAGTGGCAGGCTCTCTGAGTAGAAAGTTAGTACGAGTACTACAAGCATTGAATGTTCATTTATCATTATCAAATGATAGTGTAATTGTAGTATAAGTGAATCAGATTTGTTGATTTGAGTACTATAGGCACAAAAGAGTGATGAGAAGATTTCTGCCCTTTCTATTTAAGTCAAAATAGAAAGGTTAAATAAAATGAGTTTTTAGTGAAAGAGAATGGATTTTTGTATTATAGAGATTGAGTTTTTGTACCTAATGATGATGAATTGAAAAAAAATCCATTCTTGAAAAGACACAATGGATCCTTTGATATTTCGGAATTTTTAACCAAATACATGGTGTGTCAAAGAGTGAAGGTAGAACATCAAGTTCCTTCAGAATTATTTTAGTCGATTAAAATATCAAAGTGGAAATGAGATTGGATCACAATTAATTTTATGGTCAAATTACCTAAGACAAGAAAAAAGCATGATTCAGTTTGGGTCGTTGTAGACAGATTGACTAAGTCATCTTACTTTCTACTAGTGAGAACCAACTATTTACTTGACAAGCTGGCAAAGCTTTACATAGATAAAATAGTTCAATTTCATGGGATTCCAATGTTATTTATTTCAGATAGAGATATAAGGATCACCTCGAGATTTTAGAGAAAGTTGCAAGAGGCTTGAGGTACTAGATTAAATTTCAACACAAAATTCCACCTGCAGACAGATGAAGAATCAGAAAGAGTTATCTAGTTGTTAGAAGATATGTTAAGATGTTTTGTGATTGACTATGATCATAGTTGGGATAGATACATTTTTCTAGTTAAATTTGTGTATAATAATAGCTTCCAATTGAGTATTAGAATGATGTCTTATGAGGTTCTCTATGGATGAAAGTGTAGAACATGCTTGTGTTAGATTGAATAAAGTGAGAAGAAAATAATTAGCATTGATTTGATTCAAGAGACTGAAGAAAATGTGAAATTTATTAGAGAAAGACTAAAAATATTCATAGATATACAAAGGTCTTATGTTGATTTGAAGAGAAATGGCATCCAATATGAGATCAGTGAAAAACTATTTTCAAAAGTTCCTCTTGTAAGAAAGTCTTGAGATGCGTGAAAAAGGGCAAGTTGAGCCCTATTTTCATTGGGACGTATGATGTGATCCAAGATGTAGGTCTATTTGCATATAAATTAGTCTTACCTATAGAATTAGAAAAGATTCATAATATTCTTCATATTTCAATGCTAAGGAGGTATATATCAGACTCATCACATGTAGTCTCTTTGAAAATTATTGAGCTTCAACCAAACTTGACATATGAAGAGGAGTCTATTAAAATCTTGGATCAAGAAGTCAAATAATTATAGAACAAACAAATCATAATAATCAAAGTTTATGGAGAAACCACAAGACACACGAAGCTAGATGAGAAAATTATGATACTATTCATCAATAATATCAACAACTATTCACTAAAGTTAATTGCAAGGTTGAAATCTCCTAAGATTGGAGGAGTTGTAATGACCCAAAAAAGTAGCATTATTATTTTATTATTTTATCTTATAGCATTTTATGTTATTATTCGATTTTTTTATTATTATTTTATTGGTTATGTTATTATTGTTAGGTCATAGAAATATTAATTAATGAAGTATCTAAAGAAAAAAAATGATAGAACCAAAATTAAGCCAAGAATCAAGGAAAGACTTGACATTTAGTAATGTGGATAAGGCTTTACACATAAAAAAATTAACATTTAGATAAGATCAAAGTTATGTAGGGAAATATCATTTGGCATTCATTTTTTTTTTTTGGAAAATAAGAGAGAAAAAGCTAGCAGTTATGCGAAGAATAAGATTTGAAGAGAGTTAAGGTAATAAAACTAAGCCTAACTCCCTATTTGATGATTTTGGATTTGTGGAAAAAAATATAACTTTCTGTAAAGCTGATTTTGATAGTTCTAGCTCACATTGAAGTTAGTTTGGGTTATGTTTTAAAGTTATTTTTGGTTAAAATTGATTTGGATGAGTTCTTGTATAAAGAAAATGATAAAGTTTTAAGGAGATGTTAAAAACAAAATTTCAAAAATATAAAAATATAATAAAATCACTTATTTTATTTTGACCATAAGTTTAGTTATGATTATCCATATTGAAAAATTCCAATTAGTATAGAAACATAAAGGTAGCCCTAAAATGTGAAGAATGAACCAAGATATAATTGTATAAATTATGGCTCCTAAATAGGGGCTTAAATGTAAGTTACGGATAAGCTATGGGTTTGTTATGTTTGGGTGTAGTTGTAGTACATTGGCCACATGTTGAGTTTCGCTCATCCAAATTGAATGGTTCAAAATTATGGGTAAACTAGATTTATAGAATAATAATTTACTTGGAATTATATGCAATTTGTAGCCCAAAGTACCCAGAAATCTATCAAAGTGGAAAAAAAATAAAGGCCTGATTTTATTTTGTAAATTCAAATAGTCTAGATAATTTGTGTCATACCTTGAGTTTTAGTGATCAAAATATGATGATCTTAAATAGATATAAACAATATGACCATTTCTTCAAATTAGTAGAAGTAACAATTACAATATGTTGTAGCTATGACCTTTGTAATTGAGAATATATATAGGTAACCGAGTGAGTTGGACATACCTACTAGTATTAAAATGTCATAGCTTGAGTTTAAATGATCCAAATAAGATGATTTCAATTCCTACTATAATTAGATTCATAGTGATATTATTTTTGGTCATTTCTATAATATGATATATATACATGTGTGTGTGTGTGTGTGTGTGTGTGATAAATTATGGATTGTTGATGAGGAAGCCTGAGCCAAGAATGTGATTCCGAAGATTGAAATCAAGGAGCACAAATTATTTTTAGTTTCTTCTTTCTTATTCTCTTCTTATTTCAAGTTTTATGTTTATTCTATCTTATTCTCTTCTTGTTTCAAGTTTTATGTTTGTTCTTTATTATTCTCTTCTTGTTTCAAGTTGTATGTTTGTTCTTCCTTATTCTCTTCTTGTTTCAAGTTGTATGTTTGTTCTTCCTTATTCTCTTCTTGTTTCAAGTTGTATGTTTGTTCTTCATTATTCTCTTCTTGTTTCAAGTTGTATGTTTGTTCTTCCTTATTCTCTTCTTGTCTCAAATTTTACATTTGTTCTTCATACTTATTTCCTTATTTTGATTTTGTGGTTATTTATCAAATTAAATCTAATATATATATATATATATATATATATATGGATATACATGTGCGATCAAAATGAACCATAAATGAATTAGTTCGTTAATCATTCTTCTCTTCTTTTTTTTAAGTTTTATGATTATTATTCTTTTATTGAAATGATTTAAAGTAAAAGTACATATTTTTTATTTTAATTTATTTATAAAAATTAATAGTAAATGGTCTACCATAAAAATTGAATTATCATTAAAATATACTATTTGAGGATATATATATAGGTGACAAGTAAGTCGGCAGCCAGGGCACGGCACAAGGCACGGCTCGACTGAGCCATCCCTGACCCGGCACAACATGATCTAGAACTGGGCTTCAAGTTGGGTCATGCCAGTTTGATGCATGATTCGTGCTATGATAGGCAGGGGGTGTCATGCCTCATGTCTGGCTAAGCATGAACCGAGTTCCTAGCCCATTGGCATGGTCCCCGACATGAATACCATGATGTGGGACCAAGGATCAAGAAGGAGGCATGGTCCATTTTGGCCCATGCATGCCCTCCCCAGTTTATTTTAAAAAAATAGAACTATGTTAATTATTATGAGTATGGCACTCATGAAGCAGAAAGATGAATGATTATATATGTCACTCTATTGTATATTTCTTAAAAGAACTAGTTCTCAATTGATATAAAAATTTTATAAAATATTCTCATAAGGATTTCATCTTTCGTGTGAGAATCACATCATTACAATGAAAAATAATGAAAGGTAATCATAGGACATGCACAAGTGGATTGTCTAAAAAGGTGGTGAAAGTCATTTATGTTACTTTTATTCATATGATTCTCATTGGTGAGATCTGAGGGAAGCACATATTTATTATACGAGTATGGTACTTTTGAAGCCAAAAATTTAAATACTTATAAACCATATCAATTTTTGGTATTTATAATACTTGAGACTAGAGAATATATATATATATAATAACTATCAAGGATAATTGTTGAGTTATTTAAAAGGTATAGTATTGTGAATTAATCTCGATGTTAAATAATTTATTATCTCAGTGGTAAAGTATCGAGGGGTCAACTATGTTGGGAAAATTATTGGGATGAGCTGAATGGTGATAACTCTCTTATATTTTTTTTAAGAAAAAAGGACATTAAAATACAATCTAGCATTTATTTTTTTCTAACTCGACATAAATCATATTATTTGAATATGCATCATACAAATCAAGTAGACAAATCTTATGATCTAAGGGTCATACCAAAATTCCAAAATATCACTTTTACTAAAATTGTGTTGTCGCAATGTTAATCGATCGAACTAATGATATAATTCATATATGATCAATATATGAATTAAAGTTTTATTTAAACTTTACTACTTGTATGACCCATATAATTATAAATCTTTGTTGATGAGATATTCTAACTAAAAAGTTTTTGGGATACTTTTAACCAACAAAATTATGTAGAATTACAAAAAGTACAACACCCCCCCCCCCCCCCCCCCCCCCCATAAGATCTATTGATATTTTATGTCATTTCCATTTGCTTTATCTCTTTTCACCAACATTTTATTCAAATTTGTTGTGATATCCTCATACAGTCTGACAAATGATTCAGCACTGCCCTTCAATATGATCTCTATCCATTTCATCTTCTCTTCCAAGAGTTTATAGATATTGTCTTCAAATATTTCTTGGTTTACCATAAAGAATGATTCTTTTTTTTTGAGATATATTTACAATAGTGTATATTATTTTGTGACTTTCTCTACTAATGTTGTGCATATGGGTTAGATCTCATTTTCAATTATTCCTTGTTTTTTGGCATTTCACTACATATTTCCCATAATTTAAAAAAATATCAACAAACATACTTCTTTATATAGCTTAGGAAAGTTGAATGCACAATCCCTCATTTTTTTCATCTTCCACCCATTCTATCCATATCTTGTATGTCAGCTCTGATGAAAGATGATCATTCTTTCTAAATTTCTATCAGTTCTTCCCCTTTGAGAATTGACATCTTTACTTTTCTATCTCATTTGATTCTTCTTTTAATGTCCAAAAAAGTGAAGGCAACACTGTAAGACACATTTCATCATCATCTTCATCTATGGGGACTCCCTTGGCTAAACATTATAAAATAATTAGAAAATGATGAATTATTTGGCCAAAAAATTCATTCTCAAGGAAATCAAGAATCGATTTCTAAAGAATTTTTCTTATGACAAATCTATAACTAACTAGGACAACATATAGTAAAATCACTTTCTCTAAAATGATCATCGAGACATGAAGTATCGATAATCAAAATGAGCATATAAATACAACCAAGCTTTACTCATCTCTATGAGTTCTACAGGCATCAAATATCAATATGCACTATTCAAAATTTCCCTCCATTCACCCTTTCTATTTATCAAAAAGCTAGTGATTGCTAGAAAATTAGGTTGCCTATAGAGGGATTTAAATGATATGGTATTTATGACTCTTTAGAACCCAAGCAACTCATTTATTATTGTTTTATCAAAGTACACTCAAATACCTCAGAAATAGCATATATTTCCTCACCTATCTTACAAATTGACATAGTTTCACAATGGATGTATTGCCCAATTCTCAATACATGCAAAATAACAAATAATTTCTCAGCTTTATAATATCTCAAAAGGATGAATGAATTCATTGAATCCTTTTTCTCCAATAAAGTATTTCAATTCAAGAACTAAATATATCCATCTCTGTCCTATTTCTGTAACAAAAATTATTGATGTTGTCATAGATTCAAAAAAAGTTTTTGTGGCACTAGGTTTCTATTGCTTGCATGTCTCCATATGACACAATTCTCCAACCATTTTTTTAAGGATCTTCGCTCTTTTATAATTGAAATAATGAAATTAATCAATTTAGGAAAGGGTTGTCATGATAGCAGTAGACAAATATGATATTATTAAAGGATTTCTATGGTTAGACATTTATAATCATGACCTGATTAATAAAAGCTACAACTTTGTAAGCTCATTTTTCTTTCTTTAATTGAAAAGTCATGGTGCAATGTTAAGTTGTTACATCAAATTTATGGCATTGGGTAATGGTTGCAGCTGTGCTATTTGGTTTTTGATAAAAAATTTATTTCTATAATACCAAAATCATCACACTAGGAATGGTAATGACTTTGTCATTAAGCTTCTGAAGAGAATTTTCTTACTATAACACCAAAATCATTGTACTAAAAAATAGTCATGACTTTGAGCTTAAAGAATCAGAATCACAACTAATTTGAATCTATTATTCTTTTGTTTGGTGGGGCTGGGAGTTTTAGGGTAGTTATGTAAATGTAATGCTTGATCTACAAGAAAAATAACTTCATCAAACAAAAAAAAACTTTTGGGTTGTCACTCAACCAAAGTTATGTTTAAAATCTATAGCTAGATCATAATTAAGTTATCTCATCAATTAGAAATCTCTACTATCATAGCTAACCACTTGATATAATTTTTGATCTCTTTTTTTCATATACTTTTGTTATTAGTCATTGATGCTAGATACATAATCATCTTAATGACCTTTTAAACTATCCCAATTATATGGATAGATGGTATTATCCATCTTTTCTTTATTTTTTGCTTTGCCATGATATCGCAAAATGCCATGACCTTTTCAACTTTTTGTTTCTAGTTCTCTTCAATTTTTTCATATCAAGCACTTAAACTTTATTATTTGTATCTTCTTCTTGAATATTCAAGAATGTGTCTTCAATTGCTTTTTCTTTGGTTCTCAACCTCAACTTTTGATGTACTTTTTGACATCCTCAAATTTCTTTATATCAACCACTAAGACTTTTGATATAATACTTTCTTCAAACATACCAAACTAAATGTCTTCAACACTCACCTCCAATTATCTCAACTACCATTCTTCTTCTTCATTTGCTCTTCTCAAATTTTAGAATCTATATAAGTATATCATGACATGAAGCTTCAAATTGATTGGATAAAGATCATTGAATGTGTTCCCTTCATAGCTCCCAATCTCCAATCTCTATAACTCACTATTGGCTAATAATAGAAATAATGTAGGTTACTATGAAGTGTAAAATATAAATCATTACTTGGTGAATAATATGCTTCCTCATATTAATAATTCAAGTTGTTCTCACTCATCCTCATCTCATTTATTTTCCAATGATAGTCATCTATATAATTTTTTCTTACTTAACTCTTTAAGAAATATCTTGATGTTTTCTTCAAATAATTGATAGTACACCATCTTTTGATTTATCTTTTTATGAGTCTCAAGGGGTTAGCTCAATCCTAGAACTTCACTCTATTGATTTTTGGCCTGAAAAAAATGGACAAGAAAAATACAAAACATAGCATACCCATAAATAAAACAAGATAACAAGACAAGCACTTTGATCCAAAAAAAAAACTTACCAAACTAACACTATCTAAACAACTAAAAAGAATTAGCCTTTCTCAAGGATAATTATGTTAACACATATCTAATCAAACTAAAAAATATCTAATAAAAGAACCAAAAATCTTTTATCACTTTTTTACACTATTCAATTTCATTGATTAGATAGTATCTCGAAAACTTATTGGTGAGGGTATCTCATCAATAAAGATCTATAAATATATATGTCATAAAAATAATAAAAAAGAATTTCATCTAGATATCAATTACATAATAATTATATTAGTGGTTTAGTCAACCAATAATGAGACAATATAATTGATATATAGAAGATATTTTAGGATTGTGTTGTCACTCTAAAATCATAGGGGTGTCAACTTGATTTGTATGATACATATTCAATTAGTTTAGTTTATGTTGAGGTTGGATATATAACAAGGGTTGGATTTTTATAGAATGCTCATTTATCCTAATAGCATATAAGGTATTTATCACAATTATGTTCATCTTAATGATGATCTTCTTTTAGCTGCCTCCTTGGTAATTTACTATCGAGACAAAAAATTATCTCTACTAGAGATTTATTCAAAACTCTGTACATTTTAGGGATTCAATCAACTGCCCTTGATGGTTACTATATATATTTATTCAAAATTCTCCAGCCTCAATTTCATAAAAGACAAATAACTAATTTGGTCTATAAGAATTTGAACTTTCAGATTTATAAGAATCATACTCACACAATTAATATTTATTTCCCTCAAATATCATAGTGAGAACTATATGAGAGATAACATCTCAATGAGCTATCACCTTTTTTTTAAGTAAAAATACACTTAAACATATCCTATGGATTACATGTCACTATCTTATATAGTGATGATTTAACTCACACACTAAAGATAAAACTTTTAGGAGGACATTCTATTAAACATTCACATTAATCAAGAACTAAATTTTCTAAGATATGTAAAATATAGTAGCATGTGAAATATTTCATGCTTTTAGCTTCATGAGTATCAAACTCACCATGATTAACATATCTCAATTTTAGGTTAAAATATATAAGTTTATCTCATATATTATGGTCGAAAAGATTGTCACTTACTTCCTTCCTTATACATGATTCAAGCCTCATAGTTTACATGTTATTGTCTATCATGATAAAATGCACAATCCTATTAATAGTCAAATCACTAATTTAAGTTATATTTAATCACCATATTTATCAATCATCATTCTACAATATAAATCAACACAATAATTAATCACAAAAGTATTGATAGATCACATAAATTACAATTACATAAATATCAGGCTTCAATTTAGTCTAGCATTAGGGAGAGATTTAATGAGGTATAAGAGAAGAAATCTCATAAATCTCGAATTCCCAATGGATTTCCTCATGAGAATCTCAGATTCCCAATGGATTTCCTCATGAGAATCTCGGATCCAATATTATTTTGGTTTATATTTTGAATCCACCTTAGGGTAGAGGTATCAAACGGGTTATGTCATGCTGGTATGACCCATTTTTGGGTGGCCTAGTCTGGCTACCTTGTCATGTTAGGCATATCTTAATTGGGAAGTCGTGTCGTGCTAGGCATAGCACGACTAGAATTATGCCTAGCCCGACACGACTTAATCGATATGAGTCCAAGTAGCCTCGTATTTTTTGTGCTAGGAAATTTGTGGGTCATGTCATCATGTCAGATCACGCCACTAGGAAAAAGGGGCATGTCCACATGTGTTTGGGTTGTGCCACATGAATGCACACAACCAACCACATGGCAGGCTATTAAAAATCATCAACATGTGTACTAGGCAAGCAATTTTTTTTTTAATATTTTACAAAAAAATAGACTGGGCAGGGTAGGCTTGGTCCAAGTGGACCATGCTCGCTTCTTGGTCCATGATCTTGGGTCACGGTAACCATGCCGATTGACCATGCCAATGGACTAGCTACCTAGGTCATGCCTAGCACAACATAAGGCATGACACCCCTTAGCTCAGCACAACATGAGCCATCCTCAGGCTGGCATGACTTAAGTCCATACATGATTCTAAATAGTGCCATATCGAGCTAGGCATGGCTCAGTTGGGCCATACCTCATGTCGTGCCCAGACTACCCGACCCACTTGCCACCTCTACCCTATAAAAGGGAGAGTTGAGAGTCATGCTCACCACTAAATGATTTGCTTATGTCTTGCATGCTTTGATTTCATTATGGATCCAAAGGAAGTTTTAAATCCACCTTATGATTGTTATTGTGCTTTGTTTTGGTCTTGGTGCATCAAGAAGAAAAATAATATTCTGATTATTCTTCCTCTTTATTCTATTATACTCTAGAATTTTGGTATTTTTAAAAGTAGAAAATCACAATTTTGAAAAGAAATCATGACTTTTACCTTATTCTCTTGAGCTCTATGTTGCAACTCTAAAAAATACTCAATAGTTTTGATATGTATCATAATCTTTATGTAATATAAAATTATAGCACTAGAAAGTATCCCCAACTTGTGCATTTGTCTCTTTAACACAAAGACATGTTAGTAAAAATGGTCATGGCTTTTCCATTGATCTTTCTTTTATATGAAATCGACATGGTATTAGGAATGACTATATCTTCAGCCTTTGCCTTTCTTTTATATCAAATAGGCATAATAATAATGGCCATAACTTTGTCTTTTATTTTTATTATGTATCAAATGGTCATGATACTAGGAATGATCACGGCTTAAATCTTTCTCTTTCTTCTATGTCATATGGCTTCGATACTACAAATGACCATTATATTGGCCTTGGTCCTTCTACTACATAAAATGGCCATGGAAGTGGGAATGGACATCATATTGGCCTTGCTCTTTTTTCTATATCAAATGGCCATGGAGGTGGGAATGACCATGACTTTGGCGTTAGCTTTTCTTCGATATCAAATGGGTGAGGTACTGAGAATGACCATGACTTCAGTCTTGATCTTTCTCATTTATCAAATGTTTATAGCACAAAAAAATGCCGTAGTTTTGGAAATTAACTTATACAACTAAGTCATGACTTAGCCTTCTCTTGAGGGTAAGATTCATGCCCTTGAGAAGTTGTCATACTTAAGTAATGCCCTATATGATATTTTGTATCCAAATTCATTATGTTGGATACTTTCTATGATTTTTTTCTTGAATTGTTTTGGCTTTATAACTTTCTATAGTTCAAACCTCATAGTTTTGGGAACAGGTGGCGACTCTAACTTGGAATACAAAACAATAAAGATAAAATTGCTGCACTAGAATGTGATCTTGACTTTTAGTACTAGTGGGGTACTAAAAGTCTAACTTAGAATACAACACTATATATATATATTGATAAGTAATAAATTTCATTATCAAAATTTCTATACAATCTAAGAAAGTTTCAAACTATTACATTCTTTGCTAAAAATAATGTAAATATCAGTTTTGATTTTCCTAACTAAAATTTCTGCATTTTGAGTTTTTTTTTTCATAAAGTCTTATATTCCTTTCTTACTAGATGTGGTATATGGTTACTGCAAATGATGCTTTCTGGATGTTATTCTTTGGTGTTTCAGCTGAATACAGCCTCTTTATGACTTTGAAACCCATAGAAATTGAACTTATGTCATCTTTAAAATCTGTCCAATTTTTCAACTCATCCAAGATGTAGCTAGAAAAATAGCACTCAAAAAATACATGTTTCAAAGATTCTACATGACTGCATAATTCACAATTAATATTATTTGGTATTGAAAATACTTGGTCCTTTGTCCTGAGCCTTCCATGCTTGGCGATCCATAAATTAATAGCATGCTCAAGCACAAATTCTTCATCCAGATTACTTTTGTCCAAGCTTTCTCTTTTTTGATATTGATTCCAATCAAGAATTTGTAGGCATTTGAAATAATTCTGCCATTTTTGCCCCATGTAATTTAATATTATTTCAGCTTGTTCCTTAGATTCTTCTTTAATAATCAAGATATCCCTAATGGAGATTAAGGATTTCCAAAAAGGAGAGTCTTCTTTTGGTATCTGATAATCCGAAATACTTTGAGAATTGAGGTAGAAATGATGGATCCACTTAATCCAAAGTTAATCCTCCTTCCTATTTATCTGCCAGAGTGTTTTGATGAAGAACACCTTATTCCATATGAAAATATTTTGAATATCAATGGCCTCCAAGGGGAATGGGCAAGCATACCTTCCTGCAAGAGACCTTAGGTCTATCTACCAATTTTTTCTCCTCCCCATATGAATCTTATGCATGCTCCTTCAATTGCATTAATAATGATATTAGGGAGAAGAAAAACTGAAAACCAGTATCCTTCGATCCCTTGCATGACTATGCATAGGAGCTCTAGTCTTTCGGCAATTAAGAGAATTTTCCAGCCCATTGGTGAATGACCGAGATAATTTTAGCCAACAGAATAGAAAATTGAGAGAATATTAACTGACTTGAAGAGAGAGGAACCCCAAGAAAAATAAATGGAAGAATGCTTTCCTCATATCCAAAATTTTTAACAATCTCATCTTTTGATTCTTTAATTACTCCTCTAAAGAAGATATTCAATTTGGAGGAGTTCACATTGAAACTGGAGATAGCAATGCAATGAAAGCTTTAAGTTGTCCAGGATTAATGTGGTGGAAGGCAAGTACCCTCTAGAAAAGAAGATAAAATCATCCGCATACATTAAGTGAGATATTTTCAAAGGAGCACAATCTAGATGAAATGAGAATCAATCTAAATATATTACTACACTTAGTTTTTTTTTGAAAGGTACTCCTTGCATATGGTAAAGAGATAAGGAGAGATGGGGTCTCCCTGCCTAAGACCTCTATTGCCTATGAATAAACCTTGGAATTTTCCATTTATCACCACCAAGTAGAAAGTTGTGCTAACACATTCATAGATGATCTCTATGAAGTGCTTGGAAAAGTTTAGACCAGCTAGGACTTTCGTTAGTAAGTCTCATTCCACAGTATCAAAGGCCTTTTAATTATCAATTTTAAAGAAACATCTCAGAGAGATTCTTTTCCATACACATCTCATAATCAGACTCTATGATAGAAGAAAATCATATGATATTAACCTCCCCTTAACATAGGCCCCTAGTGCTAGATTTATTATGCCGCCCAACACTAATTTCAACGGTGAAGCAATGAGTTTCACTATGATTTTATATATCACATTACAACATAATATTGGCCTATAATCTTTAACCGTGGATGTATGCAAGGATTTAGGAATTAAAGTTATATAGGCATGTTTGATTTGCTTTAGCATTCTTCCAAAATGAAAGAAGCTATTTAAAGCATTGATCGTATCACCCCCAAAATGATTCCAAGATGCTTTGAAAAATTTTGCAGTGAAACCTTCAGGCCCATGTGATTTTAAATTTTTCATGGTAAAGACGACATTCTTTATTTCCTTAGAAGAAAAAGATAAAGAGATCAAATTATAATCTTCTTCAATAAGTTTCGACCCATTTGCTATAATATGTTCCTCTATTCTAATTCTAGTGCTGGATGGCCCCAATATTACCTTATATGAGACAAACATCTCTGCTATATCCTCTTTAGATGTTGTGTGCCTTCCATCCTCTTTAATAATAGTAACTATTTTGCTCTTTTACAACTTGGAGCTTGTTAGAGCATGGAATAATTTTATATATTTGTCTCTCTTTTTGAGGTACTTTATCTTGGCCTTTTATCTAAGAAAAGATAGTTCATATTCTTCTAATTTTCTCAATTTTATTTTAAGATCTAGTTCATCCTCCTTCAAGGATGCATTATGACACTTTAGAATTTCTTTTAGAATAGATTGGAAAGCATTTTTGGCAACAGACACCATTGCAATGATGTGCCCAAAATACTTTACATTTAGTTTCTTTAGGGGTTCCTTTAGTAACTTCAGTTTTTTTTAACTAGTTAAAACATTTTAAAACCAGAAATTTGTTCCTTCCATATACTAAGTAACAAATGAGTAAATTCTTTGTGAGATATCCACATATTATAAAATTTGAAAGAAATTAGTCTCTCTTTGTTTGAAATTTTAGTAGACATTAAAAAAAGATAATGGTCAGAGAAGACTCTTGGAACTAGAAATATTAGATGACTATCCAACTGAAGATTAGCCCATTCACCATTTTCCATTACCCGATCAAGCTTGCTATAGATCCTATCATTTGTCCACATGAAGTAGCTTCTTGATGAGGGAAGATCCTCCATGTTGAGTAGTAAAACACATTTAAGAGCATATTGGCATTCATAATTTGTAACAATTCTACCTCCAACCCTATCTAATCCAAATATGAATGAGTTGAAATCCCTGATAAGAACCCATGGGGATGAGTCAGCCCTCTCTACCTCAACCAGGTTATCATAGAGACTCCTTCTACTGAAGAAAGAATGGAGGCCACATATAATCGACAGCATAAAAGAAAGCCTCTTCTCTTTATCTTTCACTTGGAGATAAATGTGTTAGGATGAGCGAGAGAGTATAATAATGTACGTGGTTTGGGTGTCCCACAGATCAAGGATTCTTCCATTGTTGTGACAAGAAAAGTTATCAAAGGAATTCAGCCTTCTAAACTTCATTTTCATAAGCCAAGCTGACTAGCTTTTCACAGCTAAGTTTGGCATCTGTGATGATGAAGATGTCAATAGAGCAGACATTGAAAAGCTTGAGAACTTCTTTTTGTTTTAAGGGGCAATTAAAACCTCTTTGATTTTAGTAAGCAATCTTCATAAGATTCCACTATTCTTTCTTCCCTTATACTGTATGTGCAATATCGCTAATGTTAAGTTTTTAAATATCAAAAAATACATCATGTAGCATGCATTGATCAAAAACTCCCTGTCAACGCCCATATGTGTTGAATAGGAAATTCTTTTACATAGAGCTTCTCTCATCTCAAAACATAGAAAGAACATATCATTTACTGACATGAGTCTTTTGAACATATGTAAAGATACAACCAATGTTACCATTACATAGTAAGAAAAAGCTCTTAAGATCACCCTTACAGACAAGAGACCCCAAGAACCCCCAAGTTTCTAGTGCCAGCGTGAGAGAGATCCTAGAAGAAACCCCATGCATTCATGCATCAATTCTTGCACACAGTGTTTTGTTTTAAATAAATCAGAAATGTGTTTATTGACTCTACCTAAGAGAACCCATGTTGATTTTAGGACACCAAGCCCATTCTATAATGGTATCCTTTTATATCTTTTTAAGTATCATTTCAGAGTTAACCTTTTATATAATGATAAATATATCACATAGCATGCATCAGTCAAAACCACTCTGTATCTACCATCAAATCCATCACATCCATGCAGTTTGTACATGATATGCCACCCTCACTCATAACAAGGAGATCCATACCCAATGTTACATGCAAAATACTATCCTTACACAATGCAACATATGATATTCCACCTTTATGACCAAATATGCCTCTTTTATGAGCATCAACAATCTACTCAATATGCTGCCCTTATTGATGCCTAATATGTTACCCTTATTGATTCCTAATATGCCACTCTTACATAGTGTGCCCCTTAACAGATTATGCCACCCATACAATCATAGAAATATATTATGCCACCATTACCATCTTTATAATTATAATCAAACCCCCATACATATGTCACCCTTACATATAATAATGATGGATAAGACTTTAGCACACAATCACACAGAACAAAAATATTAGCATAAATTAAAAAGTTTAGGACAAAATTCCTTCCATTCTTTCCCATTGTACAAATATTTATCATAAATATTGTATCACTTCTAGCTTTTTTAATTTCTTTTTTATATGAGTTGGATATATCTTTTCTCCTCTTTTCATAATTACTATTGGGCACTATTTTTTTTACATATGTAGCACACAATACAATCACCAGCAAGATTATAATGATGAGAATTCATATACCCTTCATACAAGATGATATGTTCATCAAAACTCTGCCCCACTGATACATATGATCACACACCCTTAAAAATAATCTTTACATGGTAACCTAGCCCTGTTATAACATATGCATATGTTTCCCTAACAGAAAACCTCCATACAGATTCAAGCAGGTTATATGTATCTAATGATTTTTGCATATCTTGTATTTTCCCATTATGTGTTCCAGCAAATTTTGGTATAGTCCCTTCTGAATGAACCATTAAGTTAAGTGCATGTATGCAGAGGTTAACCTTTCTCCTTTAAAAGGACACCCCACATATTCTGTTGAGAAGTTATTCAACATACCGAGACCCTTAGACCAGGGTTCATTTAAGCAATCGCACAGGAAAGTCAGACAAATAACCCTATACCTCCAACACCACAGCAGATACCACCACAACAACCACAAGCCTAGAGTCGCCCCCACCTCTCCTCGGAATACCCTTAAAATAAGTTCAACAGTAGGGAGAGCCATAAAAGGCTCTCTGTAATCCAACCTCCAAAACTCCTATAGTACCTTCATTTCACATTTTTAAGAGAGTTGTGAGCTCATTTGAAAGGATTAGATAGGGCCATGTGGGACAGAACACCTATAGAGATTATGTTTACCTTTATTTCTAAAGTTTAGAGAGGGGCCTTCCTTTGCAATCTCCCTCTTTTTCTTCTTAGGTTTAACCAAGGTAAATGAATCTTTCTTTTCCACTTGTTTTTGATCTTCTTTTTCATGTTGAAGCATAGAGAATTCAATTCTTTGTGCTGATAAGCATTGGCCTTCCTCTATGAGGGATATTTTACCATTTGTATCTTTGAATAGTTTCTGCCCTATTTTTATGGGAGATTCTGAATATTTTGTATTCATTAACTCTTCTACTTCAAAACTGGTTGGAGGGAAATTATCCTCATCCTTGTGCTTCTTTCGAAAACTATCAATTGAGTGGCCAAATAAAGAGCAGAACTTGCAATATAATGGAAGGTTTTCATAATGTACCAGTTGACAAATTTTTGAACTATCTGGGAAGTTAAAAAATATTTCATTAGGCAATTCTTCATTAAGATTAATTTCAACTAACGCTCTAGCATATGCAATTCTAAAAGTGTTAGATGTTAGTTTATCTATATGCAAGGGATGCCCTATGTAACTCGCCACTTTACTTATGCCAATAGAGTTTCAAAGATGTATGGAGAAGTTTGGAAACTTCACCCATATAGGTATTTTGGCCTTTTTTTTTAATATGTAGTGGAAACCCATGGGGAGGGGCTTGATATGTAATGATCTACCGAAAACCAAGTATGGTCAAGTTTTTAATACCTCCTCCATTTCCTCCATGGATTTAAATTTAAACATGATCCATCCACTAGGATATTGGACCATTTGAACACCAATTTCATTGTTCATCAATGAACTTCTTAAGTAATCCAGCACTAGGGTTTTTCATAATGAAATAACCATATAAACAATTTTTCCAAATTTCTAGACTTTGTTGTATATCTTCATTCTCAAAATATGAATTTCTAGAATGATTAGAGGGTAAATATGATAATTTCATTATATTTTCTAAGGTTCTGTTACTCAAAAACAAGCTACTCCATAAAAATTTTTTCTTACCAAAAGTTCATGGTTGTTACAAGGGAAGGGCAGTATGTATGTCGCCTTTGTTAAAATCCTTAGAATATCTAGTTTATGGCTTAAATTTGCAGAGCTATATCTGGCATGACACGAGGCATGTTCTGCCATGCACGACTATATCCCAAGCCTAGCTCTAGATTATGTAGTATTACGATAGACACTATTAAATTGAGTCATGCATTGTGCCATGCTCGGGCCATCAAACCCATTTGATATCTCATCATATAATTTGCTCCTTAGATGGCATGTCATCATCAATAACTGATGTCTCCTTTTTTAAAACCTTTAAAAAGCAACATTCTGGATTGGTCTGGATTCACATTTTTTTAATAAAAAAAATATTTTTTATATATTTTTAATTGTATACATTTAAATAAAGTATATATATGCACATCATTTGTACATATACACACCATATATAGAATATATATATATATATATATTCTATATAGATACAATCATATTGATGATTTTAAGTCCACCATATTATACTTATTTTTTATGTTAGTGTATTTTCTTTTAAATATTGAAATTTTGAGTTTTTATTTTTAATTATTTTCAAAAACAAAACCTTTGACATGAAATATCCTTAAAAATATGATGCAAAAAATTAATTTGCTAATTAATTATTATTAACATTGACACCTTTACTAATTAACTACAATTGAATTTTACATACATATGAAATAAAATTTTTACAAATTGATATACCAAAATTAAAATAATTAATATTTAATAACATAAAATTTTTGTTTTAAAATTTTTTGCACTTGTTAAGTTGTGTATTATCAATTTGAATGACTATTATACCCTTTATATTATTTTAAAAAAACAGTTGCATTAGCGTTTAGAAAATAAAAAAAAAATAAAAAAATAAAAAAAGTGTATCAAGATGATATTGTCATATAAAATGATACATATTTATTTTTGAAAATATTTTTTATCATTTTTTGAAGATAGGATATATTTTAACAATGATAATGGTGTAATTATAATTACAAAATATAGTGTCCCAAAAATTAAATAATTTTGGCTTTATACATACTTTTTAACAATTAAAATAGTGTTTTCAAGTATTAATTAGTTTAGTTTTGATTTATCAAAACTTAATTTTAAGGATTAATTATATAACAGTGTTTTAACTTTTCCTAATTTTCTATTTTAGTGTTTCAATAAGTTTTTTATTCAATTGAATCTCTAAACTCTTGATTTTGATTTAAAATAGTACTTTACACCAATTGATGCTTATTAGGATGACAAGCCAGCCAAATTTTTATGACATGGAAAGACTACATCAAGGCCATGTGTTCCCAAAAACTTTGGAAGACACAAATATTCTTGAATAATTATTTCCTTTTGAAAAATAAAAATAAAGAAAAATAAACAAAACCTAGATTTCCCTTGATTAAATATAGACATAATTGTCTATATGTCTATCCTTTATTTCTATCATTCATTAAGTTATTTATAGATGAAGAATATTGATATGTTCCAACTTTGAAGTAGTTTGTGTTAAATAAATATTAAATGTCAATTTTTAATGAAGTGTTTTTTTTTAGATATTAAATGTTTGTTTTCAATAGGGAAGATGAAATGTCAAGAGTCAATAGTTACTCTAATGGGTGATAATAATTTTTAATTTTTGGTTTTATTAGGGCAAACTAATGCCTATAAATAAATCATTGTATTGATTGTAAAATAACAAGAATTAAAGAAAGAAAGAGTCTATTTTTTAGAAATATTTTCTCCTCAATTATAGTTTGCGGCCAATTTTTTTTTACAGTTTGAAACTTTTATTAAGCAAAAGTCACGAAGAAGCTACTTAATTGATGAAGTACTGTGTATTAATTAATATTTTGGATAATCTTTGAGTAACCTCTTGACAGCTAAGAGGTCTGTTGATATATGAGATATGTGTTTTTGATGATGGTGATTTTTGGCTTGGTTGAAATTGAAGAGAAGTTTTTGGTTTTCAAATGGGGTTGAGATTCTTTGGAATTGTCATATTTCGGGTTTTCTGGTTGTCGACCCTTCATCATCTTTGGGCATAAGATCGTGAGCATCCACTATTTCCACTGTCATCTTCACGCCCCTTTTTCTTTGATGGAAAAATAAAAGAATTGTTTGATAAAGAAGCTGTCCTTGGGTTTTGTAGAAACAAAAATGGAAAGAGGGAAATAGAGGGAAGGCATAAACTATGTTTGAAAACTGACAAAGTGTATGATAAACTCGTGTTTATTTCTTTTAGTTTAGAAAAATTAAACTGGTATTTTAAGATGATTACTTCATTTTGAATTGTCTATGGATTGAAGGAAAATACAAATATATTCCAACTTACAGGTCCTGGTTTGAATGCTTTATTGCTGAATTCTAAGTTTTTTTATATTTTTGGTTCATTACCCCCTTTGATCTCAACAACCTACAATAATGTTCATAGAAAGATAGCCTCATGACTTCACTAGAGCAAACTAGCATGTTTTAGCAAATATAAAGGAGACTAATCAAAACTACTTTAATTTTCTGTTTATTTTTAAAGGATTTGGTGCAAGGAGATAAGATTCTAGGCTCATTAAACCAATTGGTTTTTGGCTATTTGGGGTTTAAAAAACATTTATTTTAATCTTATAGACCTATATTATAAGCCAAAGAACCTAGCCACCATACTTCAAACAATAATTAACTTTCATCAGCCATGACTACAATAGTACAATGCAAACATATAGCACCTACTATCCATGTTCAAAAAAATAGGAGTCAATGGGATTGTGGTTGTCCCTGATTGATAAGTATGCTTAGATGCTTGTAAGACATGTAACTTTGTTAAAACCAAATTCATATCTTGGAAAGACATGGGATTGTGGTATTTCATGAATACACTTCATATCAAATATATTTTATGATAAAATAGAAAACCATATATCACCTCAAGAGGTTTCTATGTATGCCAAAACACTAGCTTAACATATCCCAATAAATAAATAAATAGATGATAAACCATCCTTATGGTTTTACTAAGAAAAATAATTAACCTCAAATATCATGATAAAATTATGTTTTTAACCAAAAAATGGTAAGCAAATGGTTGCATTGCCAAATTTCTAGGAGAAGCCATGAGGGTAGAGAGGAAGCATAAACATGAAAATCTTTTGAGTTACAATATCAAGCACAAAAAAAAAAATGAATTCTCTATTATGAATATGATAACAATAGATTATATCGCTAAAAGTACATATCCCTTAACTATTAAATCTCTTCAGAAGAACCCAACAAATTGTTGCTTGCAAATATCTTGAACATTCAGCTTCTTCAACTCAACATCCATATTGAAGGGGAACCCACAATTGAATTCAGATTATTCAAGTGTCCATGAACAAGAAATTTGATCAATATACCTAAACAATAAGGAAAACAAACAATTAGTTGAATGAATTCTTATAAATAAATAAATAAATATCAATATACTAAGCATTAATATAAATAAAATATGAAATCTTATGCACATATCATTCTTGTCACTTGATTGTCTTAGGCTCTTTTCCTTCATTTTTTTTCTATCATTGTCTCGATTCTTTTTTCTTTTTGAGGTATTTGGGATTTTATTAAGTTTCTCTCTTCTATGAAGTTCAAGTGTAGATGCGGCAACAAATTTGCTTCCACTCTTCACGAATCCTTGTCTCTTCTCTGTCATAAAGATTGGTTTCAGGTTCATTTCCACACCTTAGCTTGCCACCTTGACTTATCACTCTCTCAGCTCTTGTTTTTGATTGCAAAAGTCAATCATAAACAATTAAAAAATTTTGTTGTCACATAATACGAACATAAAGGGGAAAATCTTTACATTGAGAATCATGGTATTTGTATTTAAATTTGTGTAAATCCCATAACAGCAGGGTGGCTTCATAGCAAAAAGTGGCTTCCAAGGCCTCATTTCAGAAGTTGATGCATATGGATTTATAGCTTCATCGTAAGTAGGTCTACTCTTTCTTTGAGGAATTGAAAAATAATTACTTTTATTACACGATCTTTGGGTGGAGATCACGTCATTTACACCCAACAAGTCATCTTCTGTCTTCAATTTCACAAAAAAAAAAATAAAAATAAAAATAAACCATCAATTAGAAATACATAATTTATTCATAATTAAAAGTAAATTAGAGTTTGCAAGTAATTAACATATAATATAAAAAAGTTACATTTTGCATACTAGGAACATCATTATTGTCTTTTCCAATTTCAACGTACAAAAACAAGTTGGATTAAATAACAAAATAAGTTAAATTTTAAATAATTAATCTAACAAAGCAATTGAGGTACTCACTAGGCAATTTGATATTGGCTGGACACTTGGAATTGGAGTTGAGAGTGCAATGCTCTCTATTCTAGCATCTGCTTGGTGACTTGAATTTTGTGATGCCTTTTGCTTTTTAGCTAATGGACAAGTATGCTTATTATGTCCCGTTTGGTAACACAATTGACAAGTCATTATTCTCCCTCTTCTAGACATCTTGTACATGTTGACTTCACCTTCCTCTTACCTTGTATTTTTTGCAGGCCCCCCAGGCATCCTTCTAGACATCTTGACAAGTCATTATTCTCCCTCTTCTAGACATCTTGTACTTGAATTTTTGTACATGCTTATTATGTAAATGCTTATTATGTCCCGTTTGGTAACACAATTGACAAGTCATTATTCTCCCTCTTCTAGACATCTTGTACATGTTGACTTCACCTTCCTCTTACCTTGTATTTTTTGCAGGCCCCCCAGGCATCCTTCTACTAAGAGGTGATTGTGGTGGATCAAACTCTTTTTTATTCCAAAATTTTTTACTATTCAACCCTCCCATCATGTGAGCATTTGCTTGCTTATACTTCTCTTTCCTATAGAAACTATGAAAATAATCTTCAGGGTTTTTATCTATATGGTGTATTGCACAAATAGCATGATGACAAAGAATTCCTGTCAAATCCCAGCTTCGACAGGGACAAGTCATTTTCTTCAAGTCAACTACATAAGTATCACCCTTATATTCTACCTCAAAACCATTGTCACCATTCCATAGCATATGGCATAGTGTGCTTGTATCACCATTATCATAAAGTTTTTTCCTAATTCGAGGACCAAAATCACATATCCATTTATCACAATTGTCCATGTTGTCCCTCAACCTATGCATCACATATTTTCTTATATCCTCTAACATTGAATAAATATATATTTTTTCTATACTCAACAATCATGCCATTAAAAGCTTCGATGAGATTATTATCAATAATATCATATTTTGCCTCTGTATTGAAATATGCTCTGCACCAATGCCTTGGATGATGGTTAAGCATGTCCTCGAATCCAGCTTTAGCCAATCTCTTCATTTCTTCCATATCTGCTTCAAAGTCAAACATGTTGTTTGACTTTGCACATAACCAAAATTGCTTTTGCAATTCCTTATTCTTGTGCTTCTTCCTCCAATTAGCGTATAAATGCCTAGCACAACACCTATGTTCTGCCTTAGGCAACACATGCTCAATAGCATCCATTAGTCCCTGAAAATTCAATAAAATACTTATTGCATTATTTAATCATACATTTAAGTAAGGAAATGAAAAAATAATAGAGAATGAACTCAGTATCTTTTGTTAGTCTGTGATTATTGTCCATCCAAAACCATCCTTCAAGTCAATATCCTTTGCTAACAATTGAATGAAGTAATTCCATGTTACTTTGTTCTCACAAGTCACAACTGACCATGCCACTGGAAACATTTGGTTGTTCCCATCCCTTCCAATGGCAGCAAGTATCTCACCTTTGATGGTTCCTTTTAAAAAACAACCATCAAAGCCAATAATTTTTTCTGAATCCTCCTAAAATATCATTTTTTAAACAGTCAAATGAGATGTATAATTTTTCAAATATAGGCAATGATTCTGGTATGGGTCTATTAACTTTCAATTGTGTTGTACTCCCAGGATTTGACCTTTTAATTTCATCTAAGTAGTCCCAAAGTGTTCCATATTCTTCTTTTAAATCTCCTTGAAATTTCTCAATGGTTAATAACTTTGCCCTTCTAATTTGTGTTAAAGTTATGTCAATCTTCAAATCGATCTTTATTTAACCCTTTAAATCTGCTAACTTCATTGCATGACTGCCTTTATACTTGTACAAATAGTTAGCAGCCAACCATTTAGCTGTCACCCTTTTATTTTTGCAAGTAACTGGGCAATTATGCTCATTTACAAATGTCTTTACTTGAAAATGCTTTGTAGCATTGTCTCTTGATGCATAAATTGTCCATGGACAATTCTTTCTTGCACAATGAACTCGAGTTTGCCCATTTCCATTTCTTACAAAATTTAACGGCCCGTTATCCCTGTATTGGGTACCTTGTTACACCTTCTTTGAACTCAGTTGTCCCTCGAAATGTCATACCCAAACAAAATACAACTTTTTTTTGACTTTAGATCACAAGCAGGAAATCTACTTTTTCTCCTTACAGCATGGTCATCATCAGAGCCATCTGTACTTGCATAACTACAATCAGAATCATCACTTTCTACGCATTCATCTAAGCTACCATTTCCACCTTCATAATCTATATGCAAAGGAGGAATAAAATCGTGAAGCAAATCTACCTTGACTGACTATTTCAACTTGATTATTAGCTTCAAATTCATTAACAAATTGAGAATTATTCACATCAATAGATAGTTTCTTCCCATAATTCCTTATAGCTTGCCTTGCAAATTGTAATTCATCATCATCCTTATCAGATTCAAACTGACAATCAACCACAAAATCTTCATTCTCATCATTTTCTGCTGCATCATATTCTTCTTGATCACTCGTTTGGCTTTTGTTAATTGATGTGATATCATATTCACTTAATTCTTCAACATGCACATCATGTAAACTGCTTATAGAAGCATTTATGTCTTCATGTAATGAAGCTTGAGTTGGAGAGCTGCAAAGTTTTTTATTTACTGCATCATTACATTTTGCTAAACCAACCATATATGTGACCCCGTCATCTTCTTGTGTATCTTCAACAGTTAGATCACAAATATAGGCATCTCTCTTAATTTTGTTCCTGGTAACTATACTTTCATCTTCAATTAGAACATTAACTTTGTTAAAATTATTTTCTAGATATATTTCAATCATTTTCTCTTTTTTGAGTATTTCTAGAAAAATAGCATAGGTCTCTTCGTACAACAACATCAACCCAAGTGCCAAACTTTTTTTGGGCTTTCTAAAGTGGACCTTTTCAACTGATGTATTTCTCATCATTTCATGTAGATGCGTTTGTAAAATACTAGGCAAGAATGTGTAGATATCTACTTCCATATCGAATTTATAACCCCCTATATAACTCGTTTGACCATTACCAAGAACAAAAGTGCCACCACAGTAAATTTTCAACACATGCTCGTCTTTTTCCACACTGAAAAAAAAAATTAAAACACAATGAATATTAATGCTTAAACATTTTATAAAACATATACCAAGACTTAGTAACATATACCCTCTCTTTAATTATTCGAAGCTTCAAAGACCCAATAAGCTAAATAAGAAATTAATTGGGTTACTTAGCTTTCAAAGTAGCAAAAAAAAGGGAGTTAATTATTGCACTAAAATATAAAAAAATATCTTCAAACAAAATAGGAAGGAGTTCCATTAAGAATATGACGAGAATAAGTTAATTATGCATAAAAAACCCAAATAAACTACAATATTTTGATTTTGCAATCAAAATTCTCAATATATTCTATCATTTTTTAATAGGCAAAGAAAAATATATTAACAAGTAGTATATAAAGGGGAATAGACTACATGTGTGAAAGATGATTGTACTTGTATAATCTGTCATGTGAAGGAGTTCTTGTTTTATTTATATATATATATATATATTGATACTGAAGTTCTTGTGTATATATATATTATTTAACTATTTGATTCACTCTAAATATTAAGTAGAGTGAATAAAAAAAAAATTCAGCCTCCCTAACCAATAATTTCTAGTTGAACTCTTACTACAAATTGAGCAATGCCTAAGCATTTCATGTTCTTTTAGATGAAGCATACAACATAATACAGTACATGCCAATAACCATAATTATTCTCTCATTTTCAAATTTTTTTTTTCTTTCAATGATAAATAACTAGAATAGGCATGTATAATTTTCACATTTCATAAAAGGTAAAACGACAACACTTATTTTACGTGGTCAATGAACAGAATATATGCATGTATAATTTTCAGTGTATTTAAAAAAATTTGATAAACAAACCAAGCATAATGCACATAATATCGACAGTTATCACAACTTAAGTCAAATTCTCTTTGTTTGGACAAGGTTTCACTTTCCAGAGAGCAATATAACATTTTCAATACCGATTGAAGAATCGAATGCAATGGATAAAAAAAAATTAGCACTTTCATCCCAAAGAGAGAGAAAAAAAAGTAAGAATTTCAAACCAAGCGGGCCACAAGGAAAAAGAGAAAAGCATCAAAGCATCCAACCTACCCATCTTGTACATTAAAACATGGAATCAATTAAATGAATAATCAAAGATGTAGAATTCATTGATTTTCTTCAAACAAAGGAACATTAAATTGCGAATATTGATCAAATACCATATGATAAAGAAGAAAGCATACCATGAAGGCCATGTCGAGCCCATCGATGGTGAAACTGAGTGTGGGTTCGCTTTTGAAATCCAGATTAGCAAAATCGGAGGAGGGCATAGAAAGACACGAGTTTTGCTGGCACCATTAGATTCTATGTTCAAAGAAAGATACGAAGAGATGGAGAGATGGAGAGATGGAGAGATGGAGAGATGGAGAGATGGAGAGATGGAGAGATGGAGAGATGGAGAGATGGAGAGATGGAGAGATGGAGAGATGGAGAGATGGAGAGATGGAGAGATGGAGAGATGGAGAGATGGAGAGATGGAGAGATGGAGAGATGGAGAGATGGAGAGATGGAGAGATGGAGAGATGGAGAGATGGAGAGATGGAGAGATGGAGAGATGGAGAGATGGAGAGATGGAGAGATGGAGAGATGGAGAGATGGAGAGATGGAATTAGGGCCTAAACATGGTTGAGAAATCTAGAGAAGAAAAGAGAGAGTTATTTCAGTTTTTTTCCTTTTTGAAATAAAGTTAATGAAGTATATTTTTGTCTTCTGAAATTTTCTGAACACGTGGCATTGATGTAGTTTTTCCAATTTATGATTTTTTTTTTGCTTATTCATCATCTTAATAAGCACTCATTTATCAAAACACTATTTTAAATTGAAATCAAGAGTTTAAACACTCAATTAAACAAAAAAATGTTGAAACACTAAAATAGAAAAAGTGGAAAAGTTAACACACTGTTTATGTAATTAATCCTAAATTTAATAATAAATATGATAGACATTTGTTATACAAAGATAGATGCAAAAATTAAAATACGTTGTTTTTTTTTTTGTTTTTTTTTGTAATTCATAAAAGTTAGAGTAATATTGGCAGAGACGTAGAGTTAATTTAAGAGTAGAAATAATATTTGTATTTATTTAATGGTTCTTGACCAATGTGCAATCAACGAACGTATGAATTGGATACACATCCATTTGTAAAATGAACTTTTTAAGACATATAAATCTAATTTAATAAATATTTTTTATAAATGATAAACTAGAGTAAGGGTCTAGGGCGTTGAAACAAAAATGTTCTTAGATTTTCTACTTCCTGTTTTCAAATTTTTTATTAAATAATAAATTTTGTTTTAAAAAATGATATTAGAAAAAGATCCCGGGTATTGTTTTTCAATTCAACAATTATGTGTTGTTGATAAATTATTGGCCCCACCACCAGTTCGAATGAACAGCGGGATAGCCGTCGATTTGCTCTTTCATTAAATCACAACCATGCAAGTCTGGTAGGCAGCCACGCGCTTCAATCCATCAGGCCTCTAAATTCTAATAATTCAACACAGAACCAGAGGCTGGGAAAGGCAACCTATAGTCTCTACATATCTAACTTTCTGTCACTGGTGCTGAACTGTGCCACTTTTACTCCCTACGCAGTCCGCCTGCTTCCTCTTCCGATTTGTGGCATGGTCGACGACGTACAACAGGCCCCCCGTCAATTCATTTTCAGTACAGATTCTTCATCTCATTTCAAAAAAGAACGAAAGTTTTCTCACCATATTCCACACTTAGACTAACATCCATGGCCTCAGCAATCATCAAACAGATGGCCGTCAATGGAGGAACAACGGTGACAGAAATTAAGACGATCTCGTCTCTTCTGAAAACTCGAACCGTTGCTTTCGCGTACGGTTTCATGTTCGGGTTTGTTGCCCTTACCATAATCTTGTCACTCAGACCTTTACCCAACTCATCTTCTCGCTGGTTCATCAGCGTCTTCGGCGTCACCACCGATGTAATAAGTAATGATTCTTATCGATCTCAATTTCCGCCGTCGATTCCTCATTTCTTGGCAACCCCACCACTGCAGTCTCCATACATTGAGCCTGGAAAGACATCTACTGCCTCGACTGGGAGGAATTTCACTAGCAGGCTGCATGACAATTGGCCAAATAGTTCTTCGATTGGGAATGCCGAACCGCCTATTTTGATGACTGATCCCATACAAATAGCCTTGATAAATCAGGAGAAAGGAGTTGGACATAGCACAGTGGGGTCGAACACCTCTTCTTTCTCATGGACAACGCCTAGCAATCCGGGAAAATCTAGAAATGATAGTGAGTTGGGAAAAATTGAAATCGAGGGTTTGACGAAACTGATAAATTGCAACTTGTTTGATGGGGAATGGGTGAGGGATGATTCATATCCTCTTTATAAACCGGGTTCTTGTTCAAACATCGACGAGCAGTTTGATTGCTTTGTCAACGGTAGGCCGGACAGAGAGCACGAGAAATTCAAGTGGAAGCCTCGAGGATGCAGCCTGCCAAGGTATGCAAATGACACACGGTGCTCTGTCTTAGTTGAATTCAATTTCAAAGTTTTTGGTGGAAATTTAGTGGGCTGGACAGAATTAAACTAGTTGAGCGAATCTTGGTGCCTGAATGTTTCCCAATTGTAGGTTGAAAGCTGGTCACATGTTAGAACTGTTGAGAGGAAAGAGACTTGTGTTTGTAGGGGATTCACTTAACAGGAATATGTGGGAATCTCTGGTTTGCATACTTAAAAGTTCAATGAATGATCAAAGTAAAGTTTATGAAGCCAATGGAAGAACCCATCTCCGCCAGAAAGCATCCTTCTCCTTCATATTCGAAGTATTTCTCAATTATTTATCTATCATGGTTCGATTTCGCGTGCAATTCAATGACCCTTGTTCATGCATTTGGCCAGAATTACAACTGCACAGTAGAGTTCTTTGCTTCCCCGTTTCTTGTTCAAGAGTGGGAGGTTCCTGATGAGAATGGGTCGATGAAGGAGACTCTTAGATTAGATTTGGTTAGCAGGTCTTCGAATGAGTATAAAAGCGCGGATGTCATCGTGTTCAATACTGGACACTGGTGGACCCATGAGAAAACTTCCAGAGGGTAAGATTTTAACCCAGTTTCATCGGAAAAGATAATGTTAGGAAGCTAAATTAATAAATAAACTGTTGATTTTGCAGGAAAGATTATTACCAAGAAGGTAGTCATGTATACAATGAGTTGAATGTTATTGAAGCATTTCGAAGAGCTCTGACTACATGGTCTAGATGGATCGACTCCAATATTAATCCAGCTAAGTCTCTCATCTTCTTTAGAGGATACTCTTCTTCTCATTTCAGGTAAATAAAATCCAATTCCTTGCCCAGTTTAGTAGATATGATAGAAAGAAGGAACGTGTATACTCTTGTGGCAAATTCATAATCTGATCAAATTTGATTTGTGATCGTGGTAATGAAGCGGGGGCCAATGGAATTCAGGCGGGGGATGTGACAATGAGATCGAACCGATCAAGAACGCCAAATTCATCCGAGGATATCCAGCAAAGATGATCGTGCTCGAGAATGTTTTGAGATGGATGAAAACCCCTGTTGTATACTTGAACATCACGGCAATGACAGATTACCGAAAAGACGGCCATCCATCGATATATAGGAAGAGAGAGATATCTGAGGAAGAACGGAGCAAACCAGATCAGTTTCAAGATTGTAGCCATTGGTGTCTTCCCGGCGTCCCTGATGCTTGGAATGAGATTTTGTATGCCGAATTGTTAATAAACGAAAACCAGAACAATAAACAAATGAATGAGCGGCATCAGTGAAAAAAAAAAACGACGATAAACTATCGGTGTGGGGGCCTATTTTGTCTGCGTAGTGTATAGTAGTACTGATCTATCGGCTGTTCTATGTGTTCCTGTACCATCCTACCCATTTTTTTTTGTTTTGATTGGAAACCAGGTTCACGTAAAAGTGTTTCTATTTGGTTTTTGCAAAATGTTCGTGTTGGTTGTGTAACATCGTGTTTGGTTTTTGCTACAGTACGCTTACAACCAGGTTCTAAGCGTGCTGTCTGTTTGCCTTCATAGCAACCCATTTGATGAATTTTTTAAACATTATTTCAAATTTTCGTTTTATTTCTGTTTTTTTAAATGAATTATAGACAATATGAATTTAGTAATCTAATTAGGTGGTCTTTGTTTTTTTTACTTAATGCTGAATATGATTTTTTTTGAGTTTAATGTTAATGGTACTTAACTAAGAAGCACGGACATGGATATGGACACGAGGATACGACACTGCAGGACACGGAGATACGACACGGTCGGATACGGGAGCATGGTAAATTTCAAAAAACTAGGATACGGATACGGCTAGGATACGATATGATAAAAAAAATAAATATAAATATTATTCATAAACAGAATTTAATGTATTTAAAATTAAAATAAATTAATTTACATACATCAAAATTATTTATTTATTATATTTTGCATATATATTAAACAAACAATAATAATTAAAATATAAAAAAATAGATTTAAACCCTCCAACCCCCCCCCCCCCCCCCCCCCCCCCTCCTGCTGCAACTTCCAGCCCCCCTCCCCGTTACTGCTTATCAAATTAGGTTATTTCGAAACTTCAAAAATCTCGCAATCGGCTTTGTCGACCACTCAAAGTTGTCGGCTGTGTATTTCTGCCACGTCAGAATTGTAAAGACGCGTCGGATTCGTAACCGATGCGTCGGTTTCGTAACAACACGTTAGATACGTCTGTGACGTGTCTGTCCGATACGCCACGTGGCGTATTGGACACGGAATTTGTCAACGATACACCACGTAGCGTATTGGACACGTATCCGACGCGTGTCCGTACCATGCCCACGTGTCAGACACGTGGACACCGCTGGGCATTGCCGTATCAGTGCTTTCTAGCTTAATAGTATAAAGTATTATGTTTCTTTTTTTTATATATATTTTTAGTGATAATTATTTTTTTTAAGTATTAGATTTTAGATTTAGACAATCATTTTATTAATAGAAAAAAATTAATTTTTTTTGGTTTTTTACTTTTAGCATTTTTTTAATTATTTTAAGTGATAAATTTGTTAAAAAAACAAAAAAAAAATGACTTAATGATGAAATTAATTCGATTTCATTGTTCTTCCTAAAAAATAAAAGGGTAGTTATATTTTGGGGTGTTCCACTAGAAATATTTAAGAATTTGAAACTAATATTTTAATGATTAAAAAAAGTCACCAAAATTAAAAAGAATTAAAATTTGAGGTACTCTATTACATTTATACTAAAATATTCTTCATTAAATCACTAAAACCTTCCCATCTTTTATCGGTCCTAGTCTCACCCTCTCCTAGACCTCGCCTCACTCTCTTCCATCGGTCCTTGCCTCGCCCTCTCCCCATCAGTCTTTGCTTCGCCCTCTCCCATCAGCCCCCCTCACCAGCTCACCCTCTCCCATCGGCCCCCCTCACATGCTCACCCTCTCCCTTCACCTGGAGCTCGAAGACAAGCTACTGGAGCTCATCGTCGAGCCCCAGGAGCTCTTCGTCGAGCTCAATGGAGCTCGTCATCAAGCCCCAAGAGCTCTTCGTCGAGCCCCAAGATATCAATCACACCTAAATTGTATGAGTAGTTTGACTAACTAATAATTAACTAACTACTACTTGAGTTGAGAAGATAAAACTGGGTCTTGGATATATATGTAGGCTTTAGGGTTCACTTTCTTCATTATGTATGATGTAATTTTTTTAGTATTGGGATAATGTTATGTTTGATTATTGGATGAATAGTGGATTGATGTAGAATTGCCTCAGGACACTCTTGGCATAAAAGATAGTTATCAACATTGAATTATTACTACCAAGGATAGTTTTTTCATTATTGTTCCTTCAGTATTTTACTTCCAAAACTATACTTGTTCTATTCAAGATTCATCTACACGTCTACTCATTTTAGGTAGTACATCAACTACTATTGATGACTACTTTGAGTATGCATTTCTATCTATGATCTTTAAAGTCGTTTAAATATGAAATAATATGTTAATAATTATGTTTGCACTTTTAGCTTCATAAGTATAGTACTCACGTCAATTAATATACAACTTCCTATTAATTTCACATATAGAAGCCATATAATAATGAATAATTCATAGGGTTGACACCATCTTATGAAAAACCCCTATCTGCATATATCCCTTTATATACCTATCACCATCTATCATAGCCAATACATAACTCACACATTATGATGAAACCCCTAGTCTATATATTCTACATAACCTCCACATCATTTGAAAGTAAGTTCTTTTAGAATATACACAAAATGGACATATGATCTTAAATTTGTTTGTGTTTTTAGCTTCATGAGCACCATACTCACATCAAATAGACTTACATAATTTAAGAGTTTCATGCATACGTTTATATCATAGGATAAGAGTAGAATGGTTATCACTTCCTGTTGAATCTCATGAGTGTTCCCATGACTTACCTCTAATTATCTGTCATCGCCAACATGTATAAATTAATATTAGAGTAGAATCCCAAATCTCTGTTCTAAATAACATGCATATCTATCAACATCAAACATGACATTTTCACAATTCAATATTATACAAACTCAGTCAACATAAATATTACATAAACTAACCCTAGATTTCTATTTAGCCTGATATTAGGAAAGAATTCAAGTGAGATATTTGGTGCTACATCTCATTAAATCGGGGGTTCCCAATGATAACCAATTTGAGGATCTAAGTCTCAAATTCATTTTCCAATTAATTCTTGCTTGTGTTTGGATTCAATTTGTCCCTAATTCGAGGTTGCATATTGAGTTGCCTTAGGGTTTGCATGCTCTTGCCCTTGAAATATGAATCCCTTTTTTTTTTCTTCCCATTTTTTAAAAACCCCTAAGTCCCCCTTTTATATCATTGAGTCTCATCGAGTTGTTGTGTAGATCTTCAAGTTGGTTGTCATGATATTAGGTTGAGGCCATGATCATTTCAATTCTTTGAATCTTTTATGGAGGCAAAGTCATGGCAGCAAAAGTAAAGCCACAGCTGATGTATTTTTTTCTCTAAAAAAAATAGTCATGGTTGCAATAATAGCCTTGAATGATAAGCTTTTCCTTTGGAACACAAAGTCATGTCGACAAGAATGTTGTGACTAAGATTATTACTCTCTGAAACAAATAGTCATGATGACAAGTATGTCATGACTAACGAAATCTCTCTCTATATTCATGCTAGTAAGAATGGCCATAACTAAGGCATTTCCTCTCTAAAATACAAAGTCATAGTGGCAAAGAATGTTACGACTAAAAAGTACTTGATCTTGCATGATCTTTTAATAAATTATCTTATGGGACTAGAAAATAATATGACTTATTATACCAATGTGACACTTGTTTATTATGACATGGAAATAAGATCACAATTGAATTTGTGTTTTAAAACTATTGTAGATGCATCTCCAAAGATAATATTATAGTCATGAAAAATATATTTCATAGTGAAAGATTATGATGACCAGGTGGTAGAGTCATAGTATGTAAAGATTTCCATAATTTGCTTAAAGAGTTATAGCCAAGAAAGGAGGTCATAACTTCTTGATGGATATGTGCTATTGTAACTAAGTGTTGACATCAAAGATATTATAACTTTCCTTTGTTGTTTTAACCTCCAATTTAGGTTTCCACCAAGTCCACCAATACTCAATTTATATTCAATTTTACTACTCTTCATCCAATTCTATAAAAAACATAATTTAATAAAATTCTTTCATTTAAACTCAAAATTTAGTATAACACGTCATAGAAACAATACAAAATAACTCCAAAAACATTAATACTTTAAGTGTCAAACAAATTCATACACTAAAAATAGTATTCATCCTCAAGCAAAGAGTCTTTTTCTCTTTTTTGAAAATCTTTGGGGATATCAAAGAATGAAGGAAAAATTTAACACAAAGAAAAATAGAATAATACATATATCATCATGGAGGAGGTGTACCGAGTGGTTGACCGATGGCAACCAAATATTTTAGTGGAATTGTTCTTTAGAGAGATAAAATCTAGCCATGGATAGAGAAGGTCTCTTTGCGTCTTCTTTATTTCTCATTGCCCCTTCAATTATTTTTGAGATCATACTATATAATATGTCTTATTTTTTTTCTGATTAAGTTGAGTGAATCCTCAAAAAAAGCTTAGTATAAAGTATATATATTTTTTAGTTCTCTTTGTACTTCTTTATGTCTTTTGTCTACAATTAAATGGGCAATGATCAGTTGTTTTGGGTAATAGTTATTCTCGAGTAATATCTTATATAATATTTTATGTCACAAAAGTCATCACACTAAGTAATTGTCATGATTTTAGCTTGAATAATTTTAGCTTTATAACCTTTTGTAGCTCAAAAGTCATGGTTTTGCAAAAAAAAAAAAGTCATGATGATGACTCGAAACTACCAAGTCATATTAATTTAAAGATAAAGTTATGGTAGTAAGACATGGCCATGATATTTAGCACTAGTAGGGTATTTGGTTGTTATAACCTAAAATTAAAGTCATAATTATTTAAATTTTATGAGATATGTATGTCTGCTACTGCATGATAATATCATAGCCATAAAGAATTTATTATATAATAGAAGGATTATGTTAATTAGTTAGTAGAGTCATGACATACAAAGATTACTATAACCAATTAGATAGAGTTTCAGCCTAGAATAAACGTCCATACTATATGAGATTTCATACTCTATCACTTAGCCAAACTCCTCCAAGATATATTTATTTCATGATTATTTATCAAAATCTACCTTAAATTCAAAGTCATGAAATTAATTCATATATATCTCATTTATGTGATTATGAATCATCAAAAATTATCAAAATACATAAGAATATTAGGTGGTTTGAACACCAAACAAATATCCATGCTAAAATAATTATGTATGAATAATAGCATCCTTTCTATCTGAGTCACTAATATTATTTATAGGACCAAGGATAAGTCATCAATTTAATTCTGTTTGGCATGACCTACTGCCTAGATAATAAGATTCATATAAATTGGCCTATCTAAAAAAATAATGAATAGTAGACACCCTCCCATTGAGACATACTATTCATAGTGTGTAAGACTAATGATAAATTCATTCAAGAATTAGTGGAAGGAACTAATTCTTGTGATAGAATACAAATTAATAAGCTCATTTTAAATTGTTTAGGTATTTTAAAGAAAATATCTTTTAATCCACTAGTTGTCATTCGAAAATAAAATAAACTCAATGTGACTAATTATATAGATTGGAAAAGAAACTTTGATATTGTCTTGACTACTAAGAAATACAAATTTGTACGCCCATATTCTTATCCTAAAAAAACTCATGAATGGGAAACCAATGAGAAAGCCAAACCTTATGAGAAATGGGTGAAAGCTGATGACATGATGAGTGATTATATTTTATCTTCTATGTCAAATGAACTCCAACATCAATAATAGTCGATGATTATTACCTATGCTATGATTTTTAATCTCAAAGAAATATTTGGGAATCAAACCATTCTGCTTGATAGAAAGTCATGGGGGGATCTGATGAATACTATGATGACTAAAACTAATCAAGTTAGTGATCATATTCTCAAGATAATTGGTCTTCTATATGAACTAGGGACCCTTAAAGCTAAGATTGATGTTAATTCTCAGATTGATATTATTCTTCAATTACTATCGTATTCTTATATGCAATCAATATACTTGATTGAATTTTGGCAGAATTAGTTATACAAATTGGTTTAAGCTAAATGTATTATCAAGAAATAATCTAGAGTATTTGTGGCTAAAAAGGCCTCTTCTATACTGAAAGGTTAGAAGAAAAATAAATTTCAAAATATGCTCATGTTTCACAGATAGCTCTTAAATCACAAGTAAGAGTGAAAAAAAACAAAAAGAATATCTTTTCATTGTAAGAAGTCAAGATACTAGAAAAAATAGTATCTAGTTTATCTCAACAAAGTGAACAATCAAGGTAAATCTCAATTATTAATAGTTGAAACATGTTTAGTAGTGGAATCTATAAATATTTGGTGTGTAGATATGAGTGCCACTAATAATATTTGATATTCATTGTAGTATTTCTAAGAAACTAAATATCTAAGTAATAGTGTAATTGATATTCATATGAGAAATACTAAAAGAGCAATGGCTAATGCAGTAGGAGATTACTTACTTCAGTTTTGAAAAAGATATTATTTTAATTTTGAGAGTGTCTTTATGTACCTTCAATCATAAGAAATTTGATTTCTGTTTCTAGTTTGGTTAATGATAGATTTTTCTTTTTATTTTATAATTTTGTCATAATTTACTTGAATAATAAGTTTCTTTATTCTAGTGTATTAAAGGACAATCATTATACTGTTAACATTATCTCTACTCCACTATAATGTTGTGAATCAAATAACATCATGTTATCATATATGAGAAAATATCTTTCTGATATGAATCATATTTATCATTGATATTTCTGCCTAAGTCATATAAATCTAAGATAAATTTCAAGATTAGTAAAAGTTGGTTATTTGGGTTTATTATAAGTCAAAATAGTTTTAGCATGCGAATCCTATTTAAAAAGAAAAATGACCAAGTAACCTTTTGTGGCGAAGGGTTTTAGAGCCAATGAGTCACTAGAGTTAGATGTATCAAATCAACCGGATAACACAAGCTCAACCCAGGGCTCGGCTCGGTCAGCCATGCGTGGGTCGGGCTGGATGGACACTTGGCACATTGGTGTTGTGCCAAGGTAGTATGATCCATGCCATGTCCGATGGCATGGTAAACTGACCTAGGGACCCAACTGAATTTTTTTAAAATTCAGCTGATAAAATTGGGTATGACCCAACACGACCCGACAAGTCTAGGCACGACCCAGCATGAATTGGGTACAAGCTGGGCTGGTAGTTCTCAAGCTGTGTCATGCTTGGCATGGCATGGTTAGTGAATCATGTCGTGCTGGACATGGCACGGTGGCCCAATTGGGCCACCAAAAATGGGTCGACCTAGCCTGACCTAGCCCGTTTGATACTTCTAACTAGAGCTGGTTCATTTATGATTTATGTGGGCCCATAGTTATCCAAGCAAGAGGTAATTTTGAATACTTTCATTAATTATTATTTAAGATATGGATATCTTTATTTGATAGAGCATAAATCTGATTCCTTTGAAAAATTCAAAGAATATAGAATAGAAATATCATAATAAATGTCTCAGGATATTATAATATGATCATGGTAGCGAGTACCTCTTAGAAGAGCCGAGTGACTACTTATTGAATCAAGGGATTACACCCTAGTTATTTGCACTTGGTATTCCATAATAGAATAGTGTGGCAAAAAAAATATGAGTAGGGCCCTTATAGACATAGTAAGATCAATTTATTCACATATGTTCGATTTTTTCAAGGATATGTGTTAGAAACTATAGCTTGTATTTTAAACTTAGTTCCATCTATGTCTGTACCAACTACTCCAACTTAATTAAAAACTAGGCATAAGCCTAGTCTAAAATATATTTAATTGTGGGATTTCCTAGCACATGTGCTAAAAGGGAAATAGATTAGCTAGATTTGAGAATAGAAGTTTATTTCTTTGTGGGATATCCTAGAGAAACTAAATGTGATTTTTTTTTATAGTCCAAAGGATTAGAAGATCATTATTAGTATCAATATTTAATTTTTAGAAGAAAACTATATAACAAACCATAAGCCCGAAAGTATGATTATTCTAGAAATGTTGAATGAAGATAAATCAGTCCAAACTCCTTCAATACTAATAATACAAGAAGAAACACCACAAGGTAATATTTCTAATATCACATTTTCTCATCTTAAAGGGAGAATTATTGATATCAATATTGATATCAAATCTCATGAACCTATCATTGATATGTTGGTTACATAATTAGAGAACAATGATCATAATAGTTCACATGGATCAATATTTATGCAACATGTCACTAAAATATACAACTAAAAGAAGTATCTCATCATAGTGAGAGGTTTATTCATAAACCTACATTATATACACTCATCGAGAGAGTCTTATAATAGAATCTATGATGAGGTAGATATTAATCCTAGAAGCTATGATGAAGCACTTAATGAAAAAGATGCAAAACATTGGAAAAAAACTATGAAATCATAAATGTAAACAATATATTGATTGAGGGCTCCGGAAGAGCTAATATATTAGGTAGTACAAAAATTCATTATAGGTAGTACACTCATTAGGTAGTACACTCATTGAGAGTCTTTTCCTTTTTAATTTATTAGGTAGTACACTCATTGAGAGTCTTTTCCTTTTTAATAATGCAAGGATCAGATGTGAATATAATATTAGGTAGTACAAAATTAATTGAGGGCTCCGGAAGAGCTAATATATTGTTACCAGGAGGAACAAAAATTCATATTGATGATGCATTATATTTTACAAAGTCTCAAATAAATTTATTGAGTTTTAAAGATATTCGACGAAATGGATATCATATTGAGACTAAAAATGAACACAATACTGAGTATTTATATATTACCAACATTATCTCGGGTAAGAAAAATATATTTGAAAATTTACCCACTTTTTCCTTTGGTTTGTACTACACAAACATAAGCACAATTGAGGCACATGCCATAGTAAACTAGAAGTTTACTAATGAAAATAAGTTTATTGTTTGGCATGACTGATTGGGACATCCTAGGTCGATAATGATGCGTAGAATCATTAAAAATTTAAGTAGGCATTCACTTAAAAATCAAAAGATTTTTCTATCTAATGAATTTTCATGCTTATTTTTAAGGGATGTTAATTATAAGGCCATCACCAACAAAAATAAAAACATAACCCCTTGCATTTTTGCAACGTATACAAGGTGATATATGTGGGCTTATTCATCTACCATGTGGACTATTTTGATATTTTATGATTCTGATTGATGCATCAATGAGATGGTCATATGTCTATTTGTTATCAACACGTGATCAAGTATTTGCTAGATTGCTTGCTCAAATAATTCGGGTACGGTCTCATTTTCTAGATTATTTGATTAAGTCAATTCATCTTGACAATGCTAGAGAATTTACTTCCCAAGTTTTTAATGATTATTGTATGTTTATTGGAATAACTATTGAACATCCTGTAGAATATTTTTATACACAAAATGGTCTTGCAGAATCATTTTTTAAACACCTTAAATTGATTGCAAGACCATTACTAATGAGGACGAAGCTCCCAACTTCTACTTGGGGCCACACTATTTTGCATACAGCAGTATTGATTCGTATTAGACCAACAAATTATCATGAGTTCTCTTATTTACAATTAGTTTTTAGTTGAGAACCATATATTTCCCATATATGAATTTTTGGGTGTGTGGTATATGTTTTGATTACTCTACCACAACGCACTAAGATAAGTCCCCAAAGAAGATTAGAAATACATGTTGGATATGAATCTCCATCGATAATCAAATATTTAGAGCCATCAAATGGAGATTTATTTACGGCTCATTTTACTGATTGTCATTTTGATGAATCAGATTTTTCAACTTTAAAGAAAGAAAATAAATAGTTGGAAAAAGTTATTAGTTGGAATCAATTGTCGTTCTTTCATCTTAACCCTCATACAAAGGAATATGGACTAAAAATTCAAAAGATTATTCATTTGCAAAATTTAGCAAATCAATTGCCAGATATATTACTAATAAGAAGAGAGTAACTACATCTTACATACCATCTACTAATACTCCATTTATTGATGTCCCTATAGAATAATTTGTTACTAATGAACATAAAGCATTAGTGGAATATGGTAGATTAGTTGGTTCCAAAGATATAAATCCTCGGAAAAGAAAATGATCAAATGATCAAGTTGAGAATTTGATGGCTCTAAAAGAGTTCTCGATTGTAATTCCATGAGAAATTCAGGCACCTGAAACTTGTGAGAATCAAGAGATATGAATAAACTATGTCACAACTGGCCAAATGTGGAATTGGAATGAAATTGACTTTGATGAAATATTTGCCTATAATGTAGCACTTAACATTTTTAATGACAATAATGACCTTGAGCCAAAGTCTGTCGAGGAATATAGACATAGAGATAATTGACCAAAATAGAAAGATACAATTGAAGCAGATTTGAATTCTCTATCAAAACATGAAGTTTTTAGTCTTATTGTATGTACACCTAATGGTGTCGAACCTATGGGATACAAATGTGTATTTGTGTGAAAACAAGATGCGACAAATAAAATTGTCAAATATAAGGCACGATTAGTTGCACAAGAAATCTATGACCTGGCATTTATTATGAAGAGATGTATTCCCTTATAGTTGATACAACTACTTTTTGATATTTAATTAGCTTGGAAATATATGAAAAACTTGGTATGTGTTTAATAGATATAGTTATGGCTTATTTATATGTACCACTTGATAGTGACATTTACATAAAAATCCCAAAAGAATTAAAATTACTTGCAACACATAATTCAGGTCATCAAGAACTTTACTTGATAAAATTATGCAGATATCTATATTGATTGAAACAATCTGAATGCATGTGGTATAATCATCTTAGTGAATATTTATTACGAAAAGGGTATAAGAATGATCTCCTTTGCCCATGTGTATTTACTAAGAGAATTGAATCCGAGTTCATTATAATTACAGTTTATGTTGATGACCTGAATATTATTAGAAATACGAATGAGCTTTCAGAAGTAGTAGGCAACTTAAAGAAAGAATTTGAGATGAAAAATCTCGGAAAAACAAAACTTTGCCTTGGTTTGCAGATTGAACACTTAGAGAATGAAATTTGTGTTCATCAATCAACTTATATATCAAAGGTGTTGAAATTTCTATATGGATAATGTCAATCCATTGAGTACTCCAATGGTTGTAAGGTCTTTAAGATGTGAATAGAGATCCTTTCCAACCTCAGATGGATGATAAAGAGCTTCTTGGTCCTAAAGTACCATATCTTAGTGCTATTGGAGCACTAATGTATCTTGCAAGTCATACACGACATGATTTATCATTTTCTATAAATTTATTAGTAAGATATAATTTTTGTCCAACAAGAAGATATTGGAATGGAGTTAAACATATAGTGAGGTATCTTCGAGGTACAATGGATATATACCTATATTATCCAATTGTACCCAAATTAGAATTAATTTGTTATGCAGATGCGAGATATATGTCTGACCCTCATGATGCTCAATCACAAATGGGCTATTTGTTCACATGTGATGATACAATCATTTCATGACGTTCTACGAAACAATCAATTACTACTACATCTTCTAATCATGTAGATATCTTAACAATTCATGAAGCAAGTTGAGAATATTTTTGGTTAAGATTTGTAATAGATCATATTCGAGGGTCACGTGGTTTATCATTTAGCATGGAGGTCTCAACGACCTTGTATGAAGATAATGATGTATGTATTGTTCAATTAAAAAATGGGTACATTTAAAGGGGATAGAACAAAACATATATCACCAAAATTCTTTTTCACTTAGATCTACAAAAGAAGGGTAATATTGATATTCAATCAATTTGTTCAACTAATAATCTAGCAGATTTTTTCACCAAGACTCTACCTAATGCGACATTTGAAAGGCTAGTTCATAGCATTGGAATACGCAAGCTCAAAGATTTAAAGTGATGTTTTATACTGTACTCTTTTTTTTCATCATGATTTTGTCTCACTAAGTTTTCCTGGTAAAGTTTTTAATGAGGTAGTATCATGGACATCCAAGGGGGAGTATTATGAATAACATTATAGATGTTCATAAACTCTCCATTAATCTCTTGATTATTGATATTCTTGTGACTCGTATTATTCATAGATTAATATATATTAATTGCATGGATTAATATGTATTCATTGGTATATTTATTTGTATATTGATGTATATATTCATTGACATATTTATATACACATTAATCTATTCATGTATTAAACCCTATAAATAAGGAGCCTTTGTATGAGTTAGGATATACTTGAAGTAATAAGAAATCTCTCCCATGTTTCTCCTATATCTCTCGCTCTCTTGTCCTTCTATTTCATAATATGTTTTTATTTGTAAATTAATATATGTTTTTGTTTGTAAATTATATATGTTTTTTTTTGTAAATTAATATATGTTTTTGTTTGTAAATTATATATGTTTTTGTTTGTAAATTAATATATGTTTTTGTTTGTAAATTAATATATGTTTTTGTTTGTAAATTAATATATGTTTTTGTTTGTAAATTAATATATGTTTTTGTTTGTAAATTAATATATGTTTTGTTTGTAAATTAATATATGTTTTTGTTTGTAAATTAATTATTTTGTGTATTTTACATTCACAACACATTATGGATATTTTGGATATTTTTTGTGATTTTATTTACTTTACAATAATTTTTCAATTTTTCTACTCATTTCTGCAAATTTTTTAGAAGCATCATATTAGAAGAAGCAAGGTTTGCTGTTCGCACTGTGGCCGAGGCGCAAAGCAGACCCGGCAGCACTTTTGCGAGAGCATTCACTGCCTGCTGCGACAGGTTTCTGCTCGCATTTGCAGGCTCGCCGGTGCGTACTTCTGAGAATTGGAAAGAATATACTTCCATCAAAACAGAATTGTTATCACTACTTCAAATACGTTAATATTTACTGGTAATGATTTCTCCCATCCGGCAGGTATTCACCACTGATGATGAAATTGACCTCTGCAACTTTTTCCTCAATTCTTCACATACTCTGAAAACAGAGAGTTCCATGGCACTTCGACTGCTACACCCTTTTTGCATATGGCTAGCCCAAAGTCTGTGACCCAACAAACCAATTGTTGCCATTAATGGATATCACAAGTAATACAATAGCTAGCTCATAGTTATTAACGTCACCATTAATTAAGATCCTATCATTCAATAAAAAGTGGCAAATTTCAAAATAAAAGTGTGGTAAAAATGAGGAATTAGATTTTGGAGAATCCTCATAAAATTTTTAAAAATTAGAAACAAAATTTTTAATATTTGAAAAAAAAAATCATAAAGCTATAAACAAATTAAAAATAAGGGCACTCGAATTCGTAAGTCCTAAATTACTCTCGCCCTCACCCATCTCCCCTCTGTTGAAATATAAACTTATTTTAATAATTTTAAAAGTTATAGACTTGGTCAAAGTTAGGTGAGAATTAAATGTAACTTTGAATAATTCAAAGTTTTTAATAACCACCTAAGACTAAGTCTAAAGCAGTTGAGAGTTTTGTGAGATTTGTAACCTATAAATAACTATGTTGTATTATTGTTGTTATCATAGGACCTCCAACTTTGTCCACGTCCACGTCCACGTCCATGGCCTCCATGACCGCGACCTCTTCCTTGTTGCTTTCTATCATTCTGAACATTATCAATCTGAGTTTTGAATAATTTCTCAACGATCCCTTCTTTCTTCTTCCTCTTTTCTTCATATGCTTGCAATGAACCCATCAATTGTTCTATTGTCATGGTTTGCAAATCTTTTGTTTCTTCAATAATAGCGACAATATGATCGAATTTTGCATATATCGATCGAAGAATCTTTTCCATGATTCTTACATCACTTAATATTTCACCATTTCTTTTTAATTGATTTGTTACTGTTAAAACTCTAGAGAAGTAGTCTGAAATGACTTCTCCTCCTTTCATATTTGAGGCTTTAAACTCAGCTCTTAATGTTTGAAGACGTACTTTCTTAACCGGATATGCGCCCTTATATGAGGTTTGAAGCTTTTCTCATTCTTCTTTTGCCGTCTTTGCTTCTGAGATTTTCTCAAAAGTATCTTCATCTAATCCTTGATAGATTAGATAGAGAGTCTTCTTGTCTCTCTTTCTCGAGTCTCTCAAACTATCCTTTTGAGCTCGAGATAGGGCATCTTCATTCTCTGGTTCTTCATGGTCTTTCTCTATTATGTCCCACACGTCTTGTGATCCAAGGAGGGCCTTCAACTTAATGCTCTAGTTGTCATAGCTGCTTTTCTGGAGCACTGGGACTTGGAAGGGAATCATACCACTATTCGCCATCACCTTGCTATTAACCTTCTCCTCCGATACCACTTTGTTGGAAAGAAAAGAAAAATGAAAGAAGATAAATGGAAGAAGATAAAAAACAAATGCTTTAATTCACTTGAGAATGGAGTAGATTAAACAATAATACAACATAGTTATTTATAGGTTACAAATAATAAAAGAGTTGAAGAAAAAGCTAATTATGTGGAAGAAAAAAGTCAAGACAATGAAACTTTGCTACTAGCTTACAAGGGCAATACAAAAGGTGAAGATAACTCATGGTACCTTGATTCTGGTGTAAGCAATCATATGAATGGGAAAAAAAGCATGTTCGTAGAACTTGATGAATCAGTAAGTGGGGATGTGATTTTTGGAAATGAATCAAAAGTAGCAGTAAAAGGCAGAGGTAACATTCTCATCCGATTAAAGAATGGAAATCATCAATTCATTTCCAATGTTTATTATGTACCAAATATGAAGAGTAATATTTTGAGTCTAAGACAGCTCTTAGAGAAAGATTATAATATCCATCTAAAAGATAATAATCTTTCAATAAGAGATAAGAAAAATAATTTAATTGCTAAAGTGCCAATGTCAAAAAATCGAATGTTTATGCTTGGGATTCAAAGTGATATTGCAAAGTATCTCAAGACATGTTACAAAGACACAACTTGGCTTTGGCATCTTCGGTTTGGACATCTCAACTTCGGAGGATTGAAATTACTCTCTAAAAAGCAAATGGTGAAAGGACTGCCTGTCATTAGTCATCCTGATCAAATATGTGAAGGATGTCTACTTGGAAAGCAATTCAAGAAGAGCTTTCCAAAGGAGTCAAGCTCAAGAGCTCGAAAGCCACTGGAACTTATACATACAGATGTGTGTGGTCCAATCAAGCCAAGCTAACTTGGTAAGAGCAAATATTTTCTTCTCTTTATAGATGATTATTCAAGAAAAACTTGGGTTTATTTCTTAAAAGAAAAATCATAGGTATTTGAAAAATTCAAGAAGTTCAAAGCCCTTGTTGAAAAAGAAAGCGGGCTTCTAATCAAATCCATGAGATCAGATCGTGAAGGAGAATTTACATCGAACAAATTTCAGAAATATTGTGAAGATCATGGAATTCAAAGACCTCTCACAATTCCAAGATCCCCCCAACAAAATGGAGTAGCAGAAAGGAAGAATAGAACAATTCTTGACATGGTGAGGAGCATGCTTAAAAGCAAGAAGCTACCAAAAGAATTGTGGGCAGAAGCAATTGCATGTGCGGTGTATCTATCCAATCGATCTCCAACAAGAAGCGTATGGGGGAAAACACCACAAGAAGCTTGGAGTGGAAGAAAGCCAAGTATTTCTCATCTAAAAGTCTTCGGAAGCATAGCTCATGTGCATGTCCCAGATGAGCAAAGAAGCAAGCTGGATGATAAAAGTCAGAAATATATCTTCATTGGTTATGATGCAAACTCTAAAGGCTACAAGCTTTTTAATCCTGATACTAGAAAGATAGTCATTAGTCGAGATGTCATATTTGATGAAGAAAGAGAATGGGATTGGGAACAACAAAATGAAGACTACAATTTCTTCCCTTATGTTGAAGAAAATGATGTGGAACATCCAATGCTAGAACAAGCAGAAGATGAGCCTACAACTCCACCAATTTTACCAGCTGAGAGTATTCAAGAAGAGGAAAACTCAAGCGAAAGAATTCCACGTTTCAGAAGCATACAAGAAATATATGAGGTAACAGAAAATCAGGAGAATCTTACTCTCTTTTGTCTCTTTGTTGACTGTAAGCACATGAACTTTCAAGAAGCAATTAGAAACAAGAATTGGAAACAAGCAATGAATGAAGAAATAAAGGCAATCAAGAAGAATGATACTTGGGAATTAGCTTCACTTCCTAAAGGGCACAAGGCAATTGGTGTGAAATGGGTGTACAAAGCTAAGAAAGATATCAAATGAGAAGTCAAAAGATACAAGGCAAGATTGGTAGCAAAAGGTTACAGTCAAAGAGTTGGTATTGATTATGATGAGGTATTTGCTCCTGTTGCTCGATTAGAAACTATTAGATTTCTTATTTCCTTGGCCGCTCAAAATAATTGGAGAATACAACAAATGGATGTGAAATCTGCCTTCCTAAATGGAGTCCTTGAAGAAGAAATCTATATTGAGCAACCACAAGGATATGAAGTAAAAGGAAAAGAATTTAAAGTCTTAAAGCTGAAGAAGGCACTGTATGGATTGAAGCAAGCTCCAAGAGCTTGGAATGCTCGAATTGACAAATACCTTCAAGGAAGAAATTACATCAAGTGTCCATATGAGCATGCAATCTATATCAAAATTGAAAATGGTGATATTCTTATTGTATGCTTGTATGTAGATGATTTAATTTTCACGGGTAGCAATCCAAGCATGTTTGACAAGTTCAAGAAAGAAATGACGAAGGAGTTCGAGATGACCGATATTGGACTCATGTCTTACTACCTTGGTATTGAAGTTAAGCAAGAAGAAAAGGGAATTCTAATCACCCAAGAAGGCTATGCTAAAGATATACTTACGAAGTTCAAGATGGATAACTCCAATACAGTTGGCACGCCAATGGAATGTGGAATCAAATTATCCAAATATGAGAAAGGAAGTAGGGTGGATCCCACTCTCTACAAAAGCTTGGTGGGAAGTCTACGCTACCTAACATGTACAAGGCCTGATATTCTTTATGCGGTTGGAGTCATTAGTAGATACATGGAGAATCCAACAATAACTCATTGGAAGACAGCAAAGAGAATCCTTCGTTATATTAAAGGTACTACAGACTTCGGCTTATATTATTCTGTTTGTGATAATTTCAAGCTTGTTGGGTATAGCGATAGTAATTGGAGTAGAGACATGGATGATCGCAAGAGTACTACTGGTTTTGTATTCTATATGGGAGACACTGCCTGTACTTGGGTATCAAAGAAGCAGCCGATAGTCACTCTTTCCACTTGTGAAGCAGAGTATGTAGCAACTACCTCTTGTGTATGTCATGCAATCTGGCTTCGAAATCTATTAAAAGAGTTAGGAGTGCCTCAACAAGAGCCGACCAAAATTTTTGTGGATAGCAAGTCAGCTATAGCTTTGACCAAGAACCCAGTCTTCCATGATCGAAGTAAGCATATTGATACTCGCTATCATTATATTAGAGAGTGCATTGCGAAGAAGGATGTACAGTTGGAGCATGTAAAGTCTCATGATCAATTAGCTGATATTTTTACAAAGCCGCTCAAGCAAGAAGATTTCACCAGGCAAAGAAGTTCACTCGGAGTAATAAAATCAAGTTTAAGGAAGGGTGTTGAAATATAAACTTATTTTAATAATTTTAAAAGTTATAGACTTGGTCAAAGTTATGTGAGAATTAAATGTAACTTTGAATAATTCAAAGTTTTTAATAACCACCTAAGACTAAGTCTAAAGCAGTTGAGAGTTTTGTGGGATTTGTAACCTATAAATAACTATGTTATATTATTGTTTAATGTACTCCATTCTCAAGTGAATTAAAGCATTTTTTTTATCTTCTTTCATTTTTCTTTTCTTTCCAACACCCTCGCCCCTCGCCCCTCGCCCTCACCCTCGCCCCTCGCCCTCCCCCTCACCCATCTCTCCTCATCCTTACCCCTCGCCCCTCGCCCCTCTCCCCTCTCGAGCTCCATCGTGAAGCTCGACGAATCTCCACGATCTAGCTCACTGGAGCTCGACAAACTCCTTCGTGGAGCTACGTCGAGCTCCACGATAGAGCTTGTGGAGAGGGGGTGGAATAAGAGGGGCGAGGGGCAAGGGCAAGGGAAGACAGGCGAGGACGAGGGCGAGTGCGAGGGGCAGGGAAGAGGGGCAAGAGTAAGTTATGACTTACAAATTTGAGTGCCCTTATTTTTAATATATTTAAAATTTTATGATTTTTTTTTTAAATATTACAAGTTTATTTTCTAATTTTTAAAAATTTATGGGGAGTACCCCAAAACATAATTCCCCACTAAAAAGAAGGTGTTGTTGCTCATTAGGAACCTAGTGTGCTTAAAGAGCAATTTTTGAAACTAAATCTGCTGATTATGTGCAGAAAAAGTGATCTGTGTACTTCTTAACATCATCCGAAAAATAGAAAGGTTGGTATTTCTATACTAGATTGTTTCTGGTAACATTAACTTCTTTGGTGCCTAGTGCACTTCCATGTACTGCATGTGTCTTTGCCTTGTTTGGAGATCCTTAACTTACCGTTGTTGTTAACTACAAAAATGGAAAGTGTGGTTGGATACCCAAAACAATTTAACAAATAACATGACTCTATATCTAGTTAAGATTCTCTTCATACCTTTTGGTATTCTCATTGTATTTGGATACAAATTGTTGAAATGTTCCCTTCTCACCTAGTATACAAAAAAATGTAACAAATTGAATGTACCTTACTTTTTAATCATTTTAGGATATTATAAATGAAATTAAGTAGAACTAATCCTCAAAAACTAGTTTAAAACTTTAACTACATATTTAATTCAACAAACCATAATAGCTCAGTAATTCTATGATGTTAACAAATTTAACTTTGATACAAATATCTCATACCTAGAATTAGATATCTGAAGTATAAGAATTACAAGAATGAACATTAACAAACTCATCATCAAGATTTTGCTCATAAAAATAATTACAATAAGTTTATAATTCTATGATGTGAGATAAATTTCAGCTTCCACCCACCCCACTTATGTATAGAATAGAGTTGAACATCTGAAATGTAAAATTCACATGATTGCGCATTTAATAGAACTCATCATCAAAAACTAGCTTAAAGAAAAAGGAAACACAAATCACACATGCACCACAATAAATTGGGAATTCTATGATGCGAGGCAAATTTTAGCTTTAAATCACCCCTCTAGGCTCTTATGCCTAGAGTTGGACATATGACAGAAAGTTTATAGGACTTGATATTTTATAGAACTTGTCATTAAAAGTTTGCTCAAAGAAAGAGAGAACACAAGTCACACATACATACCACAATAAAATAGTAATTCTATGATGTGGGACTAATTTTAGTTTTAACACATCCACTCATATCTAGGATTAAAAATTTGAAACATGAAGTTTATATCAAATGGTGCAAATTCTATTAGCCATATTTTTATTATTCCATCATTAAATTTTTGCAATGCATCATACAATTGAGGTTAGAGGTATCAATCATGTCATGTCGTACTTGACATGGCACAAGATGAGTTCTCATATCATACTATAATGACACAGATTCATTATAGATCAACCAACATTGGTCCGATTGGCCTGCAACCTGGCACTTCCATTCTAGGTCATGTTGGGTCAGTTTTAGGTCATGTAGAGTCATGTCAATTATGTGCAGTCAAAAGTCCTAATTAAAAATTTTTGAAATATTAAATATTAAAATAATAAAATTTAAAACTATGTTGCATTATAAATTTAAATTAATTATATATATATATATATTCAACTCAATATATTGTATGAAAAAAATAACATAATCTGATAATGTGAATGACAAACTTAAAAAAATTCAAAAATATAATTAGTAACAAATAACTCATGAACATAGAATTATAAATATGATATATAAGCAGAAATAATAAAAATATGCATCATGTTGCATGAGTCATTAGTCCGTGTCTATAGTATGCTAAGTGTAGATGAAGATCATAATCATGTATGATTCTGATGGTAATGTTAGTGGTGATATCAATATCTTTGATGTCCAATGAGTCATCATCTGTCATTAACTCTTTTACTTTATCTTGAATATTCAACTTTTAATCTTCTTATTCATTCAAGCATGTAATTACTTCAATGATATATGGTCACAATATAAATCTCTTATCTAAAATAATATTGGTAGCCATTAAAAAAGTAGACTCTAATATAATGCTAGTCACTGAATGAGTCAGAAGATCACATATTATCTTAGATAGCACGAGTTAAATGGATTCGTGTGATTTTGACCAACTCAAAATATTCAAATTCTTATTATCAACATATGATAAGATAGAATAATAATTAGTTTCTAAGTACTAATATAACTTGCTCTTATTTGATGAATCACCTCATCATTTACCTTTAGCTAATTGAATAGAAATATCATTATCTCCAAATATAGTATCTATCTTCATACTTAGAGTCTCACTACAACTACTATACCTAGTGTCATAAAATATAAATATATTAGTTAATTTTTTATTAATCAAATATTCATGTTCATCTACTTATTACATGCAAGTGGATATATATCTTAATATATTTTCTACCCCTTCCACCTAAACCTTATGATTCATACAAGTAACCAAAAAATAAATTATTTGAATGGAGAACTAGTATTTGAAATATTTAGTTTTTATCTCAACATTCATCACATTAAATACAAGATGTCCTATATAATTGCTAAACATCCTACTAATTTTATAATTGTACTCAAGCAAAATATAAGTGATGGGAGTATATACTAATGAATATATATTTTTTTATATCATAAAAAAATCTTTAGTAATTTCAAAAGAAGATATCGTATCATAGTCTTAATCATAAATAATAAGTTTTTCACTCTTACTATTGACGTAGTTAGATATCATGTATTGGCAACTAATACATGATTGGTATGTATATTTCTAATGGTATCTCAAATCCATTTGGAATTTTTTTCTTTTTTAGGGTTACTGACAAACATAGACTATTAAACTTTTGTTATGTGCTAGATCTCCTAAGGTATTTTTATGAATTTATTATTTTTTTTCTAATGTATGGTAAATAATTTTCATTCTCACTTTTACTATTAAGTTAATTACAAGACACATATACCTAATATGAAAATTTTCATCTAATGGTTCATCTCTAAAAGTTCTGATAAACATATTAATGACGATAGTTATTTAAAGCATTATCGAATGCAATACTAAAAATTGCATCATTAATATTTTATTCCCTAAAGATTTTATCATACATTAATATATGGTAGGGTCATCATGGAGATAAAATATCTCAAGAAATTCTGAATTTTTTTTATTAAGCTTATACTTAAAATTGTCATAGTGGGTGGTGAGGGATACAAATAATACATCATGACTAGTCTAGATGTCGGGCATCATGGACATTTCTCTACTATATTCCAAAATTTTATTAAATATTAATTATTTTTCTAACTTATACTATTTTAGTATGTCATTCCAACTAGTTAACCTAAGAATTATATGATAAATAGATTGGATGTAATTCTACATAATATTGACTACCTATGATTTTTTTCTAAAAATCTAATCAGAAGAACCATGGTAGTAATTAATTTGGTCATATTTTCTTTCCCAAAATAATTGTGGCAAATGAAAGAGTCAATAAAGTTGAAGTTGATCCAACTTCAAATGTCTCACCACTCAATTATTTTTGCTTGGGATCTAATACACATAGTTATTTGTGTGTGATTGATATATCTTTTATGGTGACCAATATCACTAGTACTCTTACTGATGTATATTTTTTATAATATATATATTATGCTGATTCTTCTTCTATATCCCTAGAATTTTTATTTTAAATTATGTTAAAATGAGTCCATAGTACTAAAGTTCACTTTGTTTTAGGCCTTTAGGCAAGTAGGTCAAGACCATTAGAGATAACCTAGTTTCAATATTAGACCTTTTGGTCAAGTTGTCATTATTATATATATATCGAGATCAAAATCATTATTATTAGAATTATTATTTACCATTTTTTATTTTATATATAATTCTAACTTTAAAAAAATATATGATTTTAAATTTTTATAAATTAAACACAAACTTATAAATATTAATTAATGTGTTCCATAACAACATAACTTTATTTGTGCACTAATCCACCTCTTTTTCTAAACTAGCGAGCCTAGAGCCTAGAACATATAACACAATAAAGTAGAGGAGGAGAGGAAATCAAAAAAATAGAATATGAGAGTAAGAGAGGAGATATGAGAGAATGAATTTGATGAATATTTAAAAAAAAAGTATTCTATAGTTATTTAAATTTTTATATTAAAATAATATTTTTTTTATTTTTAAAGTTTTTTTATTATTTATAATGGGCAGAAATTTAAATGTCATCAAATTTGTGCGTAGTAGTCATTGGAAGTAAATTTGGCAACTATAAAAAATAAGATAAAAAGACTTTTTTTTTTGTATAGATAATGATAATGACAAGTTTGTGCATGGCAACTATAAAATAGCCATGCCATGCGTGGGCCGGTACGAGGCATGGTTGGCCTTGGCCTATCATGGTATGAGTCGTGTCATGGGCTAGCACGACCACAGTCTAGGTATGATTATGGACCATGTAGTGTCGGGCCTGACATGGCTATGTTGGGTCATGCCCCATGTAATGCTCGAGTTGTCTGACTCATTTGACACCTCTAATTGGAGTCATACATTTTAAAATGAGAAAATAATATCTGAGTACATCAAACTAAAAATATTTATGATTTGAGGTGACAAGCCAAAAAATATTTATGATTTAATGTCCTCAAATAGATATTTCAAAATTTATATTTTTCCACACCAAATCAGCAAAAAAGAAACCACCTCATATTTAAAAAAAAAAAAGATTACATGTCAAATCCATGCCCTATGCAAATTAAGAATCATACATATTTTTTTAATTTTTATTTTTTATATCATACATATTGAGTAAATTATTTTTAATTCTATTTTTAAAATAAATTATTTAGTTTCTATGTATAATGTTATTTTAATAATGATATATGTACTACATTATATAAACATATTATTATGTATAGATGGTGTTGTACATCGATATATTTATATGCATACTATTATCTATTCGTAATGTTATGTAGATAGTGTTATCCATATAATATTATATCTATACATAACATTATATACACTTAATGTTATTTATATAATGTAATCTAATTATAATGACAAATATAGAATATTATCTATATAACATTATATATTCATAATGTTATGTATAGATAATGTTTTCTATATATTATTATATCTATAAATAACATTACATACACATAATATAATGTTATTTATATAATGTTATTTATTCATAAAGTCATGTGTAGATAATATTATCTATATAACATTATGTCTATAAATAATATTATGTACACATAATGGTGTCTATATAAAGTTATATATACATATAATGATTTTATATATATATATATATATATATATATTATAAATTTATTACAACTTGCATTACAAATTTATAAAAGTAATTTGTGGATGTAGAGTTTGTTGATTGTTTGAAGTGATAAATTGTATTATAAATTTATATAAGTAATTTATGGATGGAAAGTTTGTGGATGTATCAAAGTGATAAATTATGATTTATACTAAATTCAAATCTTATGAAATAATTATTATTCAATTTTACTTATTTATAATTCACATAACTAATATAGTCTTCATTAAAATATAAGTTTCTTTTATCTTTTGAAAGGAGATGATTGGTGACATATTTTGCTTAGTTCATGAATATACATATTTAATTTAATAATAATGATGAGTTAGTTAAATATAAGAGTTGCCACACCATCATCATGATATCATGTTTGACTCACTTGTGAGTCAAATTTATATTAAAATGAGTATGAAGTTAAATAATCCTTCTCCATTTATTTCTCAATAAAAATTGATGTTTTATTATATACTTTCACTTGAAGTTGATGCATCAATGGCAAAGATGTTATGTATTAATGAAAATTATTATCAAATTTATCTAACCCCAATTATTGCAGTCTACAGAGAAATCTTTCAAATGAAAAGGTAATATATTATACATTTTTATGATTGTTATAGTAATTATTTGTTGTTAATATAATATTTAAATATTTTTCATTATGAAATTCATTAATTATTGTGTATACACCCAATTTATTGGTTTTGATTCCACTAAGGTGCATGTGTCATTTCATCTATACATAGGAAATTAGATACATTTATTAATTATTATTATTTTTCATCAAGATGTGCTAAAGTACAAGGCTCTATAATTTAGGTAACTTTATTAATGATAATGCTATTATGGGGTGGGGCCAAATATTCTCGAGTGCAAGTGAATTTTATGATTCAATTTACTTAATGTCCTTGGCTAGAAGATTTAAATATAAATTTAAGAGAAATCATCCAAGACACATGAGTGTTATATGCAATATTATTGATTGTCATTAGAAATTCACTAGTAGAACAATGAGAAAGTTTAAAGTTATTCGAGTACATACTTTTAATAATTTTGATAATCATCCTTTATAGGATATTGTTGTATATGTGCCTATTGTGCAACCTAGTAGATCATTTGTTATCATTTAGAATATTATTCAATCAACTCCTAACTATCTGCTAGAAAAAATATGTAAAGTGAAGGAATGTATATCTTACAATAATATCTTACAATATTATTGTAAGATAAGTTAATGGATTGAACATATCTTAAATCAAGCATTACATGTTAAGCAGAATGTGAATGAATGTATATTTGGACTTTTGTATAATTATTATAAATTATTACCTTGGATGTATAGCATATTATCAAAATAAACATGAGAAGTCTTGTAAAGCGTACTCATTAAAATGATGAATACCTTGATACTCTTTTCATTATGTATTCTATATCCATTAAAGGTTTTATTATGAGTTGTTGTCCTGTAATTGCTATTGACTCATCTCATATGAGTGAGCCTTATGGCAGAGACTTTATTTCTCAGCAACACCATATGATATCAATGTTTTATGTTTCTATTAGCTTTTGGGGTGATAAGTTCAAATAATTATGATAATTGATTTTGAATTTTAAAAAATTTTAAAATTGTTATTGATGATAGATGTGTTATTATATCTGATAGACACCCAACAATATATTGTTATCATCATTTAAAATAAAAATGTTAGTTGTCATTTGGATAAATATAATACTAAAAAGAGGAATGAGGAGAATACTCTAAACTTGCTTGATAATATTGTATATGCAAGATTCAATTATATGCAAGGTTGAACATAAATATTTTAAAAAATAATTATTTATAGAAAGTACAAGCTCATATATTTAATTTATTAAGCATTATTTTAAATAAAAATCAATAAAAAAAGTTTCATCAAAATTCTATCCACTGCATTTTTAATAATCTTTAAATCATGTTATAAACATTAAAACACACACACACACATAACACACATCCATGCACTCAAACACACACAAATATGTGTGTGTGTGTGTTTTTTTTTTTTATGTACATAATTTATAATATTTTTATTTTAATAAAATTTTTAAAAACAAAATTTTGATATAGATATACAAATATATATGTATAATACACGTGTTACTTTCAATATACATCAGTATATACACAAATACACATACAAACAATAATATACTATATATGTAGTTGTATATTTGACATCAATATAGGTATATCAATATATATTTACATATATGCATATACATACAGCAATTTGAATATGCATATACTTATATAGACATATATTTTGAGAAAAAATATATACACATAAATATAGATAGCACATTATAATAATTAGGTAGTCCTTATTTAGGTCCACCTAGCTATTAAATTAGGTTCAATATGTGGTCCTGCCACACATTTAGAATTTTGATCTATCAGTATGTGGTATTACCACACATTTTAAAAATATGGGAGATAGACACTTGCGTAATTAGGTGGGAAAACAAATGAAAGATAGACACTTTTGAGTAATTATAAATTTAATAATTTTTGAGTTTGATGCATACTTTTTAAATTTTGAAAATTTAAATTATTTTTTTTAAATATTTTATGTCTGATACACCAAAACTCAAATATCCCTTATACTTATTCATCACTTTTAACAAATTTTGAAATTTCATTAACCAGAAAAAATTATGTTTGTGTACATATTACATTTTTTGAATAATTTATGTTTTGATAAATTTTGTATACCAAAACACAAATCTCCATTGTAATCACTCATCACCTTTAACAATATTAAAATTTTCATGACTGGAAAAAATGCCATTATAACTGGACATTTGACAAAAAACTAAAATATAATAGATGAAATAAACCTTCATTATTTGTGTAAATTGACAGCAATATACAAAACAAAATATTATTAATGTATATTATCTCATTATGAAAAATAATAAATTAGTAGTTGACCATTAAGAAATAAAGTTAACAATTTGCTAAACTTGTCCAAAAAATGGTAGTCATCAAAAAATTTCCAACTAGCTAATCCTCACATCATGGAAATTGCTATTTCCCTAGCACATTTCTTCCCAATAAGCATGTGTACCAAGGGCTCCTTTGGCATCCAAGTATAACATCTTACTGAACAACTTTCTTATAATATAGATGAAATTTGAGGTCAAGAGATTTAAGTTAAAAAGTTTGCCAATCATATTTTCCGTACTTCACTACAAGCTGCACTTGCCTGGTTCACTTTCTCAAAACCAAACGTGCCCTATGATCCAAAAGTTTAGCCAAAGAACAAACAGCAATCATTTTTGCAGAAATTAAAAACCTTATTCTCTTTTCTTTGTGGCCTGGAGAGAGAATTTTGTCTGTTGCATGTTGCCTTCGTCAATTACCGTTGCAGAAACAGCCTTATCATTGTCCGTTTCTGCTGTAACAGTACCATCTTTTGAATTAACCAAACTTTTATACATAGTCAGAGCTTGGGCCACGATGCTTACAGGATTTGAAGCAGAACTTGGAAGCAACATTGTTGTGCTCTGTAAGAATGGAAAGATTAAAAAAAAACACTAACAAAGAGAGTACAGAAACAAGAGGACGTATAACTTATGAAAAAATAGTTAAACAATTTGCTTACCTTTTTGGCAATGTTGCCAAAAGCCTGAAGATATTGCTCAGCAATTCTCAAACTAGCTGCCTACATAAATGCCATTCAAATTGTTATCACTTGTTATTTATCACACATGCCATTTAATTGAGAGAATTTGTTGAACTCACTTCTACTCCCCCAACTTCTGTTAAAGTTTTAGAAACTATTGCCAGTCCTTCCGCTGTTGCTTTTGCTCTCACAAGAATTGCTTCAGCCTCACCTAATCAGAAAGTCTTGCCATCATCAGAAACAAGATTCGTGGGTAAATTAAAGCAGAAAACAAATAATTTCTTTACTAAATTAATTTTCCAAACTGAGCAATCTAAAAAAAAAGATTCACTCATTGCCTTCAGCTTCCAGAACACGAGCTCGCTTTTTACGTTCTGCTTCTGCTTGCATTTCCATAGCTGCTTTAACACCAGGTGGTGGAGAAATATCCCCTGGGAAAAGAAAGCCGCAACAATAAACACACACACACACACACACACACACACACACACACACACATTTTATTTATTTATTTATTTATATATATATAACATTGTTTGACATTTAATATGAGAAAAATCATGCAGAAAAGTGTCTTAACGTATTTCATAACGAAGGCACTCAAGGCCCCAGTCCTTTGCAGCAACATTTATGGCCTCCTGAAACAAAGAGTCAAACACCACCATTGTCATTTTGGTACAAGCTGTTTTGCTAACAGGTATGCACTCACTAAATAGAAAATTGTTTCTTCAAAGAACAAGAATAAATAAACAGGATATCACTAATAGAACCTTACCACTATCTGCTCGTTAAGAGTATCTCTTTCAGCAAAGGTCTTGTCAAGAGTAATTTTACCTAGTTCACTACGCATTGTAGTTTGAGCAAGTTGGATTACTGCATAAATGAGGTTCTCCACACCATATGAAGCAAGTCTAGGATCAACTATCTGTGGGTAACAAACAATGTTTTACCATGTACCAATTAGAATTGATAAAATTAATGCACAGAAAACACGATGGATCTACCATACAATCCTACTTTTTTAAAATTGTCAATAAAGGAACAAAAATAAATTGAAAACACTACAGGCACATTCAAGATGGGAAAAATATAGAGGTGTCAAACGGGCCGGCCCGGTCCGGCCCGTTTTTTTAGGGCATGAACGTGCTACCGTGCCCGGCCCGGCACGGTTTAAAAACATCCGGGCACGGCACGGCCCGGTCAGGATCCAATCAGACCCGACCCGAGGTCATTTTTTCGGGAGGGGCCGGGTCACGCCCACGCGTGCCAGCGTGAAACCGGCACGGGAAGAACCCGTGCCGCCGTGCCGGGCCAGGCACGGCCCGGGCCCGAGCACGGTTTAAAAACGTGTCGGGCCGGCCCAGGCACGGCCGAACCGTGCCGTGCCTCGTGCCGGGCCGGGCCCAGCCCGGTTGACACCTCTAGAAAAATATCATCTTGGTAAGGAGAAAAACTAGTGAGCATTATAGTAAAGTCCAGTTTCTTTTAAGAACTTTTAGTTATGAAGGCGTGATGAAAAAAGCTAATAAAATTTTCAAATTCGTCTCTAATTTGAAACAAGTGTAACATGTTTCAAGCCACAAACCACAAAAAAACTTAACCAATAAACTTTATGATGATATGATTGTACAATCAAAATTTATAACTCTAGCTTTTGATTTGAACAACCAGCATATTGGGTGCTCACATCCATGAAACATAAAAAATAAATTAATAACAAAAAATTATAAAATATAACACTTTCTTCAAATATATAGGTAAAAAATCAGGATATTAAACTTTAAGGAAAAGAAGATAATATATGACATTTTTAAAGTATTCATGAAAATATTTGATAATTGATTTGTTACATCAATAATCTCAACACTAATCTTCTCAAAATATATATATATTTGTGGCTTCATTCTACTCATGAATCTCCGAAAGAGGCATATAACTCTCAAATTAAAAAGTAATGAAATAAGAAAGTACGTACCTACTTTAAAAAATATCTATTTCAAAATATCTCACAAACATATCTTTATTGTATTAAATTTTGTATTTGCATTAAATTTTAAAATAATTATTTATCGCTTATTCTTTTATGATATATGATTATCTCTTATTTTTTTTATTATACGACTCCCATAATATACAATTCATTTCATCTTGGTGCACGATTATCTCAACTCATACCTGAATACTCAGTTAAATATAAATGTCCATGATCTAAAAATTATTTCTTATACACCAACACACAAATAATTACGTTCAAGCAAATAACTACGTCTAAGCAGATAACATTGAAAATATAAGAAAATGACTAATTATTATACTCACTACATGAGTTATATTTAATTTTATAATTATTAATTAATTATTTTTCATATAATTCTATTATAAATAAATTCTCGAATATATATAAAAAATGTTTTTTTATTAAATAAAAAAATAATATCCAAATCAATCAGAATATCCATTGAGACAACCTAAAAGAATAACACATATGAGAATATTAACTATATATCTCATCTATAACAATACAATTTCTCTCATAAAATAAATAATTCTCATCTAAAATTATGATTAAAAGTACTTAAGAATTAAATAATTTTCAACTCATCATCTCTAAAATTAATAATATCATTCATATATACAATAAACAAAAATAACAAAATCAACCTACCATATGAGCTTATCCAAATTTAGCCCTTGATGACTATATTATATCATAATAATATTTTTCAAAATCGACAAATTAAATTTAAATAACTTGAATCCTTAATAGTTGATCTTGATGACTATAAAAAAAATATCATTCAAGTCTAACTAATATATTATTCATCTTTAATATGCTATCATTAATATAAGAATCATAATAAAACTATTTTTGGCCACTAGAAAAAAGTGTCCTAATAATTCATATTAAATATTTAAATAGATCTATTCACAATAAATATTATTTTAAGATAATTTACTTTCTCATTTAAATTAATATGTATTATAATAACTTACCTGTAACTAATAATAAATCTTTCTGATGATTGAGCTATTAGTTCACATCTCAAAATGCATGACATCCACCTAGTGCTGCATATAACATTATCACTATCTGTGGGTTAAGAGCATCTCTTTAAGCAAAGACCAGGTAAAGGGTAATTTTACCTAGCTCACTACACATGGTTGTTTGGGCAAATTGAATTACTGCATGAATGGGCTTTCCACAGCATATGAAAAAATTCTGGAATCAACTATCCATACAAACTAACAATGCTTTATCATGAATACATTAGAATTGATTGAAAATAAAATCCAGCAAACAAAGTGGATAGAGGTGTCCAAAAGTGTGGAAGGCCTGAACCCTTCCACGAGGCCGTGCCTGAATAAGTTGTGCCTTGTCAGTATGAGCAAAATGGCCTGCACGCAAAGACACGGCACAGCATGTTCGGCACAACCTGCATGATAGGCATGATGTGTGCACTGAACATGCAAGTTCATGCTTCATTTAATATAAATAGGTGTGTAAGGTACATACACCTCATCTAAAAAAAGTCATTGCCTTTGCAATGGTCAGCCTCCAACAGCAACAGCAATGCATGTCTCTGTACGGTCGGAGGCTGAATAAAATATCACAGACACACACACACACACACACACACTACAAATAGACATGCAATACAACAAAGCCACAATTCCTCTTCAACAAGATAGTAGCAAATACTTCCAAACCTCCAAGTACTACAGATTTGTATCTCATTCTTTCATTTCAAGTTCCTAGATTGACGCAAATCCAATAATCACATTCAGATGATCATTCTATTTTTAATATATTCTTTTCATATTTCTTAATTATTATAATAGCAAATAATAATTCTTCAAATTTTAGATATGATAATCTTTAGTTAAACTCGCTTATTAAACATATTTTGATTATTCATCATTATTCTATTAGTTTTTTTATGTGAATTATATATTCTAGATAATTTTTTTTTATAATACTTATTTCTATGATATTTGTTTGTATGGCTTTTTTTTTTTATATTTATTAATATAATAAAAAAACTCTATAAAATACTTATTTTGAGACTTCGTAGTGTAAACTATATAACTTCTCTCATATGATAAGAACTCATGATAGGTATTTAAATGTATTAGACTTATTACATGTTCATTCTTAATTTTATCATATATTACTGGTTAAGTTAAAAATATTTTATCCTAACTTTTAAGTATTTGTACCCTAGAAAATATAAGATGTCATAATTAATAAAATATACCAACACTTCTTATCATGCTCGTCAGTCTAATATAATTAAAAACTCATTCAATCTAAAAAACTCAAATATATGTCAACCTAGTAAAAATATGACCATATAAGATTTTAAGTATTTGATTACTTTTATTGATGATGATCACTATATAAATAAATATATATTTTTCATGTTAGATCACAATATTTTTTATTTTTTATAAATTTTACAAAATAATAAAAAATATTGATAAAAATATTAAAAAATAAAAAAAAAGTATACATTAGAATATCTATCAAATATGTTTAATATTTATTATATAGATCACATAATTATATATCATATTTCTTGTGTCGATACACTCTTATAAAATGATATAGCTAAAAAAAGTAACATATGAATAAGACATCACAAACATTCCTATTTTGGAAGTGTTGCAAAATAATTTTTAGAAAAATAGTTTAGACTACAAACTACCTTATTAATTAAATGTCATCTTCTATTCTTTCTCAGCACATACCTTTTCATATTATACATACTTGAGAGAGATTATTCAATCTACCTCCCATAATTTTTTTTAAAGTACTTAATTTGTCTATGATCCATCTCAAAAATAGAATAAGTTAACACTCAAGTAATTGAAATGTGTCTTCCTTAGATATTTTGGTACTCAAATAGAATATAAGTATATTTTACTAGAAACTGATAAATTTTAAATTAGTAATAATGTTATTTTCATTGAGCATAACTCAATTTTTAGAGAACGTGAGAAGAGTATGAGCCCAAAGATCACATATAGACCCTTAAACATTCCATTTCTCCCTTATAATCTCATTAAGACCATTAGTTAACAAAGAATTACTTAATGGTTACATTTGAACTTATTAGTCCACATTATAATAACACTCCTATAATGCATCATATGTTCTAACAAATATAGATCATATTATTTCTAGAGAGAAATAGATTTCATGAGAGCAAAAATCTTTCTCGAATACATACACCATATTAGTCCATGGGTCTTCTGATTTAGAATCATGATGAGGTGAGGACGGAAAGACTTGACCAACCAAGAGAGTCTATACTACAAGAAGAGAATATGTATCATATGCTTAGAGCAAAGATAAGTCTACCAGTTAATCAGATAATCATATCATCATTCTTTATGATCTTGACCTTTCAATCACTCTCTAAAAAACACATAAAAGTTGTATTCCACACACTCAATTTCATGGATCTTGTCATATTCATGTCTATTTTTGACTTATTTCATTTCTCTGGATAATATTAAAATACATGTCTTTCTACCGTACTATATCATTCTTATTTAAGATAATATCAAATCATAATATAAAAAATATATATCATTCATTCTAATGATACTTATCTTTCAAGAAAATATATTATTAGTTATTAGTACGTGTTCACTATAAAAATACATCCATTTAAGAAGATAAATCATTTTAAAACAAAAAATATAGCAAGAGGATTCACATAAATGTTCTACATTGATTATCAAGATATTTTCTCTCAAGTATCCAAGATGTCCTCTATTTGAATACTTCACTTGCAACATCTTACAAATAAAAGATACACTAATTATATATGAAACAACTACTTGAGTTTTAAGCAGTATAGTCAAAATAGCTTACAAATTATAGAAAATATTATATAGCCTAGAACAATCACCAAGAATCTAATTTATAAAATTTTCACATGAAATCATATTATTTGATTTACAGATGAGTGTTAAATTATAAGGAATGAGTTGGAGATCACTCTCAATGAGTACTATTCACCGCAATTCTAGATGAACAAACTTATGAAACTCGAATAATTTTTTTTAATATAGAAACGACCTACTCTATAAGAGATACTAAGTAGGATTGATTATATGTATTCTATTCTACAAAAAAATTTCCTACCATATCTATAAATCTAATATAAAAAAAAACTCATTCAATTTGAAATACTCAAAAATAAAATGATCAAATATAAATAAAATTAGAGATGACTTTACCTATTTCATTATTTTAATTAATGCCTAACTTAATATACATAGATATTCTTCTCGAATTAAATTACAAGTCTTTTATTTTTTCAGAATATTTTATAAAATATTAAAATTAATTTAATAAAAATATAAAAAAAAATAAGAAATATCAATACATTAAAATATATGTTAGATAAATTTCATACTCTAGTATGGAGCATGAGTTTATATACAAAATAATATAACTAAAAAAATGAATATTTTATTAAACAATAATATTCAAAATTAAAAAGTAATTAAAAATATTTTTGAAAAAATAATTTTAATTACAAATCACCCTATCAATAAGATGTCAACTTATATTCTCAAATTGTACCCTTTAAGATTTTACATCTTGAAAATATATCATTTAGACTATCTGTTAAAATTTTTGACAGTACTTATTTTGTCCATTATTTCTCCTCATAAATAAATAAGTTAGTACTCAACTTTCAAATATCTTCCTTAGATAATGCAACATCCAAAGAGGGTTTTATAACATTCAAAAAAGAAAATAAGTATTTTTAGTAGAAACTAATAAGATATTAGTCAATACTAATGGTAACTTTTAAGTAGAAATAATTTTTAGTGAATCAAAAAACTAAGAGCCTAGAATATACATTTTGATGTCTTACTTTTTCTTACTACTTAGCAATCCAACTTGAACTCTCAGCTATGAGAGTCACTCAATTGCTATATTTAAACAAAATGATATGCATTATAATGATACTTATATGAGATCAATATATGTACAAACAAATACAAATCAACTTTGGAAAGAGCAAGTTCCCTAAGATAGATAATCTCCCTCAAATTCAGACAACACGATAACCCATGAGTAAACTCCAATTCAAAACCATGATGAGCTAAAAACTAGAGACTTGACTTCCCAAGACTTACACGGATTACTCATATCAAACACAAATCTACCAAAAAGATAAATGATTCTGTAATTAACCTCTCTGAAATTAATATTTTAATCACTCAATAAAATGAACATAACAGTTATATTCAACACTCAATCCTACAAATATTATTATACATATATCTTCTTTTTTTATTTATTCTTTTATTACTTCTCTTACTGATATAAAAGCTCATGTTTCCTGAGATAGTATACCACTCAGATGGCATTAAATCATTATATATGAGATAAATATTTTTTAGTCTAATAAGACTTTTGAAGTATCATGACTTACAAGTGAGATTAATGTTGATTACAAGTGAGTGTTCACTATTAAGACATATTCAAATAAAAAGATTGATCTTAAGATGATACATATAACGAGTAGAATCACTCAAATATTTAGTATGAACTATTAAGATATTTTCTATTTAATAATCAAGATGTTTTTGATTTTAATTATTATTTCACTAACAATATCTTATAAATAAAACAATTAGACAAAAAAAGATTTCTTAATAATAACCTCAAATAGAATGTGCATGTGGATAAAAAGATATTTTTATGATTACCTATATAAATAATATTTTAATTATGAAATATATTAATTTGGGAATCACTCAACTCAAGTATCATTAATTACAATTTCAAATAAAAAATATTAAGAGACTCAGATATTTTTTTAACATATAAATAACTTATTCTACAAAAAATATCATATTATCATAAAAAAAATATGTACTTAATACTTTTGTAAAAGCAAATCTCTTGGGTTGTGCTCCAACAAATACATTTATGACCTAGGTACTGACTTCATTATTGACTTGAAAATCACTCAACTAAAATATCTTTAAATACAATTTCAAACAAAAAAACTTAAGAGACTTAAATATTTTTTTAACATATTATTGATTTATATTACAAGAAATATCTTGACATAAAAAAGATATATACTTAATATTTTTGTAGAAGTAAATCTTTTGAATTGTGTTCTAACAGATCTATTTATTAATCCAGGCACCAACTTACTTCTTATACAACCCCTCTAATTAACTATATAATTTATATAAAAATCATAAAAAAAATTAATTATCTGATTATAATCAAACTAAATATTACATAATTGTATCCATGAAGATGAGATCTTTCGAGCTGAATTTAGTTCAAATTCATTGACCACATTTATATAACACAATAATTTAAAAAAAAAATACACGATCAAACTAATTATAATCATATGTTTTTCAATTAAATTTTTAGAGAATCCTAGAATAGACGGTATTATGCAGACCTAATTTCAACCTGCTTATTATATGATTCCTAAGTTTACTAAAAAAAATGCATAATAAAATATTAAAATTTTGAAAAATAATTAATTATTAACAAAAATTAGGTAACTTCAAAGAGTGATATTCATGACATATGATAGATTAACTAATCACGATAATGTATTATTTATGTATCACTACCTACTATGTTAAGTGTATAATGGATATTCCTACTATATATAAGTGTATAATAGATGTGTCAAAAGGATCGGATGGCTAAGGCATGGCCCAAGGCCCGTCCCGATTCAAGAGTGTCTGGCTTATCACACATAGTCTGGAACAGTGCCTCGGGCATGGCCAAGCTGCCCCTTGGCAGTGTCGTGCTGGGCCAGTATGAATCATGCCTCGTGCCAAGTCAAGCACAACCCATGTGCCTGGCTCGACATCAAGGTAAACCAACCCAGGCGATCACCCTATGAATCCCCATCATGTAATCATTCAAGCTGTTTTAGTTTTTCTTTTTTTAAATTCAACCACCCCTCATGAGAGTGGTCCAATTTTTTAAATGTGGTCACGTGGCCAATTTTAATTGGTCGACCACGTGACATTTTTTTTACACGTGCCACAGTTGAGATGATTGTGCCCATCATGCCGTGTTGGGCAGGTGGACCACGCACCATGTCGTGTCATGCATGACACAGGATTTTAACCATGTCGTGCATGACACTACTTGGTAGCCTGATTAGGCCAAAAAAAATAGATCATACCAACACACCACGACCCATTTCAAACCTCTAATGTATAACGTGATCTTTAGGAAATATATAATATTTAAAATTATTTTCAATAATAATTCAAATAATAAAATAATTATTACATTAGTATATTTGTTAAGACTAGTAAAGACATACATTAGATAAGATATTTAATATTAAATTCATACATCATGTAATTAATTTGATAGTACATAAAAAAATAAAATGTATCTGTCCTACATAAAAAAAATAATAAATTTATTAAAATAGTTTAGAACAACATCTATCAAATAATAAGAGTTTAACAATCCTTGTTTGTTAACGGACTTATAAAAAAAATTCTAAATAAATATGAAAAACTATTAAAATAACACATACATTATGTAAAAGTTGTGTTGGTTACCAATACATAATATCATACTATATTAATAGTAAAAGTAATATACTTATTATTAATAATTAAGACTATGATATATAAATTTCTTTTATGAAATTTTTTAAGATTTTTTATGACACGATATACTTATACTCGTCTGTGTGCACACTCACTATTTTGAATTACACATATATGCATATATGATATTAATAGCATATTTAAAAAGCATATAGGTCACTCTGTATTTAGTATTATGTTTATTGAAATGAAAATTAAGTACTTGAAATATTAATATTCTGTTCCAATCCTATATGCATCATAGGATTAATATTAAAAAAATAATAAATATTTTGACATATATATCCACGTGCACAAACAATGTCCACTATGCACTAACATGAAAGGGTTATTCATAAAAAATTAACTAACTTATTTATATATTATAACACTAGATATGCTAGTTATAGTCAGACTCTAAGTACGAACATAGATACTATATTGAGAAATGAAAACTTCTCTATTTGGTTAATCATGAGCAAATGACAATGTGACCCATTAAATAAGAGCGCATTATCTTGATAATTAGATATAGATTATTATTTTATCCTATCACATTATGATAATAAGAATTTTGATATTTTCCTATGATAGAAATATGAATCCACATACCTTATGCTTTCTAAGATGATACGTGATCTATTGGCCCTTCAAGTATCTAACATAATAGCGGAGTCTTTTTTTTTGAGAGTCAATATTATTTCAGATAGAAAATCAAAATTACAACTAAATATTATAAATACACTTGCATATATGAAAAAGTAATAAGATTCGAGATTAGGCATTCATAATAACTGAGAAGAGATGATAGCAAATAATGATTCATAAAATATAAAGATCAATAATATTAAGGACATCAGTGACATCTCCAAATATATTCATAATGATGGCAATCTACATCTGCATTTAAACTAACATACTACTAATACCAATTAATGATTCTTTAATCATGTGATATTGATACTGACATATTATGCTAGTGCTTGTTTATTTTTATTGTATTTTTTTTTCATTATGATTTATGGTCTATTGATATATTTAATTGTACTTATTATCATTTTATTTTATTATAATTTATGTATTCATCATATTCTACTATTATTTCATTATAATAATGAAATATATTTTTTTATTTTTCATTTGAACCAAATCAAACATGACTTCAAGTCACAATTGCAATACATGAATACAAATTGCGAAAGCAGAATATTATTGCCAGAATACCATATTTTTTTCTTTATTTTGTATTTTCTAAGTTATATTTTTATTTTTTTTTAAATTAATGAAATAACAAATAACAATTAACAAATTAAATATTTAAAAAATCTAGTATTTTATTCAAATTTAAAAATTTCAACCCAACAACCAACAAAAAAAATGATTCGGTTAATATTGGCATGAACCGACACTGCCCAACAATTTTGCAGGCCAATCATGTCGTGCTAAGCAGCTATTTTAGTTATCATGTCATCTTGAGCACGATATGATAGCACAATCATGCCTCATTAGAACAGGTCACATCGACATGACATGACATGACTCAGTTAACACCTCTATACCAAGAAGCCAAATAATCAAAGTCAACTCCTCTTACTTTGACTTTTTGATCACCCTTTAGTGGTATTAGGGAGCTCAAATCATTTTCTAATACATTATCTCATACAAGATGACACTAGGACATAAGGAAAACAATATTTGCCACCCACTCTAATGGGACTTCAGAATCAGAATCACAACTTTTAAGAAGATATGTTATTGATTGTGGGTAAACATCCACTATAAAGACAAGTCCAAATTTAAAAATTAATCACCTTAAGATGAGATATTATAAAAAAAATTAGTCAAATAATAAGTATTACCTACCAGTATATTTTCTCTCTAATGACCAAGATAATTTTAGTACGAATTATTGTATTTTTTTAAAACATTTCACAGTTGAAGAATATAACAACTAGATGTGGAAAAAAAATATTTATTCACATTGACCTTGAAAAGAAAATATATGAAGCAATCACTTTGATTTTAAACAGCACATCCAGAGTATTGGTGGCCAAGTCATACCAGCAAGGCCACACCATAAGTCAGCCCAACATAACTCAATGGCATGCCTTACTGAACTAGGCATGCAAGGTCATGCCAAGTAAAATTAAGTCATGCCGAGTTAAGCAAGCACTTGCACAGCATTGCCACTGGCCAATGCCCAATTAAAGTGGGCAATATTAGGGCCCAGCCCAGCAGGCACAGAGCACTGAACATTGGCCAAAGGCACAAAGCCCACTAACCAGTGCCCTACAACACTTACACTGGATGTTGTAGACTATAGTGATTGGCTGTGGGTTGTGACTGGCCACTGGCAAAATGGCACACTAGCATTGTCAAGTGCCACAACAACCAACCACCCTACTCACCGACACCCCACCAACACCACAAAGTGTAGTGCCAAAATTGGTGCTACTACGTGGTTGCAACACCGGCACTGACTTTTATTTTTAAATTGACTGTTAAGTAAAATTTATTGATTAAAAATAATAAAATCAAAATTAAATTATACTATAATACAAATTTAAATAAATAAAATTCATACACTTATAATTCAATAAAAAAAATATACATGTGTTTTATTTTTGAATATCATGATATCATGCGATAAATAATAAAAAATTAAAAATTTAAAAGTAAAAAAATAAGTACAACAAAATAAATACATACTGCATGTCAGTCCTATGAGTGATTGAATCTAATATCATTGATCAATCTGTGTCTGGATTATAATTTGAATCATCACGTCTAATTATGAAGCTAGTATTAGCTCCAATAACTTCAATGTCATTGCATGCATTGTCATCAACTAGCAACTCTTTTATTATTTATGAATATTCATCTATTAATCTTCTCAGTCATTTATAAAAATATTTCTACGAAATTTAATTATATCTAGATCTCCTATTTGAAATAATATTAATAATCATAAAAAAACTAGCTCCAATATTTATATACAAAGAAGTTAATATCATGTGTTATCTTAGATAACACAGAATATGTAAATTCATATAATTTTTATCAACACAATATAATTAAATTAATATTATCATCATATGATAAAATAAAATAATATTTAAGATCTAAGTATTGGTATAGTTTACTCCTATTCATCAAACCAACACATCATTTCCTCCTCAACAACTTGATAGAAAAGACATGATATCTTAATATAATATTCATATTCATACCTAAAATCTTGTTATAACTATCATATCTAGTATCATAATATATAAATATGTTAGTTAAATTTTTGAATAGATATGTACCTTAATATATTTTTAATTTATTCCAATTTAACTATATGATTCATACAAGCATCCAAGTAATAAAAAAATAAAATAAAAAATTAATATTTTAAAGGGTGAATTATGTCTTGGGGTCTTGGGAACCCAAATAATTAATCTTAAGGCCTCATAACACTTATATTTGACTTTAAGGATATAAACATTTCCAGGACAAAAATACCCTTAATGATTCCACATCAGCAGCTGATGTGGAACTACCAAATTCATTAATTAAAAAGGATTTTTTGCTGTGTTTTTCCAGCAATCAAAAACTGAACCTCTTTCTCTTTCTCTTTCTCGTTCTCTTCAAAATCTCTTTCTCTATTCTTCTCTTTGCTCTGGTTTTTCCACCGAAGAAATCGGAGCCATGGCGGGGATGCCCAAGCCCAAGCCAGAAATATCACCGGTCTTTGTAGAAACAGTGGAGGAGATCACAAGAATCTTTAGATCATTACTACCTAGACCCTAATTTGAGGATGTTGAAGCGGCCATGTCTGTAATCAGAACCGTCGACAGTGAAGAACAGAAGAGGCTGGAGGATGTGGAAATGGGAGAAGATGGAATGGGAGAAGAGGCTGTGAAACAGAGCGGAATAGGACAGACCTGGTTCTCCGCTTCTACGCTTCTTTCAGACCTGGTTCTTCAGAATTGTTACCAAAAAGAGATTTGAAAAGAGACCAAAAAGAGATTTGAAACCCTAAACATCACAAACGAGAAAAGAGAGAAGATAGAAGACTTTTCTCTCTTTCTTAATAAATGTAACATTTATTATTTTCCACATCATCAGGGGTAAATGAGGTATTACAAAAATATTATATCCTTAACATTAATTTTTGTTTGTTTCATACTTTTGAGGTCAAATATAGGTCTTATGAGGCCTTAAGGTTAATTATTTGGGTTCCCAAGACCCCAAGACATAATTCTCCCTATTTTAAATATAACTTTTAATCTTAATCATCAATAATAAATTTATCACTCTTATTATTGAAATAGTCGAATATCACATATTGATAACAAATATATGACTCTAAATCTCTAATATTATGTAGGATATCACATATCATCAACTAGGTATTATAAGTTATTTAAGTAAATTTCTTATATTTTCTAATACGGTAAAAATAAATTTCATTCTTACTAAACTATTAGATTAATTATATAATACATTCAACTAATATAAAAAATATCAATTAAGTGTCCATTTCTAATAATTCTAACTAATATATTAAAGATCCTTATCAAACACTCATATATAGTGAATTCATCACTTAAAATCAATATTATGGTGGATGAGATATACACATTATATATCATCACAACTAGTCCAAATATCAAACATCACGAATACTACTCAATTATATTTTTTAAGTTTGTTAATTACTAATTATTTTTCTGATTTAAAATATTTAATTATGTTATTCATATTGATTAACCTAGGATTAAATGATAATCTAGCTAAAAGTAAGTTTGCATTATATTCACTATTCTAGAATCCTCCAAAAATCTAATTGACTTATTCATATGAGTAATAAATTTAGTTGTCTTCCTCACGAACTCATTATAATAAATAAATGAAATCAATAATGATGTTGATTCAACTTCAAAGACTCTACTACTAAGTTAGATTTGCTTAAATTTAATACAATATTTTTTAATACATCGATTATTATGTCTCTTAAAGTGATCAATATCATCAATACTCTTATATATTTATATTTTTTATAATATATACATTGTGTCAAATATTTTTTATCATATCTAATATTTTTATTTTTAATTATGTTTAAGTACATATAAATTATAAAAATGTATATTATTTTAAATCTTTTAAGCAAATGAATCAAAATTATTGGAGAGAACTGAGAACATAGTTTCGATTATTATATCTAATATTATTATTAGGTTATTGTTAATTTTTTTGTCTATGACTAATTTATTTTTATTAAATTTAGTATTTTTTTAATATGTAAGACTAAAGTAAAACTAGAAGAAGAAAAAATATATATTTTTAGTTTTTACATAATTTTTTTTAATTTATTTATTAACTTAAATAAAATAAGGTAATAAAAATATAATCATAATGTATACCTTAATTTTTTATAAGCAACAAACACTTTGAATGTTATACCATGTATTCTTATACTTATAAGTAACTGCTCATCATGACAATGAAACTATCATTGGTACTCCAATCCACAAAATTAAAATTACAATTTATTAAAAAAAATTACAAAAAAACATAAAGCAAAATATTATTTTGAAATTTAAAGTGAAAAAATGAGAGATAATTATTTACAAATTAATTATTAAAAATAAATATATAAATTAAGTATTTATAAAATTATGTTGATTAAAAAAATATTTTTAAAATTTTTTTAATATTATTTAGGAAAATCCAAAAGCTATTAGATTTCTACCAATGAGCCATCAAAAGAAATCAAACAACTCAAAATTCACAAATGAATTTTTTCCAACAAGACATTGACACGCAATGTCATGTCGCTATCAATGTCAGTGGCTCAAATGGCCAAAAAATATGGTATGCTGACAAAGCAAGCAATTCTTTAAAATGACTAAGTTTTTAAAAATCAACCATGCATGTCATGCCGATTTGCCAAGCATGCGAGTCATGCCAAGCATGACATAAGGCACATTGGGTGTCAACCTAGCACAACACGAGTTGTGCCACAAATAAACACGAACATGGTCCAAGCATGATTCAGAATCATGTCGTGTCATCCAAACCTAGCATGGTTAAATCAAGTCATGACTCATGTCGTACATGGACCTCCCAAACAAATTGACACATCTAGCACATCCAAATGCATTTTGTAGAATGTAAAATATATTGTATGGTCTAAAAAAGTGATCAAGAACCTAATTTATAAAATTTTCATACGTAATCATCTCATTTGAATTATACATATATGTTATAAATTTTTTTTTATTTTTCTAGAATTGGGACATTAATGACAAGATGGTTTTAATGATTATCTAAGTGTTGATATTTTAATTATAAAAAATAATAAGTTAAGAATCACTCAACTCAAAAAATTCTTTCAAATACAATTTCAGACGAATATACACTTGATATAGTTATAGATATTAATTCTTTGAGAGACTCACGTATATTTTGCGATAGAAATTATTAATTCTACAAGTTGTATTATCCTGGCACAAAGAATATACATTTGATATAGTTATAGATATTAATTTTTTTGGTTTTGTTCTTTAGCATATACTATTATTTATTCAATTATTAACTTTACTTCTGTTACGACTCAACTAATTAACTCAATTATATATGAAAGAATCATAAAAAATTTATTATCAAATTATAATCAAACCATATATAACATATCAAGTCAATAAGATTAATTATTTCTTAGTTCTATCGATATATTCATCTTAACACATCTTTTCACATTTGGATATGAAATATTATATCCAAGATTTTGAATCTATTTTGAGAATCATGGAAACTTGTACTTGTCTAAGTATTCAAATTTAAATTGGATATCACCATACACTGAGAATGAGTCTACGATAAGATTTTATACTTTTTTAAAATCAAACTTATCTCTTAAAAAAATAAAAGACACTTATTTTAATATAAATATCAAGATAAAAATTAAAATGATAACAATAAATACTTACAAGATACTTTAGATATGTCATTTACTCTAAGAAAGAATTAACTTTCTTATCTCACTAACAAGCATCTTTTTCTTATTTTATAAAAATAATAAAATCATAAATAGATTTTATTGTGTCAATCAAATATCATAACATAAAATCTCAAATTTAATATTTTACGGAGACAAAACACAAAAATAAATAATTTTTACCTTAAGAAGAAAATTCAAGATAAAGAGTTTGATACAACATATATTCAAATAGTAAAACAATCAGAAAATATCTTTATGAAGATATTAAAAAGACATTTGCTTACATTTTACCTTCAAGCCAAATGTTGTGAACTTGCACAAACTAGCTTGATAAAGGATATTATAGTTTGCATATATATTCATATTATATTTTAATTAATTTTATATTTTTGACGAGAGCACCAAACTAATGTGCATCCTCAATTCTTTTTGCATATTTTATAAGGATGTGTTTGTATGATATTTTTTATGGTACATTTATTATTTTTCTCATTAATTTCTAATAATATTATACAAATATATACTACATATATATACATATATGTATTATATATATATTCATATATATATATATATATATGCATATATATATTGTATATATGTAGTATATATTCACACATATCCACATATGGATATGTGTATTGTGTATATATCTTACATATATGTGTGTGTGTGTGTGTGTGTAAATAAATATAACACTAACCACGAGCCATGGTTGTATATATAAGTAAGTTGGGTCATAGCTAGCCCTTGACTAGCCAAGGCTGCTCAACGCTCGTGCATGAACCCAACTTGAGTTTGGTCATCTCAACATGAGCCAAAGACTCATTTCATGCCTTGCTCATGCCCCTGGCAATGCATGTCTTGTGCCAACATAGTTTTCATGCCAAGCATGATACTAGAGGTGACAAGTGAGTTGGATATCCCATTCACCAAATGAGACATGGCCCAACTATGTCGTGCGTAACCTGACACGGAAAGGTCCAGAACCATACCTAGACCTGAGTTATACCAGTACGAGGTATGACTCGTGTCATGCTGGGTCAAGGGGTGTCGTGCCTCATGTCAGGGCAGGCACAATCCACCAATATAGTTACCATGACCCGAGACCGCGAACAAGAAAACATATGAGATCTGCTTGGCTCATGCCCGCCCCACCTGGTCCATTTAATAAAAAAGATTTTTTTTAAGTAGAAAACCCGCCTCATCTGATACATGTGATAGATTTTTTTAATGAGTATGCCAAGTGATTGGATGTGCGCGTCTACTCAAACACAAACAGCTAATCAGGTAATGAACATTGGAGTTGGACATTGCTGGTGGAGTGCCATTGCAAGCTGCCAGTTACCCAAAAAAAAATAAAGGATCTAGCACAACCCAAAAATAACCCATCACAAAAGGCATGAGACTACCTAGACTCGTGTCGGTCAGGCCGTGTCAGGCCAAGCATAATACCAGTCTTGTCGTGCCAGCACGGCACAGCCTAGTTGACACCTATACAGGGCATGAACTCATGTTAACCTGAAAAAACATGTTTTCATGATAACCTAAAGAAGAATGTGTGTGAAACAACTACTTGAATTTTAAATAATAAAGTCAGATATAATTTATAGATTACATAAAATATTATACAATCTTACGCAGTCAATAAAAACTTAATCAATAAAATTTTTTCAAAGATAATCATCTCATTTAATTTAAACATATATATTATAAATTTTTCATTATTTTTTTGAGAAAATTTGACGGTATGATAATTTTACTTATTGTGTATATGAATAATTTTAATTATAAAAGATAATAATTTGAGAATCACTCAAATTAATAAATATCTTCAATTACTATTTTAGATAAAAAAATTTAATGGACTCAAATATTTTTTAGAATATATATAACATACTTTAAGAGATATTATTTTGACAGATGACATATATGTAAATAATAATTTTATAAATATTAATCTTTTGGATTTTGCTTTAACATATATTTTTTGATATAAATATATGATAATTACCAAACTAAAATAATTCATACAATCAATATACTTTGTCATTGCCTAGATTCTTTTTGATATATTCACTGATACACAATTCTTCACATGCTAAAACATGTAAAGAAGTCTCTAAGACTTTAATATTTTTTCAGTGATTATGAACACTTGTAGTTAATTGAATATCTAAATTCTAGTTAAAATTTAGCTTGCACCAAAAAGAATTATAAGATAAATTTTTATATTTTTCTTAAAGATAATCTTTTTTCTTCGTAAATATTAAAAGGCATAATTATTTTAAGATTTAGTATAAAAATAATAATTATAGTTACTTGGAAAATATTTTAGCTTTGACGCTTACCCGATGAGATCATGCGTACACATAATTCTCTCACTACTTTTTAATGTGATCATCAAACATCAAAATGTATAATCTCAAATCTAGTGTTTCATGAATATATAAAATACATATATATATATATGAATTATTTTTTCCAGAAATAAAAAATTCAAGATAAAATAACTGCTACAACTTATATTCAGATAGTAAATCAAATAATATGTATCTTTATGAAAATCTTAAAGAGACTTGAACTTGCATTTCTTTTCTTCAATTTTGATATTCTAGATCTTTATGCACCATCTTGATGAGCATATTGCAATATCAATTTATTTTTTATCTTTTTATTGTTTATTTTATGTTGTTTATTTTATTATTGATGAAAATATCTAACGTATGAGTTGTTCCAATCTAATTTGCCATTTATATAATAGCATCTCCTTATACCTATTACTTAGTGTTCATTTCTAATAATGTTTGTTTTTGTGACTTAATTTCAATAGTAAATATAGCAATGTTTTGGTAGTGTCAAAGAAATAATAATGTGAAGCATAGAGATACATTATAAAAGAGTTTCCATAATAACTTTACCCAAAAAAAAATATGAATGATGAAATAAAAACAAAATTATGAAGATTTAAAAAATAATAAAAAAACAAAAATATATTTAAAATTTCTTTAAGCTTATGCTCCAAATTTTTAATTTTAAAATATGGAGACATTTTTCTCTTTCATTGATGATCTCCAACCCTAGGCAAAACAAAAATTACAAAGAAATTATGTTTAAAATCTTACTCGAGTCATTTAGCTGTTAAATCATTGTGAAATTTAAGAAACAATAAATATCTAAAACCTGCAAAAATCAAAGATTAAAGGAGTAAAAAATTCAAAAAATAAAAAAAAAAATTGTTTCGTATAAAGATATATTTGTGCTTGATGAGAAAAATTAAAAAAAAAATTATTAATATGTGATCTATGCAATGGACTAAATTGAATGGGAGATAATCCAATGTTAAAAAAAAACTTCCATAATTTCCCAAGAAATAAAGGATAGAAAGAATGAGGCAACTAACCTTGAATCAATGATATTAAACTCTATCAACATATGAAGCTTGGTGAGTGAATGGGATCGATGTTCACAAATATTATTATAGTCAACGAAAAATCTTTCTAATTGACACTAAGATATCAAATATCTTCATTTCTAATGATACTACAAAGAAATTAGATTGATCATGACCAAATAATATTAATTGTCAAAAATATTAATTTCAAAAAAAAAAATCTACTATTAGAGAAGCACATGAGATTGGAATTCAAAATTAAATATAAAAAGAAATTAAAGCTATCAATATAATTTCTCTTAATAATTATGATTGCATGATTAGACAACATTTCTTCAATTGAATCAATATACTATTGGTATAATTTGTCAACCAACTATGTATATTTTATCTTCAATGTTAATGTGACATTTCACTAAGACGAGAAATAAGAAAACTCACTAATACTATCTTAGTAATCAAATTACCAAAAAGAGTAAGAGAAAAAAATGACTTGATTTTTTTAAAATATATGGTTGAGTAAAGTGAAGATAACTTGAAAGAAACCTCTAGAACTTTTTATCATTTAAAGATGTCATATCAATGAACTTTCCAAAAAATTACCACAAAAAAGAGAAATGAACCATAAAATATACCTAGTGTCAAATGTTTAACCATCAAAACTCAATAAATTAAAAACATAGTCAATTTACCCGATCCCAAAAAGACAAAATAATTTAAGAAGTTAAGCTTACGATCAATGTACTATCAAATTCAAATTGTTGAAGATAATGAGCCCAAACTACTTGTGTGACTCATTATAGTTCATATGAATTATTGGTAATACCCTATAACAACTTTCGCTCTCATAAACAAGGTACTTCACCCCTTTATTGATCACTTTGTGACCATATGCTTGGATGATATTGTAATTGATAACTACTCACTAAAGGAACATGTGAATTACTTATGATAAGTATTAATGAAAAGCAAATTATATGCAAAATAAAAGTGAATATTTGACCAAAAAAATCTAATTTCTTAGTCACCATATAAAAAAATATAATTTGAATGGATCAAAAAAAATATTAATCATTGAGTGAAAGCCAACAACTAAGACAACACAATTATAGTCATTCCTCATATTGATGAATTACTATCATGATTTTTTAAGGACACTCTCATATGATCGTATAATAAAAAAATTTGTGGAAGAAAATGAAGGTAAGTGATTGAAACTTAACATACTGCAAAGCATTTAACCAGTTAAAACATGATATTATTGAATAACCAATCAAGCTTTAGTCTTAGAAAATCATACAAGATTCATATTGATGCATTAGATTTTGAATGTAAAAAACTCAATGAGACAAAATAATTATATAAAGCCTAGAAAAAAGAAATGACAAAACTGATAACCTACTTGCAGACAAGGAGACATTGTCTCCTAATCTTTCATTTCTTGGTGAGAACGAACAACATAATAATAAATAATTTTCAAACTTAAAAAAACTAACACTAAGGCAGGTTCAATGGGAGGAGTTAATTGCAAATTTTGACATTGTTTAGTAATTCAATCCAAGAACAATCAATATAATAGTTAATGTATTAAGCCAGGAAATAAAGTTTGTTGTTGCTAGTAGGCCTCAATATCATTTAAGAGAATATATCAAAGGATTACTTGAGGATTTGATTCCTAGATTTAATTGAATATGTGATAGAAAAAAAGTCAAAAAATTTGATGAAAGATAACTAATTAATCACCAATGAGTGAAGGTTAAAAAATCCAATACCCAGAAAAAATATATATAGAAATTACGTAAGAATATCATGATTCCAAAATAATCAGTTATCCAAGTATCCATTATACGTTGGTATTTGTGAAAGAGCAAATTTAATATAGGTGAGATTGTACCCAATGCACAAGATTTCTGCTTAGCATGTGAACTTTAAAATATTGATATCCATATAACCTTACATCTGAAAATTATAAATAATATATCTAATAAGTCTCAAATCAAAGGCCTATCATCATTGAACAAAGTCACTTATCATCAAACCAAGCATAACCTCTAATATATACATGAAATATAAGAAATTCTTATATGATCAATCATCTCAAAATTATTCTCATTCAAACATTTTTTACTTCATAATTATTATGAGATCTTATATGAAAAAGTAATATTACCAGCTACAAATAAAAAAGCAAGGAACAAACCTAAGTAAAAACTTATCTAGTGTGCAAAGAAAACAAAGTGTAGCATAAATTGCATGTGGGCCTTATATAACCCCTACTAATTCCAAAATATCAATGGAAAAAACACTCTTGAGCTTTATAGTAGGTTTTCCTAAAAAGTATGAGTTTAAAATAATTATAATTACAATAGATTAATTTTAATACACTTTCATTGCAACAAGGGAGCATCCAATAGAAGCAGTTAAGTTATTTATGAAGAACATGACAGTGTATTTAGATATTCCTCAGCCATTATCAGTGATCAAAACAAAAAATTTACAAGTACATTTTAAATAGAGTTATTCAAGTTAATAGTGCTACATTTAAACTTTTTTACTATTGTTCACCCCTAGACAAATGAGCAATTTGAGAAAATGAATTCTTCACTACAAATATTTGTATAACACTTTACAAGTAGATCACAATGAAATTAGTTATAGTTATTAAATATAATAGAATTCTCTTATAACTTGATGCAATGACTATCAATCAAAAAGTAACAAGAATAAGTGAACTCACCTAGAATATATCTAAACAAAATAATCAAACAATTCAAATGGTTAGACATCAAAATATGGGATGCATAGTATTAAGCAGATAACTTGGCATTTGGTTTTTGAACCCAATGAAGTTGATGAACCTGACTCACAAATCACCCATTAAATTTGTCATGACACCAACCATTTTGATAAATCAAAACTCAAATAAAAATAAGATGGATCACATTTTTATGGAGATTCTAGAAGATTCTGAAATATCCCAAAATATATAAGATAAGGTCAAAAATATTTTGAAATTCAAATCCATAATAATGTTCTAAAATACTATAATTTTTTTTTCGTTTCTTATGATATAATGTAAGATAATCTCATTTGACATAATCTCAATAATTAATGTACGAGGCTCTTTTTATATAAGAACAATCTTCTCTCACTTATATTCATTTGAAAATTTCAAAATTATTTATGATTTTACTATATTTCTCTAAAGTTCTATCTCTAATGTAACTTGTGAGAGTGTTCTCTCTTATGATTTACTACTTTTGTCTCTTATGTAACTTGTGAGAGAAAAGTAGACTGCCTTGAGCATAAGAGATGTATAATTCTTAACCTATGATCACACATAACCACACTAAAATTTATATTTCGAGTTACAATCTCAATATGAATGATCATATTGAAAATAAAAACAAATGTATTGCACATGATCATGACAAATTGCATATGTGAATTAGGCATCTATAAAGAAGATTCAAATATTTATTCCTTGTTTAGTGGTGTTTCAATGTGATGGTCAAACAAACATAAAACAATTTATTAATATTCATCAAAAAGAAGATTCGAGAAAATTTACTTACCACCACATATAATATATTAACTTACAAACCTTTTCACAAAAACTATCAAATGATCATGGATCTTGCTAATCTTTTATTTCTCTCTAATTTTGTATGCAAAAGACTCATGTACTAACATGAGGAGGATTAATATATTTCGTCTTACACTTAGTAATTAGGTAACAAAGTGCATATAATAAAAAAAGGATAGTCCAATAATATTACTTGCATGTGTGTGTGTTTGCATATCCATTTCATATTAGTATGAATAAATGAATATATTAATTTTTATCATGTTAGTTATCATTAATTTTCATTTTACGATGTTCATAGAATATAATAGGGTGTTTTGATATTTTGAATAGTATAAGAAATTATTCTCTCCTTCATTTCAAGGCAGAACATCCTGTAAAAATAATTTTTATAGGACATTATAAATATTTCATGTAAGTCTCATTTTTGAATATTTTCACAATGTAATATAACAAAACTATATTTATAGTTCATATGACAAATTATAAAAAGAAATTATAGATTCTAATATGAAAGAAAAATATGATTTTCATTCCTTCATCAATTTTTTTGAATATCTTAAATTTCCTCAATCACTTTGACATTAATGTGTGCTTGCACATTTTTCATAAGAATTTCAAAATGAAATGCAAGATAGGAAAGGGCTTTAAATTTCTTTGAGTTATTGACCCCACTACAGAGACATCCTGTTCAAGTTTAAAAGTTTCTAGTGTTACCAAACATTTTAAAAATAGTTTAGAAAGTATGACTAAAAAACATTATAAGAACTGTAACAATAAATTATTTAGAAAAAAAAATTGTTTGGAAATAAAAATTTAAATTGCTAAATTATTTGACATGAAGTATATCTATGTTACAATGATCATGATGAAGTCAAATTTAGAGCCAGTCATGTGCTGTTTGCAGTGTTGAAAAAAATATAATTAGCAACAATGAAACATGTTTGTGAAAAATGGCACGTCAATCATGTCCTAATACATTAATAATTTATTTAAAATTAAATTTAAGACATGAGCATGGTTCCTTTTAAACAAAACGAAATGACAAATCTTGAGTATTAAAAGATGTCATTGCATATGTAGGTGCATATTCTTGTCATAAATGGTTTTATCCAGATTAATGTTCCACTCCTTTATCTCATTTAACAAGCAATTTGCTTCTGTCCATGGTATAGCTTTGCTCAAACTAACACTCAAGTTGTTTGGAAAGTATGCAGCCAAATTTGATGAACTAAAATATGTGCTTTTTACCATTTTTATTTGTTGATTGCATTTTAATTTGTCTTTCGACTAAATTTTCCGCAGAAAAACTTGTTGGCATATTAACGACAACAAAAAGGGTAAACCAGAGTACCTTGATGTAGAGCACACCATCGATCATAATGCTAACATTATCCTTCGTGATAGCACATTGATCGGGTATAGGAATGGCCTCCTCCTTGAGAGAGTGTACATAAGCAATTTTATCGACCAATGGAATCAAGAAGTGTATGCCCGAAGGGAGGATCTTCAAATATCTACCAAATCGTTCTATCACAAAAGCCTTTTTCTCTGGAACAATTTGTATTCCCCAATTCCTTGGACGAGCTATCTCATAACTGCAAGTAACAGAATCACGATCCGTTAAAAATATATTTTCATGAATAAGACAGAATTGACGTAGGAGAGAGACAAAAACCTCGGAGGGATGTCGCGTCCACTGGTACGTAAATAGCGAACGGTGGTGGAGAAGGGGAAGGCATAAACGGACCGAAGGTGATTATGAGAGTACAAGGTGGAAAGAAAAGCTTCGTGCCGGGGAATCAGTTGAGAAGTGAAAGTCGTGAGACATATCGAGTTAACGGAAACAAGTGAATAACAATCTGCGAAATTTAGAGATCTCGTTGGGTGTGCAATGACAATGGCAATGGTAACGGCCTTCACCCTCCACATGATATACATTCCCGCATTTGTTTCCTCCGTGTTTATCGTTTTGAATTTTTGTTTTCCTACCTATTTATAAGATTTCATAAAATGAAGAATAACAAAAAACTCTCTCATAAATATTTTGGAGGAATTATGTCTTATAGGAGTAATCCCATAAATAATAAAAAATATGAAATTAATCTTTTAATATTTGAAAAATCAACACCAAACTATAAATAAATTAAAAATCAGATGAATCGAATTCATAAGTACTAGACTACCCTCACCACTGCCCTCGCCCTTGCCTCTCATCCTAGTCCTAGTCCTCGCCCTTGCCTCTCGCTTAGTCCTAGTCCTGGTCCTTGCCTCTCGCTTAGTCCTAGTCCTCGCCATTCTCCATCGCTCATCTCCCCTCTCCCCTCGCCCCTCGCCCCTCTCCACGAGTTCTATCATGGAGCTCCATCATGGATCTAGTGGAGAGGGCGAGGAAAGAGGGGCAAGGAAATAGAAGTGAGAATAATTTAGGACTTATGAATTTGAGTGCTCTGATTTCTAATTTATTTATAGTTTGATGACTTTTTTAATGTCAAAAGATCTGTTTCGTATTTTTAAATATTTATGGGGGACTACCCCAAAAAAATATTCCCCCAAATATTTATGTTTTGGTTTAATTTTATAAAAAAAATTGTAATAATTACCTAAAACTTAAAATATTTAACTTTTTGGTATATTAATTTTGCAAACCCAAAATTGACTTCTATTATACAAAAAACTATAACTATATGCATTTTAACATATACCAAAAGCATGTATGATTTTGATAGATGTTCTAACATATATGTTATAATATAATTGTTAAATATATATTATGTATATGTTACAAATTGTTAAAACATATATGTTATATAGTTACTATAAAATATTAAATGTATACATTATATATAGTTAATGTATATGTTATACAGTGTCAATGTATACATAGCTAACACATTTTTGTTTAGTTAACATTTATATTTTAACATGTATTTATCTATATAACATATATTTTATGTATGCTTTAACTAAGACTAAAACATTTTAGCTATATATAATGTTATATATATAGTTAGCATATACATTATATTTAGTTAATGATTATGTTAATTATATTTAAAATCATTTATATATACATTATATATAGCTAAAATGCTAATATTATGTGTAATATATATGTTAACTAAAATGAAAATGTTTTAGTTATATATTAGGTATACATTAACTATATATAATGTATCTGTTAAGACAAATATTTTTGGTACATATTAAAATGTATACAATATATATGTATACATTATCTTATATACACATTTTATGTTAATGTACCGTGTAAAAATATGCACTAAATGATTTTTATTATTATTTAATTTTAGATTTTATTAATGTTGACATGATGAGTGAATTAAAGTTTTAGGTTTTTTTTTTTAAATTGGACCCAAACATAAATATTTTAGTTTTGGGTCATTTAATTATAATTTTCACAAAAAAAAGATCACCTTTTCGTTGGCCATGTGGATGTTGGGCAAATGGAGATTTAAACCTCTAATTAAATTCTTGAAACACATATTATTTGACATCTTAAACATCACTTCAGAAATGGGAGAATTGTGATTTTGGGTATGTTGAGAAAAAAAATAGTATTATGTAGTAATAAGTTTAATAATTAATATAAAGTATATATATGTTTAAAAACAATTTTGCCTTTTCAAGTTTTAATTTAGAAAAAAATTATGCGTACCTTTAGGTAACTTCGTAATGTCATGTATTTTTTTTTTCCATAATCACCACTAATCAAATAAATAATTTAAAATGGATAATTTTATTATTTATTTGATTCAAAATTAATTAGTGAATATGATATAATGTTTTTTAAGTATATTTTACTTAAAAAATGTTAGAAGTTCACCCTTAGGACCATTAGGTGTACACATAAAAGTAGGTGCTTTTAATATTTTAAAATAAAATAAAAAGTAGAAAATAAAAAAATGTTGGAACTACTTTATATTAAAAGTCATTTATGATTATTTTCTTAATTAGCTTCCTTTTTTTATTTTAATAAAAGAAAAAAAATAATGAGGTGAATGGTAAAAAAAATACTTTTGTCCTATTCAACCCATGGAAGATTCACTGCAAATAACTTAGTTTATACATAGAAGATTGAATCAATAATATTCATTGAACATAAATCTGTTATTCATAATCTAGATATAATTGGAAGCCATATCGATAAGATTATAGTACTAGATTTTGTTGAGTTTATCTTGACTATGATGAATGATAAAGTTTTAATTTCTAGTGCTAGTATATTTGAGTGTGTTGAATGATACAAATATAATATAATAATTTTGTATTGACTTGTAAAATAAAGTACACCATAGTTATTATGACCACAATTACTCTTATTCTTGAGATATTTATTATTTGTGTATATTTATTTATAGTTACTTTGATTCATAAAAGATGGAATCTAAAAATATAATAACTCTATGAATTTAAAAATTTTATCAATCATATAATGAATAGTAATTACTGATAAAATCCAAATCTTATTAAAAGGATTGATGATGCCACATTGATGAAGCTTATAAGTTTTGATATTATCAAACTCTACAGAATAATTTTGATTCAATAGTTCAAATAAGTTAAGTAGAAAGTATCAAACACATAATTAGAGGTTGAATGAATTAGATTGTCAGTATTTTAATTGAATCAATGAGTATTTATAATCTTAAATTAGGAAGTTTAATTTGTGATAAGTAATAAATGACATTATATATTTTGGATAAGTGTTGGAGTGAAATTATAATTCTATAATAGTATAAATTATAATTAATATAAATTATTATGTGAAATAATTTACATTGAAAGCTCAATATATTATTTAGGTGGGTGTCATTTCCATAATCTTATCCAAAAGTGATGAAAGAAGTCTTATATTTTTTATTTATTTAAAATATAAGTATATACATAATGAGAATACTTAATTTAATTTCAATCTAATTAATTTTATTTGACAATTAAATCAAATTAATTTTATATGTATTAAATTAATTATAATTATGTATATTTATATTTTAAATAAATGGATTCTTTTTTTCAAATTTATAAGAAATTGAATGGATTTATTTAAATATAAATTAATGTTCAATTTTAGTTTTAATTATATAAAAAAGAAACCCATCGAATTGATGATGCTAATCTGCTATAGCATCATTGTCTTCATTGTGCCATTCTGGAATTGTTGACATATGGGAGAAGTCCATCTAGCCAAGTTAAGTTTAAGGTAAGTTTCTTCCCATAATGTTAATAAAATAGAATTATAATTAAATATTTCCAATCCAAATACAATATCAATCTAATTTTTTGAGTTGTTGAATCCATAATAATGGTATCAGAGAGATATCATGATATTTGGGTCTAGATGAGTTGATTTTCAAATGTTGTTTAAGAATGTGTAATTGACTGACCTAAAATAGAGGAAATTAGGGCTTTGTTGCTCAAGTTAAATGACTTGGATATGCCTATTAAATGAGTATTTGATTTCTTTTGTTTAAGGATTGTATTTTGCAATGTTTTTTATGTATTTATTACATAAGAGTGGTAAGTTATAATCTCATAATTATTCTATAATGATGGTGGTTGAGATGGTGGTTGACATGACTAGTGGAGGTAGTTGTAGTGGCTGACGAAGATATTTGTGGAAGAAGCCATGGCCAAAGGCAACATCAGTGACATTTTTAGTTGCTGATAATGGTGACTATGGATATAGCCATGGCCAATGGTAGTGTTGTTGATATTTTTAATTGTTGATGATGATGACTATGAAAGCATCAATGTCAATTGGCAACATGTGTGAGATTTTAGTTGTAGTAATAATGATCATGGAAGTAGCCATGAATAATGGCAATGATAGTGACTATGGAAGCATCCACAACCAATGATATCTTTGGTGGTATTTTTAGTTGCCGGTGATGATGACTATGGAAGCAGTCACGGCCAATAATAGCACCAATGTCATTTTTAGTTTCCAGTGATAGTGATGGTGGAAGCAGTCATGTCCATTGATAGTGCATGAGATAATTTTAGTTGCTAGTGAGGGTGAGTGTGGAAGTAGCCACAACCAACAACAATACTGATGGCATTTATAGTTGATGGTTATAGTCAATGTGAAGGTTATCATGGCCAATCACTGTACTAGAGATTATATTTAAAGCCAACGATGATATATGTGGTGGTTGACATAGTAGATAGTAAAAGCATCAATGGTGGTTGAAACCAGTGACAATAAAGATGGCTGATCTTGTGGTGGTAACATTTAGCACTAGTGGAACTCATGGTGGCAGACATGGATAGCGACAAAGTATATGGCCAAAATTCCAAATGTTTAAAAAAAACTGGGGTAAATTCCAATCTTTATTACTATGGACACTACCCCATTCACATGCAGCAAAACCTAGTAAAATTTTCTAGTTTAAGACACTTCCTATAAGTGAGGTGCTCTATAACCTACTTAGCTAGGGTATTTTAATGCATGGATATGTGTGATGCTTAATCATTACTTATTTGTGGCATGGTAGTATTCGTGGCTTGCTAGTATTTGTGAAATAGTTATATGTGTGTGGTATGAAATTAAATTTTTAATTAAAAATCTTCGGATTTAAATAAATAAATAAATACACACACACACACACACATCTAAGTGGGTGAGGAAATTCATTAACTAAATCTTATGATCTCCATCATTGGTTTGAAAGTTATGTAAGTTTGTTAGAGCATTGGTCTTGGTTCCTTCTCTCTATCAGACTAACTAATTTGTAGATATACTTAGCAAAACTACCATAAGGTAATTCAATTGATTGATTGAATGAATCACTTCTCCATATAAAAAAATTATTTGAGAATCATTTGGTTTAGAATTAGGTGATAGCTTATACTTAGCTATAAATAATATCATCCTCTCTATCTAAGACATTATTATTATTTATAAGAACAAAGATGAGTCATCAATTAAATCTTATTTGGCATAGTCACTACCTAGACAGTGAGATTAATAAGAATTGGTCTATCTGAACAAATAATAAATAGTAGATGTCCTCTCATTGAGACATACTATTTATAGTGTGTCATACTAATAAAAAAATCATTTGCAAATTGTTTGGGGAATCATTTCTTCTAATAGAATTCAAACTAATAAAGTTCATTATAAAAATTTTTTCAAGAAAATATTGTTCAATATACTATCTACCATTCTCAAAGAGAATAAACTGGATGAAACCAATTACATAGTTTGGAAAAGAAATTCTAAAATTGTAATGACTACAAGGAACTACAAACTTGTATCCATGGATCTATGATCGAATAAACTTCAACAAGGGGTGATTGATGAGGAAGCTAAGCATTATTATAAATGGGTAAAATTTAATGAGATGTCTAGGTGTTATATGTTGAATTATATGTCAAATATACTCTAGCACCAACATCAATCCAAGACTATTGCCTATGACACGATGTCTAATCTCAAAAAAAAATTTGGGAATCAGACTTGCTCTATCAGGTAGAAAGCCATGAGAAATATGATGAACATTACTATGATTGAAAACACTTCTATGAAAGATCATATTCTCAAGATGATTAGTCTTCTAAATGAACTAGAGATCCTTAGAGTCGAGATCAACGTAGACTCTTAGATTGATATAATTCTTCAATTGCTACCAGGCTTCTATAAGAAATTCTACATGAATTTCAATATGAATAAACATGATTTGGAATTTAGCACAATTGCTTATGGAAATGATTTCTGCTAAAAGTATCATTAAAAAACTAGATAGAGCATTTATAATTGAAAGAACTTCTAAACTGAAAGGAAAGAAGAAAGGATTTTAGAAGCATGCTCAAGTTTCATCAATAGCTCTTAAGACATATATGGGAGTCAAAAAGCCTAAATGAAAATATTTTCCATGCAAGTAGTCAAGACACTAGAAGAAGAAAAAGTGTCTAATTTATCTTAATAAAGTTAACAATTAAGGTAAGTCTCAATAACTAGTAGTTGAAATATATTTAGTAGTGATGTCTATGGATATTTGGTGTACATAGGCACCACTAAACATGTCTACAATTCTTTATAATGATTTTGGGAAACTAGATAACTAAGTAATAATGAGATTGATATTCACATGAGATATAGAAATAAGGTGGTAGCTATTGGAGTGAAAGTTTACATACTTTAGCTTGAGAGAAATAATGTTTTAATTTTAAAAGATTATCTTTATATACCTTCAATAAAGAGAAATTTGATTCCAAGTTCCAGTTTGGTAAGGGATGAATTCTCTCTTTTATTTAATGATTTGGTAATAATTTACTTGAATAAAAAGAATATCTATTCTAGTATATTGAAAGACCACATTTGTGTTATTAAAATATTTTTTACTTTACTACAACAATGTGAGTCAAATAGCATCAATTACTTACCACATAAGAAAAAATATATTTCTAAAATGAATTAGATTTATCTTTAGCACATATTCCTAAGTAATATAAATCTAAAATGAATTTTGAAACTAGTTAAAGATGAATCATTGGGTTCATTAAAAGTAAAAATACTTTCACAATATGAATCATACATAAAAGAAAAGATAACCAAATGGTCATTTGCAGCTAAAGGCTATAAAGCCAAAGAGCCATTGGAGTTGGTTTATTTTGATTTATGTGGACCTATAAAAATCCAAGAAAGGGAAAGTTTTGAGTACTACATCACTTTCATTGATGAGTACTCAAGATATGAATATATATATTTGATACATTATAAGTTTTATTCCTTTGAAAAATTCAAAGAGTATAGGATGAAAATGGAGAAATGACATAATAAATATATTAAAACATTATGATCTAATCATTGTGAAGAGTACCTCTTTGGAGAGCTTAAAGACTACTTATTAGATCAAAAGATCACATCCCAATTGTGATCTTTTGATCTAATTATAGTTTAGTAGATAAAATGAATAGGAGTCCTATGGAGATGGTGAGATCAATGATCAGTAATTCAGATATGTCTGATTCCTTTTGGGAATACATGTTAGAAATAGTAGTTTATATTTTGAACTTAGTTTCATCTAAGTCGATAACTACAACTCCAACTAAATTATGGACTATGCTTAAGCCTGGTCTGAAACATATTATTTGTGGGGTTGCCTAACATATATGCTGGGGGAAGCTTAGATAAGTTGGAAACAAAAATGGAAGTTAGTTTCATTATGGGATGCCCTAGAAGAACTAAAGGTAGTTTATTTTATAGTCCAAATGATTAGGAAGGTCATTGTTAGTATGAATGTATGATTCCTAGAATATGACTATATAGCAAACCAAAAACTTAGAAGTAGAATTATTTTAGAGATATTAAGAGGAGATAAGTATATCCACACTTCTTTGGTTGTAGAGAGAACACCACAGGGTGACATCTTGAATCATTACCTCATTATAAAGAGTGAAATGTTTCTGATAGTATTAATATTGACCCTTGTGAGCCCCCCATTAATATACCATTAGTATAGCCAAGTGAAAATGATCACAATGGTTCACATTGATTGGTTTATTTACAACGGGTCACTAAAAACATATAACTAAGAAGAGTGTCTTATCATAGTGAAAGAGTTATTCATCAAGCAACATGGAATGCACTCTTGGGAGAGTTTTATGATAGAACTTTTGAGCATGATGAGTTAGATATTGATCCTGAAAAATATGTAAAAGCACTTTGAGATAAAGATGTAGAATATCAACAAAGTGGCATGGAATCAAAAATATAGTCAATGTAATCCAATCATGTTTGGAATCTTGTATGACCACCTGGAAGGATAAAACCTATAGGGTATAGATGGATTTATAAAAAAAAGTGGCATAAATGATAATTTTGAGATTTATAAAGCTATGCATGTTGAAAGGATTTTACTTAGATAGTAGAAATTGATTATGAGATAACCTTTTGGCAGTACCCATGATTGAAATCAATCTAGATCCTCTTATCTACTACAAATCATTATGACTATGAGATTTAGAAAATGTATGTAAAGATTTCAATTTAAATGGACATCTCAAAGAATATATCTATATGATATGGCCAAGTAATTTCATAGAAATGGTCAAGAATATTTTGATCAAGATATTAATAAGTCTTATGACTTTGATCAATATTAAGATGAGTATTGTATGTATATAAAGAGATGTGATAATAATGTGATATTCTTGATATTTTACATTGATGATATTTTGCTCGTTGACAATGATGTGGCCTTATTATCATTGGTTAAGATTTAGTTACTCAATCAATTCGATATGATAGACTTAGGAAAAGTTGCTCACATTCTTGGAATCAAGCTTTTGTGAGGTCGCAGACAAAAAATATTATGCTAATTTTTAACCTATTTATTATGATTATATATTGACTTGATTTAGCATGCAAGATTTTAAGAAAGATTTTCTTCGTTTCAGACATGAAATCTCTCTAACATAGAAATAATATCACAAAACACCCAAAGAGATAAAAATATGAAAGTAGTTCTTTATATATTTGTAGTAGGAAGCCTCATGTATGTGATACTTTATACTAGAACCTAAAAATGACTATTGGCATTTTTATACTTTATAAAAATGATACTTTATACTTTATATCTATTATACTATTGGCATGGTAAACAAATATCAATCTAACATAGGACAAAAGTATTGACAATAGCGAAACATATAATCAAGAACCTAAAAATGACTAGATATTATGTGTTAGTATACCCAAGCAAACAATATTGTAACTAAAGGATAATTAGACTTAGATTTCTAATTGGATGAGAAAATTCATCTTGGGATATGTGTTTACCCTGGGAAATCGAGTCATAAGTTGTAAAAGTATCAAATAGTCTTGTATTATTGATTCTACTATGAAAGCTAAATATGTGCTAGCTTCGGAAGTAGCCAAGGAAGTTGTGGCTTAGAAACTTCCTAATCTATCTATGACTCATTCCTTCTGAGTATTTTCTCATTGCACTTACTTTGATAATAGTGAAGTAGTTGCAAATTCAATGAAAATCTAGAATCCATAAAAAAGGCAAAATACATCAAGCACAAGTATTTTCTAATAAAAGATATAATGAAAAGAGGAGATGTTGTGGTGACAAAAGTAGCATCAATAGATAATATGACAGATCATTTTATGAAAATCCTTCTAGCTAAAGTATTTGATAGATAAGTGGAAGGGATTAGAATTAAACATATAGCATCATGGCTTTAGTCTAAGTGGGAGGTTGTTAGAACTATTTATACTAAAAGCTATTCATGATTATTTTTTTAATTAGCTTCCTTTTGTTATTTTAATAAAATTTTTTTTTAATGAGCTAAATTGTAAAAAATATTTTTGTCCTTTATTCTTCATGTGGGTGATTTAGTGTGTATAGATTAACTTATGCATAGAAGTTCAAAATAATGTTACTCATCAAATATAAGTTTATTGTTCATAATCTAAATAAAATCGGATACTTTATCAATAAGATTATATTACTAGATTTCACTGAGTCTATCTTGACTATGGTAAATGGTAAAGTTATAATTTCTAGTACTAGTACATTTGAGTATATTTAATGGGACCAATATGATATAATTATTTTGCACTGACTTATAAAATAAAATATAACATAGTTATGAACATAATTACTCTTATTCTTGAAATAATTATTATTTGCATATATTTGTTAATAATTATTTTGATTCATAAAAGATGAAGTCTAGAAATAGATTTAAGAACAATATGAATTGGATTACTTTATCAATCATATGGTAAATACTAATTACTAATGGAATCCATATTCTATCAAAAAGATTTATTATACCTCCTTAAGGAAGCTTATAAGTTTTAATATTGTCAAATTCTGCAGGTAAATTTTAATCTAATAATTTAAATAATTTAAGTGGAAAGTATCAAGAAAATAATTAGATGTTGATTAAATTAAATTATCAGTAATGTGATTCAATCAATGAGTGTCTCTAATCTTAACATGTTAAGTTTAATTTGTGATGAGTAATAAATGACATAATATATTTTGAATAAGTAAGATAGTACAATTATAATTTTTTAATAGTATGAATTATAATTAATATAAATTAGTGTGTGAAATTATTTACATTAGAAGTCCAAGATCTTATTAAAGCTAGGGTCCCTTTTGCAGCCTTATTTAGAAATGATGAAAGAAGTCTTATATTTTTTGTTTATTTAAAATATATGTATATACATAATGAAATAATTAATTGTATAGTAATCTAATTAATTTGATTTGGTTGTTATAACAAATTAATTTTATATGCATAAATTAATTATAATTATGTATATTTATATTTTCTATAAATAGATTCTATTTTCAAATAAAATATGAGAAACCAAACAAATTATTTATAAAGAAGCATTATTTATAAATATGTATATTTATATTTATATTTTAAGAAACAAAACTAATTGATTTAAATATAAATTAATTATCTGTTTCAATTTTAATAATATAAAAAAGGAAGATATCAATTTGATGATACTAATCCACTATAGCATCATCATCCATGTTGCATTGTTCTTGAATAGTGAACATAAGGGAAAAGTTTATTTAGTTGAGTTAAGTTTATTGTAAGTTTTTTTTCGTAATATTTACAAAATGGAATTATAATAGAACATTAACAATCCACAAGCAATATCAACCTAATTTTTTGAGTTGTTGAATCCTTAAAAAAACATTAAGATTTTTTTTTAAATGTTATATATATGTATGTTGTTTTCTAAAAAAAAAAAAAGAAAGGGAAGCATACACAAGATTTTGAGGGATGTGTACTTGGGATTCATATAAGGAAGGGAGAATAGTTTTCTTCTTGTTTGCGAACTGCAATAAATGAAGTTCCATTAAAAAAAATGAGATTTCCATTTTTGAGATGTGCACTTCAATAAGAAAGGAAGGAGATTTTGTAAACAAAGTCACGCAACTTTGTTGAGGAAGGATAAACATGTGCTAAAGAGCCAATGTGTCTTCTTTATGCTCTCCTCAATGCACCATGTGTGAAAAGAAATAAGGGGAGAGACCCATTTTTTGCATAAACATGGTTGTCCCGCTTGGATTGGGGATTGTTCCATTTGGTGTGAACTATTCCTATTTGTCTTGCATGCCATTTTATTACATAAAGTATATTAAAAAAACCTTCCGTAGAGCTTAAAAAAAGGTCCATTGGTATTTTTTAAAATTCTTATCTCTTTCCCTTTTTCTTGAAATGGTTATCCATATGGTGTTCATGTGATGCCTATATAGCTATTTCTGATATGCACGTCATTGTGAGGAGGACATGCAATGGAGACACCTCATTATCATTCATGCAGTAGTGTAGTCCATGCGGCAGCCTCACATCAATACTTTCATGAAACTTAGATTGCCATACTATACTTCATGTATCTATGTTGATTGGTTATGCCTCTATTTCAGGCTCATCAATAGAGTGGCTTCAACTAATGACTAGTTTGTGTAGGCTAGGCTAACAACCTTCTTCATAGTCAAGTACCAAACTAGTAATAAGCTTCCCAAACTTAATAGAGTTAGCATGTTTGAACTCTGAAGAAGCATCATTTTCAATCCACTTGCACTCCCCTACTAATGCACTTTCATACATTTCAACTCAAATTTATCCACATGTTTGATATTTAATAAAATCTTTAGCTATGGTAAAAAACACACATAATAAGTATGTGATATTCTCCCCCACCCAATTATATTGCACGCCCTCGTTCATTGCACCGTTTACTGATCTCCACCTTCAAAGACTACTGCTCCACATGAGCTTTAAACTATTAATGTCTACATGGATTCTTTGGGCCCAAGAGGACATCTCTATTTAGGGATACTACTTCCTAGAACCATGAAAGGATTTTCCACTCACTTCCACCCCAAAAGCAACACATGTAGTGGAATTTCCACCCCTACTGGGAAAGCACCCGTTATGCACTACTATATAGTAATTAGCACTTTTTCCATTCTAGAGAAACACAAGTCCTTTTATTGTAGCTTAACATATGGCTTCATTAACTAATGTGCATTTTTAGTAGAGATGGAATTTTGGTCACCAAAATCAATAGAATATAATACTCCTTGTTGACAATCTTCTATCCCCCTCTGATATTATTTCTTTAACCTTCTACATCTTCAATATGTTGCATTATTGATAAGATAAAGAGTAGTGGTGCATATCTTTATTATCTCATCAGTTAGTAACATCATCTCAAAGTACATTTTCATGTGTCATAAGTAGTTATATAACTTTAGCATCCCATTGACCCCTAACTAAATGGAGCTTTTCCACTTTCACCCTTGGTCCCTCATGGGTGGCTATCACTCAAGTTGACAATGTTATCTAATAAATTATAATCTCTTGCCTTAGTTTTTCTTCATGCTTAATCAAGACATCCACCCTTGACTTCATGCTAGCTAGCAAGTCTAGGTCCCTCATGAACTCATCATGTTATACCTTTGAGACTATCGAGCCTTGCATTATTTCTTGAAAATATTGGATCTGCACTTTGAGATCCTTCATGGCCTTTTCCATGCTTTCCATCATGAAGTCCATTCCATCTTTGGTATCTTTTATATTGATCTCTAACCTTTTTACCCGACCATCCAAGCTCATGAAAGGATCACACAGCTTTTCATTCTCTATTTTCCCTTAATGAGAGGGTCGAGGTCTCTTTATCTAACTTTATTGAAGACTTCTTTTATATTAGAGCTTACCATTATTTATTGTGAGTTACTCCACACATGAAAACCTTGGCTCTAATATCAACTATCATGTCACCACTTATAGAGAGCTGCTCTTTTGATCAAATTGAGGCAAATAACTCTTATGGGTTTATATAGAAAGGTGAGAAGATTTTATAAACTAGTTGAAATTTTCTTTTGTAAAAAAATGTAAAATATTCTAGAAGATTACAAAGTGTCTAGCACCTTCAAAGGTCCTAGATACTTTCATAGATTTATATAAAAAAGAAAGCAATCTTATTTACAAACAACCAAGTTATGAACTTCTCTAAAGTATTATTAACTATTCTATCTTCAATAAAAACTAGGAATTACTTTAAAGGCAAGTGGGAGATTGACTTAAGAATATATGAAAGATAAATTGTCTTACATATTGCATAAAAGCTTAGTAGAAAAACTAAGTTCATGACATTGTGCTCAATATTTGTAATATTCACCAAATTATACATGGAGGGAAATTGGATAAAGATTGCACATTCCATATTGGAAATTCTTCAATTTCACATTAGGTGTATCAATTTTAAGTTACAACTTTATTTAATTTCAAAATTTTGGATATTCATTGATTTTGTAATTTTTTATTATTTAGACAATCTTGTGTTTGGTAATATATATGTATATATATTAGGCAGATTTGAAATTATATATTTTTTGTGCGATGGAAATTAAAAATTTCAATATAAAAATAATTAAAACAATTATAATAATTAAAATCTGGTAGAATTTGATATTGATTTTAAATAAAAACAAAAACATGATTTTAATTTAAAATGGATATTTGAATTCTTGTATTTTGACTATCTGAAATATAACTTAAAAAATTTAATCATAAGAAAATTAATTAACCTATTTTTTGGACTTAGAAATAATCATGAAATGATTCTTGATTTTTAGTCTCCATCTCGGTCAGCCCCAACAAGTGGTATTAAAGTGAGTTAATTAATTTTAGGTAATTGGATGTTTTGTTTATTCATAATCCCAATTATTTATTTGGAAATAAAGAAATAATTAAAATTGGAATTATCTAGAAAATAAATATAATTTTTTTTATTAATTGAATTTAGTTGATCCGGATATTAGAATTGAAACTAGAAATATAAGTAATTGAACTGTTCGATAAAGTTAGTTAGAAAGGTGACTTGATGGTCGATTTGGAACCCACCTTATATGGATTAGTTACGATGTGTATTAATGGGACATAAAGTTTATTTGACATTTGAGTGTTTATAGGAATACCCATTCAATTTTGGATATCCTAGTTATTTAGATAAATATTTTGTTCGTAAAAATATTGAACATTATGGATCATGTAGGAAGACTAAAGGAATTAGTCAAAGAATCACTGGCTAAAGTGATGTGTAAAAGGGTACATTCCAAGTATGCTACCCAATCTATAGTTAGTTTGGACCAAGTAAGTGTCTTGTGGGAAATGACAAGCATTAACTCTGAGATGCATAGACTCAGATATGTTTATGTGGATGATCTACATTTTGTTGGAAAATAGTTCATACTTGTTATTCCAAATTCATCTGGAAATGAAAAGACAATCAATATGACTATAGAGTGTCATGTGACTATATTACTTATCCACTCATATGAGGTGATCAAGACTAATCGATATAGATTTCTCAGGAACTTGTTTCAAGAATAACAAGTTCCCAAAAGAATCCATTGTTAGTAGTACTTTTATTACAATTACTTTCAATGATCACAAATATCAGGGGAAGGATTATGAATTTGATATAAAGGTTAGCTATGTTATTCAAGTCAATGCTAAGGATCAAATTGATTAATGGGTAGCTTATGTATTGGAAGTAAAAGTTGACTCTTTTATTCTAGTCACTTCTATGGTTCAGACAGATCAAACTAGAGTTTATATGTTGAAAGTAATAGTTATTCCTTTAATTCATTCACTCTTGTAGATCTATCAGATTAAGAAGGAGCTTACAACTTAGAAGGAAAGGAGGTGTCTTTGATATTATCAATAAAAATCCAACTTTTAGAGAAATTTCATTTTTAGAAAAAAATTAAAATTTCAAGCATAATTAACTTTTGAAGAAAATAAATTCTCATATGAGGAATGATAATTTGTTTTAGAGTCAATTGACGAAACTAAATTCCCTACAATGAGAACATTTTAAATTTAAACCAAGAGTTAGTTTTGGTATTCCCAAATAGAACAAAAGGAGAGATTGTTAGTTCTACCTGAGTTAGGTAAAATGAGTATTTTAATTAAATGGGCGCTTCAATTATTTATTTGGTTTAAATGATGGTCATTATTTGGCTTTATGGTAGTATATCTTTTATACATACATGTAGAGTATATCTATTCATATATACTTAGTATATCTACATATATACTGTAGTATTTGTACATATAATACTATAGTATTATATGTATATCTATACTGAGTATATATGTACTCACTATATATGTACATATAATACTATAGTGTATATGTACATATACTATAGTAATATATGTAACTAGTGAAATGCTAGTATATATGTAACTAGTGAAATGCTAGTATATATGTACATATATACTACAATATTATATATTTATCAAAACATTACTATTTTAATTTATTTATTTTGATTTGATTGACTAGTTTAAATTTCATATAGATATGGTACCGCATTGTTCCCCATACGATACTTTTATAAGTGAATAGATTTTTTACTAGACATGATATACTGCGACTAGGACAGCTTTGTCGTAGCAGAAAGATGATGACCGGAAGAATTGGGTGAGAGAAAGCAATGTCAATTTAATGATAGATTATTATTTATGCAGTGTATGTATGTATGTATTGAACTTTTTTTCGGTAAAATCTAGTTGCAAATTTCTTGTGCCTTGTGTTTCTAAGTTTGATGTAATTTCGAACAAACAAAGTTGATTTTTGCAGCCCTGGTTAAGGTGCTTGTTCCTTTTTTTATGCTTATGACAGAATATATAGATGTTTGATGTTCATGCTCCATAATAGGTATTTACGCTCTACTTTAATGTAAATACTTGTACATTTATACCTGTATATATGTACAAGTATTTACCAATATATGTGTATATGTATATATTTATATGTATATATAGATACTTGGTATATGTACATATATACACTATAGTATAAGTACATATACACTATAATGTACATGTACATAGATACTGTAGTGTATATGTATACACTGGTATATATATACATATACACTATAGTATATATGTACATATATATTGTAGTGTATATGTACATATAAACTGGTATATATGTACAAGTATTTACCAGTATATATGTACATACTTGTACATATACACCGTAGTGTATATGTACATACATGTAGATATATATGTACATATATACTGTATGTGTATGTATACACATATATGTACATATACACTGTAGTTTATATGTACATATATATACTTGTACATATATACTAGTATATATATTCATATACAAATATACCAATGTATACATATACACTACACTATATATGTATACATGTATATATGTACATATACTGAGTATATATGTACATATAAGTACTTGTACATATATACCAGTATATATGTACATATACATATATACTAGTGTATACATATACACTGTAGTGTATATGTACATATATACCAAGTATATATGTACTCAGTATATATGCACATATAATACTATAGTTTATATGTATATATACTGTAGTAATATATGTAACTAGTGAAATGTTAGTATATATGTACATATACACGGCAATATATGTATATATATACTGTAGTAGTATATATTTATCAAAACATAACTAATTTAATTTATTTATTTTGATTTGATTGACTAGTTTAAATTTTGTACAGATATGGTACTGCATTATTCCCCATACGAAGCTTTTATAAGTGAATGAAATTTTTACTAGACATGATGCACCACGACTAGGACAACTTTTTCGTAGCAAAAAGACGGTGACCGGTAGAACTAGGGAAGAGAAAGCAATATCAATTTAATGGATTGATTATTATGTATGCACTGTATGTATGTATGTAATGAACTTTTATCCTGTAAAATCTAATTGCAAATTTCTTGTGCTTTGTGTTTCCAGGTTCGATTTAATTTCAAACAAACAAAGATAATTTTTGCATCACTGGTTAAGGTATTTGTTTCTCTTTTTTTTGTGTTTATGACAGAATATATAACTGTTTGATGTTCATGCTCCATAATAGGTGTTAATGCTCTGCTTTGATGTAGATACGTGTACATTTATAACTGTATATATGTACAAGTATTTACCTGTATATGTGTATATGTAAATATACACTATAGTATATGTACATATTTATATGTACATATAGATACTTAGTATATGTGCATATATACACTATAGTATATGTACATATAGATACTTAGTATATGTGCATATATACACTGTAGTATATGTACATATAGATACTTAGTATATGTGAACATATACACTGTAGTATATGTACATATAGATACTTAGTATATGTGAACATATACACTGTAGTATATGTACATATACACTATAGTGTATATATACAAACATACTATAGTGTATATGTATACATTGGAATATATATACATATATACTAGTATATATGTACAAATATTTACCAGTATATATGTACATACTTGTATATATATACTATAGTGTATAAGTACATACATGTACATATATATGTACATATATACAATAGTGTATATGTACACACATATATGTACATATACACTATTACTTGTACATATATACTAGTATATATATTTATATACGAATATACCATTCTATACATATGCACCGCACTATATATGTATATACTTATATATGTACATATACATTGTAGTGTATATGTAGATATACTGAGTATATATGTATATATAAATACTTGTACATATATACCAGTATATATGTACATGTACTTATATATTAGTGTATACATATAGACTACAGTATATATGTACATATATATATTGAGTATATATGTGTTCAGTATATATGTACATACAATACTGTAGTTTATATGTACATATACTATAGTAATATATGTAACTAGTAAAATTGCTAGTATATATGTACATATATATACCAGTATATATGTACATATACATATATACCAGTGTATACATATACACTACAATATATATGTATATATATATAATGAGTATATATGTACTCAGTATAAGTACATATAATTCTATCGTTTATATGTACATATATAGCAGTAATATATGTAACTAGTGAAATACTAGTATATATGTGCATATACACTACATTATATATGTACATATATACTACAATATTATATATTTATCAAAACATAACTTTTTTATTTATTTATTTTGATTTGATTGACACATATAAACTTTTAATTATATATGTACATATAACTTTTTAAAATTTCGTATAGATATGGTACCACATTGTTCCCCATATGAAACTTTTATAAGTGAAGCAATTTTTTATTAGACACCTGACGCACCACAACTCGGACAGCTTTGTCACAACAGAAAGATGGTGATCAGATGAGTTGAGGGAGAGAAAGTAACTTTAATGCACAGATAGATTATGCTTTATGCACTGTTGGTGAATAAATTGATGAATATGATGTAATAAAATTTTGTTATGATTTTGTTTGAATTATGTAAAATATTGAATTAGATATAATTTAATAAATGATTTTATTTTTTGTTAATTATAAATTATCATTTATAGTTTATGTTTTTATTCAATTTAATATAAAAATATTAAATTATTTAATTGCATAATTTAAAAAAAAAATAAAATTTTGAAAATAGTTTTGGAATGAAAATAGCTAGGGAATTTTCCATTGCTAATTTAGCTATGGATTTTTCCATTGCTAATTTAGCTATGGATTTTTCCCTTACTAATTTAGCCAGGGATTTTTCCCTTACTATTTTAGCTTGAGAAATTATTATTTTAGCTAGTGATTTTTTAGTATCTAAAAGTTTTTTTGCTAGGGACTAGTTCTCTCACTAATTTTTAGCGACGAGCACTTTAGATTAGGAAAGCTCCAGTCGTTATATCCGTTTAGTGACGAAAACTCTCATTTATGTTGCTAATTTAGCTAGAAAAATTATAATTTTAGCTATGGATATTTCTGTCGCTAAAATTTTTTAGCCAAGGACTCTTTCCCTCTCTAATTTTTAGCGAGGAGCACTTTAGATTGGGAAAGCTTTTGTCGTTAATCCATCGCTATATCCCATTTAGCGTTGGAAACCCCCCATTTAGCTAGGGAATTGTTGTTAGCTATTTGTGATTTTTCTTGTAGTATACCATGCATAAAGGATTGGAAGATTTGAGGTTGGACATCCATGATTGAGACCATGCCGAAACAAGAGTAGAGGAGTTACTGACAAATGATGACTTATGGGACTTTGAAGAAGTTGAGGCTACCACTAGTGTTGTCATTAAATGTTAATACAATGATGATCAATTACATACTTATATGGGTTGACAATGAAATTGAACCATTGAGGTGGTTAAGCTTGCTACATTTTAATTATTATGATTGAGATTGATGTTGTTTATAGTTTATCTTATGTTCGTTGTTATGATTCATGAGTTATGCTTATGACTTTGTGTTTATTTATTTCTAGATTGAATGATGAATAAATAATTGATATATATATTTTTTTGATATTTTTTTGTGATTTATGTGAACTTAATAAATAATAATAATATCGCACTCACAACTCATAAATGTTAATTTAATATTTTAAATTTGTAAAACAAGAATTTATATAATTAATTCACAATTCCAAGACCGAAATGGTGAGTTGAGTCACGAGCACAACTGTGCAAGTCAGTCTCAGACTCGAATTCAAAGTCCTAGCATCCAAGACCTAGCTATGCTAGGTTGTAGGCTAATGTTCTAAGCTAGAAAATTGGGTTTGAACTAGCATGGTCTAGAACCCTCCGACACAACCCGGCCCAAATTTAGACATAATTGGGCAGATGCACCATGTTGGGCCAGCCAAATTTGAATCATATCATGCCAGGTACATCACGGTGGCCCGGTTGGGCCACCTAAAACTGGGTCTTGCCGGCACCAAATGACACAACCTATTTGACACCTCTACTTGCACATATTTTTTTCCGTCAAAAATTTTCTCTTGTATTTCATCTCTTTTCAATCTTTCTTCTTCTCTTCTTTTCATCTCTTCAAATTGATTTTGTATCTCTTCATTCTTCTGTTGTGTCTTCTTAATTTTTCTTTTCAAATTATCTTAAAATTCTTACATCTCCTCTTACAACTACTCATCAAAAAAATTATTATAATTGGAAAAAGAAGGGGAAAAGCTCCAAAAGGGATCTGGATAAAATGTTGATACATGGGTATTAAGACCATATACTCACCATGATTTTGACTCCACTCCAATGGACTGAAGGTAAGTATTTGCAACATCTATCTCTAGAGCATATATACAATAATCTATCAATTGAGAAGCAATGGACACCTTATTCTCCACAGCTTTCTACAATTATTACAATCCAATATAACTCATCAAAATTATATTCAGATAAAAATTAAAACCAGCAAATCAAACTATCAACAACCTTCTAAATATAAAATATAAATTAAGTCATTATAGTTAAGGAGTCCATATATAATAACTCATTAGTAATGTTAATACAAAAATATACTTCACAAGGTAAATTAATTGTTGTGGTTGCCAAAAATTAAATTATTTTATATTTTCTTCTTTAATATATTACAATTTACACAACACACTGAAAGTATAAAATAAAAACTCACATTAATATCATTTTCCCATTTATCTACAAATGATCCATTCTTCTTATTATGTATTTTCTTGAATACCTCAAATAGTATTGGCGGACATATCCCAACTCAACCTCTTGAAAATAAATTAAATTAGCCAATGATGTACATGAAACATTATCTTTAATTTAGTATCATTTGCATTCACAAATTTAAAATCAAAATAAATTAAAAATGACACTTTTACCAAATCTATAGAATGTTGGTAAGTTATTTTGGAAGCTCCAATATGTTTGGAAGGTCCTGGTCTTTCACATACTTTCTATGATCAACAATTTTAAGATACTATTTGGGACAAGGCCTTGAACTCTTCATTATTCTAGTATTCTCACCATTTTATCCAAACATATAGAGGAATACTATTTGACTTTGCATCTTTACCATACTTTTTTATCTATTTTCCAAGCTTGTCATTGTATCTTACACTAGCCACATTTTCCTATGTATCCTTCATAGAGATCAACATAGCATTATTCAATTTATATTTTTTCTATAAAAAACAAATAATAACAACATTACATTGTGATGAATTTTTTTAATAAATTTTAATAATAAAAGAATTTGACATTTTTCTACACCCAAAAAAAAAATACTTTCAAATTCTTCCTAATAATTTTCTTTCATATTTGATGGTATTTTGCTCTATTTTATACAATCCGTAACTAGTTTATCCTTAAAAATATATATGATTGTTTGAGAAGCATAATGAATAAACCTATAAGTAATTTAATATTAGCACAAATATATATATATATATATATAAACAAAAAACATGGATACTTCTATTGCTAAGTTCATGTTTTGTTCATTTATATTATTTATCTAAAACTTAGTAACACAAACATAATTTTAATTCTGAATAATAATGTTGGATCAATATCAAACTCATAGTTGTTAATAAAAATAATAGATTTTAAACAAAGATATTTATTTATAATTGTATTCACAATTTTAATTTATATTAATTACAAAAAAAAAACAAAATCTAATAATGCATGCAGTAGTAAATTTATGTAAGGTAGATACTATTTATTGTCAAGAGTGTGCCGAATAAAGATTTAATCATAACTTTACATGCAAATAATAAATTATGAATATCCAACCATTGTCGATGTTGTAGTAGCAATGCATGTGTCTCATAAGATAGGTGGGATGAGGCTAATAATACCAGCTAGTGCAGAATGAGATGAACACAAAATGTTAGTGGAAGACAATATGTGTGTATCATGATGAGGTGATGCCAACATATCCTTTATACATGTAGGTAAATCAGCACGAGCCGAGAAACTCTAATTTTTTTAAAATTAGGGTTTCGGCATTGCGGCGGCATGATGGCACGACCATGACCCTAATTTTTTTTAAAATTAGGGGTCGGCGGAGCGATGGCGCATGACGAAACCCTAATTTTTTTTAAAATTAGAAGTCGGGGGCGCGAAGGCACGTGTCGAAACCCTAATTTTTTTTAAATAGGGGTTCGGCTGCGCGGCTGCGTGACGGCGCTCGTCGAAACCCTATTTTTTTAATTTAGGGGTTCAGCCCGATCAGGCCTAACCCAGTGGATCGTGCCGCGGGCCAGTGACGAGTTGAATTCCACAAAACCGTGCCGGGTTAGGCATGAAAGCATGGTCAGGCTTGAAAAAAATGGGCGGGCCAGCCCGGCACGTCCCGTTTGACACATCTATCTTCTTCAATATGTGTATCATCATTGTCTAAATAGTTTCTATCTTCACCAATCAATGTTTCAAGCTTATTATCTGCCACAAGATTGATGGATGAATTTCAACAATATATTGTTAAATTTAGGTACACGTGATGGTGTCACTATGACTTCCTTTTCAACAACTTTCATTGTTGATCTAGTTTTTATTTTACAAATAGCCTACTACCCATCAGTATTTCTTCTTATGGTTGGATAAGTGATGTAAAATACTTGTTATTATTGTATCATAAAAATGAATGGATCATACTTGTGATAATATTTCTTATGATGTACATCCATAAGGTTGTATTGATAAAACTATCATCTTAATTGGTAAAGCAAGATACTCCAAGTGTAAATTTTCAATCAATCAACCATGAAAATCAATATTAGATGTAGTAGAGTTAGACCTCTTAATGCATACACTATTATTTATTGTAGCTATATTTAAACCATGTTTCAAAGTCTGAAATTTGTATCCATTTATATAATGTATGGGATACATCTAATATTTATCTCTCTATTTATATATATTTATAAATAGAGATCTAATTATCTCTATTTACAAGATTTTTTATTTGTCTATTACGTATATTTGATGATGGCAATTATACCTAAAAAAGAAAAAAAATAATAAAATCAAACTATAATGTGGGCAATTCCGCTTCCACTATTGTGATTTAGAAGGAGAGGACAACATAGAACAACAAATAATATATATTCCACAACAACAATCCAACCACGATAGAATCAAAAAAAAAGACAAAATAGAAACCACAACATAAACGTATGAAATAACGTAGATCACTAGTCGTTCAACACGACTAGCTACATCCACCAAAAAAGCACTTATGTGTTTACAGATTATAATCAAAATAGATGTCTAGAATATCTTACAGTTTATGTGCAGAAAACTATCATGATAAAAATCACGCAGAGAGGAGAAAGAGATGAATAGTTCCACATCCCAAAAAATAGCAGCCTGAAAACATAAATAAAAACAATTTATATTAAATATAATTTCTCAATTTAATTAACCAGAGTGGTTCGGATCACTTGGACGAGACATGCTCTACTCCAAAAATTCTTCGGCCCACTAATCGATTAATTGGACCTCTATTATTGTGTTGTTGCTATATTCTCGGCCTTTTAATTTTTTCTTTCCTACACTTACATGAAAATATTAAAATAGAAATATTTCGATTATACAAAATAGATAACCAAAACAAATTATATACAACATTATATACTATGACACTTTATTTATTAGAAGAAAAATTAATAAGTTATATACTGATAAATTTCTCAAACCTAAGAAGTAAAATCTTTGTCAAGCTTGACATCAATCGTAGTATCATTAATATGTGATTCTTTTTACATTAATTTCTTAGCATAAAGTTTACAAAAATAAGATTGAAGTTACTTTGAATATTAAAATAGGTATATCATATACCATGATAAAAAAATATCAATGCAAAATCATTATAAATCTTACTCAATATAAGGTTTAACTTCTTCATAGTTCAACAAGATATATGTGTGCACAACATGATATTCTTTATCATCCAAAAAATATCTTGATTTTACTATACCATATTATCAACCCATATAGATGAAAATGGAAATTACATCATCATCTTCTAATCCATCCCTAATACCATAATTATTATTTGGTGATATTTTATAATGTGAAGTATATACTTGTGGCCAAAAGTAGCGTACACAAAATGTTAGATGCTTCTTCATCCAAATAGGTATTTCATATCAATTCTACAACTTTGGTTTTAATTTAAATATTATTTTTCAATTTTCTAAGATATTTTAAAAAAAATGTATTATAATAATATTTATTTGTCATATACATTTAAATTTTTAGAAGATAAAATAAAAATTATATAACCTCTCAAATGTATAGATCCATCTGTATTGCATAGGGCCCACTATCATGGATAAGGTAAGTTAATTGGAAGATGTTCCATTTAGTCAGAGAAGCTATAAAAAAATATGCTAAGTCTACATAAAATTATGGGCATATCATTGTATAATTACTCCATGTCTACCTTTGTTATGATATTACATGTGAGATTCTAAAAAATGATGATTTCAGCCCAAGTCTTCCCAAACATTTCCTTGTAGTAATTCACTAGGTATTAGCGTTTGCATAAATACATGGCAATCCTGAATTTTCATCTCAAATAATATATGCTTCTTTATATCAATACATCTTCCCATATTAGATGCATATCCATCAAGGAACCTGAGGTCAATCAACCATTTACACAAAGCTTCCTTTGCATTCTTGTCAAGAATGTAATAAGTCTTGGAAAATTTATTATTTGATCCATCCTTATGCAACTCTAGACATGAATAGAACTCATTTTAAATCCTCTATTGATTTTTGTCTTTTTTATCCACAACAATCATGATAATATTAAAAATATTATCATAAAAGTTTTTCTCAATGTGCATCACATTTAAGTTGTGTCGAATTATGTTAGTTTTCTAATAAGGAAAATCCAAAATATACATTGTTTCTTCCAACCATAGTGCAAATTCTTCAAATCTTGCACATTAATGCAATCATCATCAATTTCTATCATGTTTTTGAAGCAATATCTTTCAATTACCTCTAATATTTTGGCACCTGGCATCAAAAGTGATACACCTTTTAAAACTAAATGGCCTTTCCTAAATGTCCTTATATTTCTCTGAAATAAATGTTTCATGGATAAAAACTTATGATATTTATCAAACAACGAAGTCTTTCTACCTTTACTTTGTGAAATTGCATCAGAGTTATCCATGTAGTAAGGAAAAGCTAATTTTATTGTAATACTCCATCATTACAATATTGAATATGATAGAAAATCACTTATAATCCATATAAGTGAATCTCACATTTGGAAGTTCTACTTTCTAAATATATCATATGTTTCCTCACCTATCTACCAAAAATGTTTTAACTTCATAATAAGGGGTTATAGAAAAACATTCAACTTATCTTTTGGGTTTTTTGGATCAGGCACAATAACATACAAAAATATATACTCACCTTTCATACAAACACAATGATGATAAATTATATGATATAATAATCATGGGTTCTAAAGAGCATTGCTTTATTTGTCCAAATAACTACAATCCATCAATGCACAACCTTAATCTAATATTTCAACCTCATCTACAAAAGATGGATGAATATGAAATTATTTCCAAGATAGAGAATCTGAGAAATATTGTATCTTACCTTATTCAGTAGTATACTCTTTGTACAAACTCATGTCATTAGTAGTGGCTACATATGCAAACTTTTCAAACGATGAGTCAATGGGAAGTAATACATCTTTTTATGAATAACAATTATTTCAGCCTTTTACATGCAATATGTCATTTTACCGAGGATAGTTACAAAAATTACAAGTAATTACTTCATTGTCATCGCCCCAATAAATCATGCATTCATTAATACATCAATGTATTGTTTTTATAGGCAAACCCAAACCTCGTATTAATTTCTTTGTACTGTAAAAGCTATTTATCGTGATGTTATTCTTTGGCAATAATTCATATTACAACTTGCAAATTTCATCAAAATATCTTTCTGAAAAAAGATGTTTTGCCTTTATATTTAATAGTTTAGCCACAACAGATAACTTTAAGTGTCCATATGGATTACCTATTCAAACCTCTCCTTGTGATATTTTGAATATTTCATAAAATTTTTTTGTCACTGATTTTGAGATATCATCAATGATATCTGGATTGAAAGAAGAACCAATAACATGCTTTAATATGGCTTCACATGCATTGTTGGGATGAGAATACTCCATTGAAATATTTGAGTCAACACTTCTAGGCACATAATACTTTGTTGTTTGTGGCACAAATCTTTTTTTCATGTTTATACCAAACATAATTGTCTCAAACAAATCTATTTTTTTGCAAAATGGAATCTTATAGTGTCCACATCTTTAAACTCTAATTTTGACATTTATAGTCATTACATACACATCTTATTTTTATTTCATCCATTAATTGAGAATACTTTTCAGCAAAACCAACAAACTCTTCAATTCCAACTACAAACTCATCAATCATAAACTTATCTCTTGGCCTGAAATTCATCCATTCATTATCGATTCATATAATATGTTGTATTCTTGTTAAATATAATGCAAATGTATATTTAATAATTATAATATAGATAATAATTTATTTGTGCTAAAGTTATAGTAACTGATTTACTAAAGGTACAATAAAATAAATGACACCTTTCTTTATTTAATATTTAAAAAATAAAATTCCATGTCACATATGGTATATGACTATTTATACTACATACTTCATATATATTATTAAATATTCCTAATAATTTATTAATGTTTTCTATCGATTGTTGATTTATTTTTATTATTTTTTTAATGAAAAATTTAAATGCATTAACGTTAAGAATTTTTTTAATATTTCTATTATTAAATGCAGTTGTCTAATTAGTTAGTACTAATTATTAATTCAGAAATCAAGAATTGTGACATTGTAATTTTTATCTATTAATGCAATTTCATCCTATATAGATTAATTTAAAATATTTTATTTTATGTAAATGGAAAAATTATAAGTCATCTTTTTAAAAATATCTAAGACATTTAAATAACCCACATTATCTAATTTTAATACAAAATTAATTAATAATAAAAGTAACTACCCATTTTTTTATTTGATTAATGTAATTTCATAAATATATTACTATATCTTTATTACAAAAAAAATCTCTATTTACATTTTATAATTCATAAAAATGTTTGTGTCATGTGTTAACAGAATAAAAAATATTATATGACATGATCGTCAATGGATGAATGTAAGATTGGAAGATAGATTTTTAACTAAAGAGTTTTTAGAGGGGATAGATGAGTTTATTAATTTGCTAAAAAATATCTTGAATTTATGGATAAAATGAAAATAAAATGATCATGTAATGACCATAAATATCAAAATCAGAGTTTCCAAGATGTGGACACGTTATAATATCATCTTGCAAAAATTGATTTGTTAGAGATTATTATGTTTGGTATAAACATGAAGAATTAGTTGTGCCACAAATAACTTAGAATTTTATATATATAGAAGTGATGATTTAAATATTACAATGAAATATGCTAATCCCAATGATGCATGTGAACCAATGTTGAAAAAATGTTATAGCTCATTCTTAACTCTAGATGTCGATTACAATATCATAATATCATTAGTAAAACAATTTTATGAAATATTAAATGCTTTAGAAGAAGAAGTTTGATCAGGTAATCCGTATGGCCACTTAAAGTTATTTGTGGTGGCTATACTCTTGAATTTAAAGGTGAAACATCATTTTTCAAAGAGATGTTATGATGAAATATGTTAGTTATTATCTAAATTATTATGAAAGAATAACATTCTGACAGATAGTTTTTATAGCACAAAAAAGTTATTATGAGATTTCAATTTGCCTGTTGAAAAAATAGATTATTACATTAATGGCTGCATGATTTATTAGGGCATAGGGAGTGAAGTAATTACATGTAATTTTCATAACTATCCTTGGTACAAAAGAAAGACCACATATAAATGGTAGAAAACAAATATTTCTCATAAGAAGATTTATTATTTTTCGTTGACTTCTCATTTGCAAAGATTATTTGCATATAATGACAAAACTAATGTCATGAGTTGACATAATGAGCATATATTTGAAGATGGTGTGATGCAGCATTACTCAGATTCTCCTTCTTGGAAACATTTTGATGATTGTCATCCATCTTTTTTAGATGAAAGTCTAAATGTTAGATTAGGGCTATGCACAGACAAATTTTAGTCATTTGGACAAATAGAGAAACAATACTCTTCAATGCCGGTTATTGGTACACCTTATAATTTACCACAATGAATGTGCATATAAAATGAATATATATTTTTGTGCATTATCATTCTCGGTCTGAAAAATCCAAAAGACAAATTGGATGTTTTTTTGTACCCCTCATAGCAGAGCTCAAAGATTTGTGGGAGGTTAGTGTTGAAACATATGATATATCTAGAAAGTAGAACTTGAAATTGCAAGCATCACTTATGTGGACTATAAGTGACTTTCTTATATATTCAATGTTATCATTATGGAATACTACAGAGAAATTATCTTGTCCTTATTATATGAAGGACTTAGATGTATTTTATCTAAACAAAGAAAGAAAGACTTCTTAGTTTGATAACTACCATAAGTTCTTACATGTGGAACATCTATTTTGGATGAATTTTGATGTATTTAGGAAAGACCATAAAGTCATAAAAGGTGCACCACCTTTTCGGTCAAGTGATGAAATTGTAGACATAATTGAAAGATATGGGTTCAAAAATATTATGGATGTTGATGCAGATTACATTAATGAACAAATTTCAAAAAATCATCAATGTGGTTGGAAGAAAAGAAGTATCTTTTGGGATTTACCTAATTGGAAAACCAACTTAGTTTGGCACAAATTGAGATGTGATGCATATTGAGAATAATCTTTTTGATAATATTTGTAATACTATCATGAATGTTGAAGGAAAAATAAAAGACAATGCTAAATCAAGAAAGAATTGAAAAGAGTTCTATTCACAATTTGAGTTACATCGGGATGAATCATTAAAAATATTTTCTAAGCCTTGTTAAAGTGTTGACAAGGATGAAAAAAAAGTTTTGTGCAAATAACTGATGGAGCCAAGGTTCCCTCACTAAATGTATCTAACATGCTAAGATGTGTTGATATGAAAAAGCATAAGCTATCTAGGATGAAAAGTCATAACTGACATGTGTTCATGCATAGGTTAATATCCAAAGCATTTTGTGAATGACTTCTACAAAATATTTGGGAAACATTGATTGATATAAGTATTTTTTTAAGAATCTCACTTGTAATGTCATAAGAAAGAAAGAAATGGAGTAATTACAAAATAACATTCATATTATTTTATGCAGACTTGAGCATATTTTTCCTCCTAGATTCTCTGACTCCATGTAATAGCTTTTAGTCCACTTTTTTTATGTATCCATGATAGCAGGCCATGCGCAATACAGATGAATGTATCTATTTGAGAGGTTATATATTTTTTATTTGTTAATCTAAAATTTAAAATGTATCTGATGAATATTTATTTTTCTAATATATATCTATTTCGGATATCTATTTTTTACATACAACTTTTGGCCATAATTGTATAATCTACATAACAAATTATCACCAAATAATATATATAGTATAAAAGATGAATCAGAAAAAAATTGATATGGTTCCTATTTTTAGACATGCGAGTCGATCATATGGTAAAGCAATATCAATTTTTTTTGGATGACCATGAGTATATTGCTACATACACATACATTTTGTTGAACATAAAGAAGTTATACCTTATATTAAGTAAGATTTACAATAATTATATATTCTCATTTCTTTTTCATTGTATGTAATATAGCTTTTAATAATTCAATATACATTCAATTTTGTTTTTGAAGATTTTATGCTAAGGAATTAAGGCACAAATTTTGCAAAAGGACCTTGCTAAATTTCACAATTTTCCCAAATATTGCAATTTTTTTTGAAAATTTTATTAATATATATGATATAGACAAATGAAGGATCTTGTAAAAAAATATTTTGAAGTTTACAAATGTATCACATATATTATGTAAATGGATACAAATTTCATACTTTAAAATATAGTCCAAATAGAGTTGCAATGGGCAGTGGTATTTGCATCAATAGGTCTAACTATACTACATCTAATATTGATTTTCATGGTCGACTAATTGAAATTCTACATGTAGAGTATTCTGCTTTACCAACTAAGAGGATGATTCTTTTTAAGTCGGAATTGCTTGATCCTATTCCAACTATGGGTACTATACTTCGTCATCAATACAAATTTATTGATGTGGACAATAAGAAATATTATCTTAAGTATGAGCCATGTATTCTTGTGGCACAAGCTAAATAAGTGTGTTACACTACTGATCCAGCCACAAAAAAAAATTTATATCATTAGTGGGCAATATGTAAATTAAAATTTATATTAGCTATGGAAGTTGTTGAAAATAATGTTATTATCACTCCATTGTGTGTATCAGCATTTCAAAAGAATAATTGTTGAACATCATTCAACTGTTCATGGGGTAAATGATGGACTTCAACATTTCTTGGTTAAGGTGGGAACTATTTGGACATTGATGATGACCACGTTGAAGAAGATAATGAGGAGGAATTAATTGCTGAATCAGATGACAATGAGATTATAGATAGAGACGCTTTGTTAGAAATTTTTAAATATGACTAGAAATTTATTGACTGTCTTGTTATTTTTTATTTGCTTTTTTGAATGTCAATGTGTTTATCATTATATTTTGTTAATATGATATTTTCATAATATGTTTTTATTGTCTTTGTATATTTCAATATTTATAAAGCTTGATTTAGATTTGAGAGGTAACAATTAAAGTGGTCGAGAATCTCAATATATGGGTAGGGGTAGAAAAAGTCAACTAATTGTTTATGGAGGAGGAAAATATGTATTAATTGATGATAGCAATAAAAAAAATATTTCAACATTCTCCTACATGTACGAAGAAAACTTTAGCATCACCTCATCATGATATACATGAATTGACTACCATAGCTATTCCAACTTCATCTCATTTTGTACTGAAAGGTATTGATAGCTCTTTCTAACCTATCTTATGAGGCCCATTCATTAGTACTACATCATCAACACTGACAGGATATTCACAATCTATAATTTACATGCCAATTTATGAGAAAATCTTTATTTGACCCATAATTTACAATAACAAGTATATAGCTTTCTTACATTTACTACATGCATTCATTATTTTATTTTCATTTCAAATAAAATATAAAATAAAATGTGAATGAAATTATAAATATATTATAATATTTGAAATTTGGTAATTTAAACTAATAACAAAGTATGATATTGCTACTTATCAAACTTTACCATTTAGAATTAAAAATAATATTTGTGTTACAAATTTTTGGAAAATAAATATAAATGAATAAAATATTAACTTAGTGGTAAAAAATTAGTATATTTTGTTTATATGTATTAGTACGTACTGATGTTAAATTGTCTATAGGTTTATTCCTTCTACTTTTCATACAATCAAGAAGAAATTTAATGAGAAATCAATTGTGAAGGGTATAAAATGGAGCAAAGTGCTCCCAAGTTTGAAAAAATTTTATAGGGAAGAATTTGAGATATGATTTTCATACATTTACTTATTTTCAATTTGGTCTAATATGATTTACTCTTAAAATAAATGCATTATAATGTATTATTATTTTATTTGATTTTTGCAAAAAAAAAAGTACAAATAGAATAGTGTTTTGGTGGTCTTGGTGAATGATTCATGAAAATATGTGGCAAGTGTGAGATACAATGACAAGCTAGGTAAAAGGAGAAAAATGTATGGTAAAGATGCAAACCCTAATAGTGTCTCCTTAGTATTAAAATAAAGTTGTGGGAATAATAGAATAGTGAGGACTTCAAGGCCTTGTCCCAGATGGCCTCACACAATCATCATCCAAAGAAAGCAGGTGAAGGATTAGAACCTTCAAAGAAAGATTGGAGGTTCAAAGGTGACCTACCAACTTTCAATAGATTTGGTATAATTATCTTTTATTTTTTGTTATTATTTATATTTCTTTAATGCAAAGGATAATATATGTGTGATAGTGTATGATGTACCTAATAATAACTATTTATGTATTTTTATGAGGCTGAGTTTAGATGTCCACCAACATCATTTGATATATTCAAGTGAATATAGAAGAAGAATGATGGATCATTTATGGGCAAGCATCAAATGATATTAATGTGAGTTTTTCATTTCATATGTAAATTACAATTAATAAAAGAAAAAAATGTTAAAAATTGATTATTTGGCATTCACTATAAAAAATTTGCAAACTCAAGTGTATCAATTTACTGTAACTAATGAGTTATTATGTATGGACTCATTAAATATAATGACTAACTTTTTTTTTATGTTATTTTTTTTTGTAGGAAGATGACAGTTTCTTTTGCTGGCATAAGTTTTATTTGAATATATTAATGCTGAGTAAAGTTGTATTTTAATAATTATAGAAATTTATGAAGAATATGATTGTAATTACTTCACAATTGACAAATCCATCTATAAAAGCACCAAAGATTATTGTTGTGCATATTTACCTTCAAGCTGTTGGAGTGGAGCCAAAAAAAATGAAGAGTGTACGATCTTGGTACCCATACCCATGCATCTACATTTTATCCAGTTTCTATTTGGAGTTCTTTATCATCATCTTCCAATTATATTAACATATTTGCTGAGAGGTTGCACAAGAAGATGCGGGAAATTTAGGATACTTCACAAAGAAAAAATGAGGAGTTGCAACAAATGAATGAAGAGATGCAATAAAGGATTGAAGAAATGAAAAAAATGAGAGGCTAACAAAATGAAAAGAGAGGAGGAGAGAATGAAAAGAGAGGATAAATGCAACAGAAGATTTCAAAGATGGAGAAAATAATGTGAAAGTTAGTAGAGGCATCATCTATTTTTTTATCATAATGAAGTGGATCCATCTAGAACTCCAAGGATATTACTTATTAGGACAAGGACTCATAGTTATCAGTGATGTAATGTTATTAATTTTTTGCAATGAATGTTTGTGTTGTGAAATTATGGTTTTTGTGTTATTATTTTTTTATTAAGTTATGAATTGTGTATTATATTTTATGGATATTTATATTTGTTATCTGATATGTTATTCTATAGTAAATATTATGTGAATGTCATTTGATGAATAATATTTGGATGTACTTATTTGATTGTAGGTTATATGATTTCCATATGTATTTGTTTATTGTATACAACATACAAAAACTACAGAAATGGGATAGGTTCCTATTTTAGACAATAAAAATGAAAAAGGAAATTTCTAAGTTCATTTCTAATATAGAAATAGATGCATGTTTTCTATGTTATTCCATCGCTCATTTAAGAATAGATAATACATTTTTATTTTTGTTCCTTCGCTAATTTAGCAATGGGATCCAAGATCCCATTGCCATCGCTGATTTTAGTAACGGAAAAAATCCGTCAATATTTTTAGAAATCTTCTAGCGTTATCCATTTCTAAAATTTAGAAAAGAATATTTTAGAAATGGAAAGAATATGTTTCTAATTACATCAATATTTGAACATTGTGATGAAATTAGAAATAGAATAGGGCATTTTTGATTCCGTCTTTTCTTATTTTGTGTGTGTGTGTGTGTGTATGAAATAATACTAACATATGTAACACCCAAATAAAAGTGGACAATTATAACACACACACACACACACACCCACCCACACAGAATAATATTCACATATGTATTACCCAAATGAAAAGTGGATTATAATAACAAATATATATATATATAAAATCACGTGTAACACAAAAATAAAATGTGGATTGTAATAACAAAAAAAAATATATATATATGTTATTACAATCCACATTTTATTTTTGTGTTACACATGTGATTATATATATATATATATATTCACATATGTAACACCAAAATGAGAAGTGGATTGTAATAACAAATAAATAAATAAATAAATAAATAAATATATATATATATATTCACATATGTAACAACAAAATGAAAAGTGGATTGTAATAACAAATAAATAAATAAATAAATATATATATATTTGTCATTGCGTATCTTAATCAATGATTAATAAGGAGTCAAAGTGATTTTTCGTAGTGTGTGTGAGCGCGCACGTGCGCACGCGAGCATGCTACATGTAATGAGAAATTAAAATTGTGTACCTCAATGAATGATGAACGGGGCGAGGAACACAACCATGGAGGAGTACAACATCAATTAGGTTGATGGGGGCGATGAAGGTTTGTGCTTAATTTAACCAAAACCTAAATTGAGTTTCGAATCAACGAATTGTTCTTCAAAAAATATTCATTAAGATCAATTAGTGACAGAATAAGTTTCCATTTCAAAAATAACATTAGAATTCAGTTCCATCAGCAAATTTTGAAATAGATTTGTCATTCGTTTTTGAACTAATTGAAATGGAATTCAATTCCATCATAATTTTAAATAAGTTATTATTTTCAATAACAAATACATATAGAAACAGAATTTTCCATCAGTAACTACAATGCAACTTTATCTTCCAATGTCCTTGCATGATAATACCGACAAAAGTATAACCGTTTCAATTTATATTTCTAATTCTATTTTTAATTCTATTTCTAATTCCATTTTAATTTTATGTAAAATTATTTGCATATTCAAATAGAGGTAGATTATTATTCTATTTCTAAAATTTGTAGCAATATTTCCTTTCCGTTTATAAATTTTGTGGTAGTATTTTCTTTCCATTTCTAATTTATTTCTATTCCATTTTTAATTTTAGAAACAGAATTGAGAGTCTCTATTTTCTATTTATACTTTGTCATTTTCTTATTGTGTGTGTGTCCACACACTACTGTACACCCACACATGCTCACAGACATACCTATAGACATAATGTAATTTCAAAGTAACACATGAAACTATCACACACACACACACACACACACACACATGTCTATGTGTATGTGTGTGTGTGTGTGTGTTTGTATGTGTGTGTGTGTGTGGCTGTTTGTTTGTGTATTTATGAAAATGTATTATAAATTTTCTGAATTTGAAAATTTAATTAAAATAAAATATTATAAATTATTTATATTAAAAAAATATATATGTACACACACACACACACACACACACATGTATGTATAAGTATGTATGTTTGTGTATATATGTAAATGTAATTAAAAGTTTTGGATTTTGAAAAATGTATTTAAAATAAATTATTGTACACTATTTATATTAAAAACAAATATATTTATATTTGTGTGTGTGTGTGTGAAAATGTATTAAACATTTTTGATTATGAAAATTTAATTAAAATATAATATTGTAAATCATTTATATTAAAAAAAAACACATACACACACACAAATATCCATGTGTTTATTATTTGCATATATATATATAAATAATTATATTCATGTATTTTGAAAAATACTTATCTATAAATTGTATTGTTTCAATATAAATATAAATATAAATATATATATAAAATGTAAGTATAAGTTATATAAATACGTAAACATGCATTGATAATAATGTATACATACATGTAAACGTATTCATATATGGGTATGTAAATTAGGTATTCTCTAAGTAATTATGTAATTTTTACTTATGTCAAATATTATAACATATTTTTTAATTATTTTTACTAATTCATAATTGACATAACTAACATAAAATTTATAAAAATTGTAGATTTATTTTACATATTGAAAGGAGATGGATAGTGAGATATTTTTCTTTATTCATGGTGGAGATTTGATCAAAAATAATGATGGGTCAAATAAATATAAGGTTGGCCATATGAAATCTATTATTCTTCATCACAATATCACATTTCACTCACTTGTTGATCAGATATGTGTTGAAATGAGCAGTGTTAAATTCATTCGCCATTTATTTCATTGTGAAATTTGATCTTTCTTGTATGCTGCCACTCAAAGATGATTCATCTATAGAAAATATGATATATTTTAATGAAATGTTTTGTTGTATATATCTAATCCCAATTGCTACTGCAAATGAAGAAGTCTTTTAAATAACAATGTACTATGTTATATATTTGCATGAATGTCATAACAATATTTGATGTTGATGTTATATTCAAAAAATATTTATTATTAAATTCATATGATTTTCATGTATATATATCCCAGTTGGTCTCTTTCTACACATTGTGAAAGTGCATGTGTCATTATATCTACACATAGGCAATCAGATACATTTATTAATTATCATGGTTTTTCATCAAGATGTGCTGAAGTATATGATTCTATACTTGAGATAACTCAATATGATAATACTATTATGTTCTTGGTCCAAACATTTTTGATTGAAAGTAAATTTCATGATGCAATTTACTTAATGTCTTTAGCTAGAAGATTTAAATATAAATTTATAAGGAATTGCCTAAGACACATGATTGTAATATGCAATATCATTGTTTGTCCTTGAAAAATTACTTTTCTAGCAATTGGAAATTTTAAAATTGTTCAAGTATAACATTCATAGTTATTCTTTGGAGGATATTATTGTATATGTGCTTGTTTTTCTACATAGTAGATCTTTAGTTATCATTGATAATGTTATCTAATCTACTCCAAATTATCAACTAGGGAAAATATGTAAGGATTTTATTCAAAATCATGGATTGAATATTTCTTAAAATCAAGCATTATCCATCGCTGATTTTATTCAAAATCATTGATAATGTAAGGATTTTAAAATTGCCATCGCTGATTTTAGTAACGGAAAAAATCCGTCAATATTTTTAGAAATCTTCTAGCGTTATCCATTTCTAAAATTTAGAAAAGAATATTTTAGAAATGGAAAGAATATGTTTCTAATTACATCAATATTTGAACATTGTGATGAAATTAGAAATAGAATAGGGCATTTTTGATTCCGTCTTTTCTTATTTTGTGTGTGTGTGTGTGTGTATGAAATAATACTAACATATGTAACACCCAAATAAAAGTGGACAATTATAACACACACACACACACACACCCACCCACACAGAATAATATTCACATATGTATTACCCAAATGAAAAGTGGATTATAATAACAAATATATATATATATAAAATCACGTGTAACACAAAAATAAAATGTGGATTGTAATAACAAAAAAATATATATATATATGTTATTACAATCCACATTTTATTTTTGTGTTACACATGTGATTATATATATATATATATATTCACATATGTAACACCAAAATGAGAAGTGGATTGTAATAACAAATAAATAAATAAATAAATAAATAAATATATATATATATATTCACATATGTAACAACAAAATGAAAAGTGGATTGTAATAACAAATAAATAAATAAATAAATATATATATATTTGTCATTGCGTATCTTAATCAATGATTAATAAGGAGTCAAAGTGATTTTTCGTAGTGTGTGTGAGCGCGCACGTGCGCACGCGAGCATGCTACATGTAATGAGAAATTAAAATTGTGTACCTCAATGAATGATGAACGGGGCGAGGAACACAACCATGGAGGAGTACAACATCAATTAGGTTGATGGGGGCGATGAAGGTTTGTGCTTAATTTAACCAAAACCTAAATTGAGTTTCGAATCAACGAATTGTTCTTCAAAAAATATTCATTAAGATCAATTAGTGACAGAATAAGTTTCCATTTCAAAAATAACATTAGAATTCAGTTCCATCAGCAAATTTTGAAATAGATTTGTCATTCGTTTTTGAACTAATTGAAATGGAATTCAATTCCATCATAATTTTAAATAAGTTATTATTTTCAATAACAAATACATATAGAAACAGAATTTTCCATCAGTAACTACAATGCAACTTTATCTTCCAATGTCCTTGCATGATAATACCGACAAAAGTATAACCGTTTCAATTTATATTTCTAATTCTATTTCTAATTCTATTTCTAATTCCATTTTAATTTTATGTAAAATTATTTGCATATTCAAATAGAGGTAGATTATTATTCTATTTCTAAAATTTGTAGCAATATTTCCTTTCCGTTTATAAATTTTGTGGTAGTATTTTCTTTCCATTTCTAATTTATTTCTATTCCATTTTTAATTTTAGAAACAGAATTGAGAGTCTCTATTTTCTATTTATACTTTGTCATTTTCTTATTGTGTGTGTGTCCACACACTACTGTACACCCACACATGCTCACAGACATACCTATAGACATAATGTAATTTCAAAGTAACACATGAAACTATCACACACACACACACACACACACATGTCTATGTGTATGTGTGTGTGTGTGTGTGTTTGTATGTGTGTGTGTGTGTGGCTGTTTGTTTGTGTATTTATGAAAATGTATTATAAATTTTCTGAATTTGAAAATTTAATTAAAATAAAATATTATAAATTATTTATATTAAAAAAATATATATGTACACACACACACACACACACATGTATGTATAAGTATGTATGTTTGTGTATATATGTAAATGTAATTAAAAGTTTTGGATTTTGAAAAATGTATTTAAAATAAATTATTGTACACTATTTATATTAAAAACAAATATATTTATATTTGTGTGTGTGTGTGTGAAAATGTATTAAACATTTTTGATTATGAAAATTTAATTAAAATATAATATTGTAAATCATTTATATTAAAAAAAAACACATACACACACACAAATATCCATGTGTTTATTATTTGCATATATATATATAAATAATTATATTCATGTATTTTGAAAAATACTTATCTATAAATTGTATTGTTTCAATATAAATATAAATATAAATATATATATAAAATGTAAGTATAAGTTATATAAATACGTAAACATGCATTGATAATAATGTATACATACATGTAAACGTATTCATATATGGGTATGTAAATTAGGTATTCTCTAAGTAATTATGTAATTTTTACTTATGTCAAATATTATAACATATTTTTTAATTATTTTTACTAATTCATAATTGACATAACTAACATAAAATTTATAAAAATTGTAGATTTATTTTACATATTGAAAGGAGATGGATAGTGAGATATTTTTCTTTATTCATGGTGGAGATTTGATCAAAAATAATGATGGGTCAAATAAATATAAGGTTGGCCATATCAAATCTATTATTCTTCATCACAATATCACATTTCACTCACTTGTTGATCAGATATGTGTTGAAATGAGCAGTGTTAAATTCATTCGCCATTTATTTCATTGTGAAATTTGATCTTTCTTGTATGCTGCCACTCAAAGATGATTCATCTATAGAAAATATGATATATTTTAATGAAATGTTTTGTTGTATATATCTAATCCCAATTGCTACTGCAAATGAAGAAGTCTTTTAAATAACAATGTACTATGTTATATATTTGCATGAATGTCATAACAATATTTGATGTTGATGTTATATTCAAAAAATATTTATTATTAAATTCATATGATTTTCATGTATATATATCCCAGTTGGTCTCTTTCTACACATTGTGAAAGTGCATGTGTCATTATATCTACACATAGGCAATCAGATACATTTATTAATTATCATGGTTTTTCATCAAGATGTGCTGAAGTATATGATTCTATACTTGAGATAACTCAATATGATAATACTATTATGTTCTTGGTCCAAACATTTTTGATTGAAAGTAAATTTCATGATGCAATTTACTTAATGTCTTTAGCTAGAAGATTTAAATATAAATTTATAAGGAATTGCCTAAGACACATGATTGTAATATGCAATATCATTGTTTGTCCTTGAAAAATTACTTTTCTAGCAATTGGAAATTTTAAAATTGTTCAAGTATAACATTCATAGTTATTCTTTGGAGGATATTATTGTATATGTGCTTGTTTTTCTACATAGTAGATCTTTAGTTATCATTGATAATGTTATCTAATCTACTCCAAATTATCAACTAGGGAAAATATGTAAGGATTTTATTCAAAATCATGGATTGAATATTTCTTAAAATCAAGCATTGTATGTAAAGGAGAAGGTGAAAGAACATATATTAGGAGTTTCATACAATTATTATAAATTGTTACCTTGGATGTGTGAGCGTATTTCTGAAACGAACCCCAGGGGTATTTTGAAATACACTAATTCTGAAGATGGGCATTTGAGCAACTTTTTATAGAGTATTTCATATGTATTCAAGATTTTGTTATGGGTTGTCAGCCAATTATTATTATCGACTCATCTCATATGGGCCCTTAGGGTGTAATTCTTTTCTCTACAACAACATATGATACCAATAATTTGATATTTCCTTTAGCTTTTAGGGTGATGAGTTCGGAGAATTATGATAATTGGTTTTAGTTTCTAGAAAATCTAAATACAGTTATTCATGATAGAGATGTTGTTATATCTGATAGACATCCATCTCTTTTTCTTGTATTTCCATAGATATTTAGTGTTGAAAATCATTCATATTATTATAATCATTTAAAAGAGAATTTCAATAATTGTTTGAGGAAACAAAATACTTAAGGGAGGAATGGGAAGAAGAATGCTCTCAATTGACTAGATAGTATTGCATATGCAAGGTTTGATTATGATTATGATATATGTTTGACAAAACTTAGAAAGTTTAATGAAAATTTAGCAACTTGGGTTGAATCAAATGAATCAGAATATTGGGCCATATCAAATTTCTGTAAAAAATATGGGATAAAATAACAATATCCAATTTGTAATTTTTTAACGGAGCATATGACAAAGTTAGGTGCAATGTTGGTTAAGCATAAGGAAGAGACAATTGGTTGGAAAGAAAATATTAGCCTCAAAATTAAAGATCATGTAATATCCAATATTTCCAAAGAAAAATAATTAGAAGTTTTCCAATTCATGAATGATATTTTTGGAGTTTTCATTGTGTTGGCTTACATTAATATTGAAATTATTAATGGGAAGTGTACTTGTAGAGGTTGGAAAATGTTAGGTATCACATGGGAGCATGCATGTGTGATATTACTATCAATAGGTCAATCCATGATTTATTTTGTTGATGAATGGTATAAATTTGCAAAGCAAGTTTAAAATATTCAACAGCTTTTTCAGGTATATAGATACATGATATGCCATCAGTTTGTGATGATGGTATAGTATGTGATATTTTGGGTAGAATTTACTTCTCTTTACTTCCTCCTAAGTCCAAACATCCACCTGGAAGACCACAAAAAAATGTCTTGAAACATTCAAATGATAAACAAACAGATAGTATATTGTTTAAGATGTAGGAAGGAAGGACACAATATAAAGACTTGCAACATTTCAATGGTTTGATGCATTTTTTTTTCATTGTTGTCTTTTGATTTGTCATATTTAACATTTTTATAACTTTTTATTTGGTTAAACATATCTTTATTGGATATTATTTTACTTTAATATCATTCATATAAGTTTTTTTTGAATATCGTATAAAGCATTCATATGTATCCATTAAGGGTGTTCGTGGGTCGATTTGGATTGGTTTGAACATAATATTCAATCCAAACCTATGACATAGGTTTGAAAAAATTGCAATCCTATCCAAACTGTTCAAAGTACTCAAACCAACCAAACCTAATATTGGGTTTAGTTTGGTTTGTAATTTGAATCATGGTTTGAACTCAATTTATGTATTTTAAAGAAATCATTATGAACAAAATAGTCTAAATTATTTTTCATAAACTTAAAATGAAATTTCTTCAATTAAATATTAAACAAACATGATAAGAACAATAATTTAAAATACCTAATAAAATTTAATACTACATATTCTCTTAAACATTTAAACAAACTGTCAAAAAAAATTTAAATTTTAGACAACTCAACAAACATAAAAAAAAAGGTTCACATTTCAAAGTTTCACATATATCCTCTTCCATCGGATATTCTTCCATAATTTTAATTATTTCTCTAATTTCTAACAAAATATATAACAAAGAAGATAAGTTAGTCATTTTATATATCATACAAATAAAAAATTATCAAATTAAAAGATTTACGTATACTACATTTTTTAATTTCTTCATACTTTTCAATCTCATCTAAAATTTCTCACAAATTGATTATGGCATCTTTCTTCAATCAATTTTGAGAAAAATTAAAGTGCATCTATTATTTTAAAAGATAATGAACTCCTAAATACATCAAGTATGCGCCCACTTGTACTAAAAGCAGATTCAGAAATGACGATTGAAATAAGAATTATATTATATCTCTTGTCATTTTGGACAGAATAAAACATTAACATGTGTGCATAATACATATTCTTTAGTGGTTGAATTAATGATCACTAAATGAAAAAGGTGGTTTTATGTATATTGAATAAAGTTTTAATTTTAATGATGAGCGAGGGTCAATTTGGGTTGGTTTGGTTTAATTGATTTTCAACCTTGAATCACAAACCAAACTGACATGTTAGTTTTTTACAAAATTTAAAACTATTCCAACCCTATGAACCTTAAAAACCACAGTTTTAGTTTGGTTTGGTTTGGTTTAGTTGGTTTCGATGATTTTTATAATTTGTGAACACCCCTAGTATCCATATATTTTAGGAGCTTAAATATAAGTTTGCCATCTTTTCAATGTTTTTTTATTATATTTTTCAAATAAATTATTATGATGTATAATTGTTAAAGGTTTGTATTTTTGTATCACTTAATATAATGTATATATAATTCATTTTTTATAAAATTTTCATTGGTTGAAATATTTTTTGTAAATTTCAAAATGAAATATAGTATGTTTGTGTAAAATATATTTTTTAAAAAATTGCTACAATATCCATGTGATATATTTTGTATTTACAAAAATGAATCTTTAAAAATAAAATACATTTACATAATAATATTTGCACATCATTTAATTATATGCAATATATTATGTTTTATCATAAATAAAAAATATTTTGAATTTTATTATTAATTACAAAAAATTAAATGATCAAGTATTTATTTTGAAAATAATTTTAAAAATAATTATTTAAGAAAACAATTATATATATATATATATATGTTTATTTATTTATTTTCAATATAATAAAACAAAATAATTTGTAGAACTTGTTTGAACATAATTAAATAATTAATATATTTTTTTCAAAACTTTAAAGGCAAGTATTTATATACACTAAATTATATTTGTTTGAATATTTTATTTTGAATATTTTAGTTTGAAAATAACTTATTAATAACAATAAATCATAATCAAAAATTTATCTTAACATTATTATTTTAACACAATTTAAAAAAAAACAAAAATAATATTATCTATTTATCACTTACATTTTTATTTTCGACATAATTGTAAAAACAAAATGTATGATATTTTCATATATACATATATGAATTTTAATCATATATTCATTTTCAACATAATTGAAAAAACAAAATTCATCAAAAACATTTAATTACATTTGCGCACACACACACGCACACACACACACACACATTGTGTGTGTGTGTGTGCGTGCTTGTTTTTTATATAAATGATGTACAATATTTTATTTTAATTACAAAGTTTCCAAAATCAAAAAATTGTAAATACATTTTCATACACACACGCGCACACAACTCACACACACGCACACATATTTTCTATATATATATATATATATATATATATATATATATATTATTTTTATTTATTAATTTATTTATATTTATTATTTATTTTTAATATAAACAATTTACGATATTTTATTTTAAATAAATTTTCAAAGTCAAACTTTTAATTACATTTAGACACACACACACACACAAACACACATACATGCACGCACGTGCACATGCACACACACACACACACACATACATACATACATACATACATATATATATTTGTTTTTAATATATAAAATTTACAATAATTTATTTTAAATAAATTTTAAAAATCATAAACTTTTTATTACATTTATAAGGCACACTCACACACACACAATAATTTCATGTGTTACTTTGTAAATACATCACGTCTATATGGTATATATATGTGTGTGTGTGTCTATAGTTGTGTATGAATATATATACGTACATACAAATGTGCATAAGTGTGTATGTGGATTTACACAGGTATAGTAGTGTATATGGACGTATTTACATATGCATATATATATATGCACTTATGCACATTTGTGTATGTGCATAAGTGTGTATGTGTATGTGCATATATATATGGATATATATACGTACATACAAATGTGCATAAGTGTGTATGTGGATTTACACAGGTATAGTAGTGTATATGGACGTATTTACATATGCATATATATATATATATATATATATATATATGCACTTATTCACATTTGTGTATGTGCAAAGTGTGTATGTGTATGTGCATATATATATGGATATATATACGTACATACAAATGTGCATAAGTGTGTATGTGGATTTACACAGGTATAGTAGTGTATATGGACGTATTTACATATGCACACACACACACACACATATATATATATATATATATGTGCATATATACATGTATTGTAAATATAAACATAAATCTTCATAAGAGAAACTCATGCACAAATAAACATTCATATACTACAAATTTACAAGAAATGAAGGAATGAGATGAATTGTTGATGGAGAGGATAGAAAATTGACAATTGAATTTAAGGGAGATGGAGAAAGGATAAGGTAAAGAAGGTGAAATGGAGGTCAAACATTGAGGTAATTTTATATTAGGTGAATTCGGAAGAGAATTGCAATTAAGTTTCAGGATTAATTTTTCATGGGGAAGAAGATGACGAGACTTTGTATGAGTTTTGGTAAATTTCCATAATTCCTATACATACCTTGTTGGATGATTGATTTTAGATGAGATTCATTGTACTTGGCGACTTATGAAGACTAAAAAAAAGGTAATATTGCATTAACATTATTCAGGGCCCTACAAATTAAAAGTTTTGTATGAAAATAATATATTTAAAATACAAATTCAAAATTAAATCATAGTTTCAAAAATATACCCAAACTAGTGTGTTTACATACAATTTTAGATTTTTTAGTGCATTATTTTAAATGTATTATTTACATACAAAACTAAAAAATTAATTAATTAAAGTTTGTTGCTAAATTTTTAAAATATAAAAATTTGAATTCAATTTTTTTACAATTTTTTTATGAATAGTATACCAAGCATTATTATCCCCAAAAATATTCATTTAAATAAATATATATAAATCTAAATATTATATCAACCACTAAACTTACTAAACGTCATGAAATGCATATGATGAAAATGTCGTGTTCTCTGGAAATGGTAGCCCTTAGAGTCACCAAGTGTTGGAGAAGTATCCATTACATATATTCATCGTTGAAGTTCATGTCCATTATATTGATTGCTGAATTCCATTTTAAACATTCCTGTGTGTCATTCATTTCTGGTAGCTGTTTTTCAGTTTTAGTTATGCCCAATTGCTGAAGAAACTCATTCAAATCAAGCTCAGGTTTTTCCACCTTCAGATTTATTAGCGTCGTCTCTGATGAAACTGCTTCCATCTTTTGTTTTCCCATAGATTTTTCGAACAACATTGCTTCGTTTACATAGTTAACATTGGAGAAAGATGAACAGGAATGAATATACTTTTCAAGGCAAAGAGGAGCTTGGGTTTTCCCGAGTTGTTGAAGCCTTTCGCGGAACACATGAATGCTTGGTTGTCCATGCATTGTAAGAAAGTTATCCGTAGGAGCGATGGAACTCTTACTTTTGGAATTAGGACTTGTCCTCCATCGATGCATAGGTTTGCTTTCATAACTGGCTTCAACTTTAAAATTGCGTATTTCTTCTTGGGGATGATGACTGGAAGTTGGCCTAAAACTTTTTGTTGGTTCTCGTCCATGATGAAATGTACTTCCATAATCATGATCACTTACTTGAAACTGCTGCTGCTTTTCAAATTTGAAAAGGCCTAACTGTTCAAGAAACTCAGTCAGATCAATTTGTGGTATTTTTTCCCCGGGATAAGTTGCTAGAAATTTCTCCATTAAAGTTTCCATGTGGGTTCTTCTCACACCTATGGATTTCGAATAATCACCATAAAAAGAAGTTGAACTTGAAGAATCAATGGGAATATTATCATCATTGACTGCAACATTTCCTTGTAATTCTTGAAGTCTCTGGTGGATCACATGAACTATAGGTTCTGCTTCTGCATGTATGTTTTGCAGTCCATGAGATGGAAACATAGAAATGAAGTTCTTTGAAGTAGTCCATTTTAGTGTCTGCTGGCCTTCAATTGTATTGCCATATGCTGGAGGTTGAAGATGAGGTAAATTAAGATGGGCATCAAGTCCATATAGCCTCCGTGCTGCTTCATCATAAGCCATTGCAGCTTCTTCTGCAGTAGAAAATGATCCCAACCACAACCTACTTCGTTTCTTGGGCTCCCTAATCTCTGCAACCCATTTCCCCCATGTTCTTTGTCTAACGCCTCTATACTCGCACGATGCATTTTGTGGCCCACCTTTGCCTCTTGTCGGGCCCTTTTTCCTTGTCTTCAGTGGATGCTTTCTGTCGCTCCCCATTGACGTCTTTGATGAGTAGCGTGCGATAAGGTGTCGAAGCGACAAATGATAGTTGGGATATGAAGAGTGCAAAACACTATGCATAGTGAGCGGGATATAATGGAGAGGCGGCGTTTTGTATGGCTTAAATGTTTTCACGAATAAGGAAGGGTGCTTCATAAACCATTAGATGTGTGTGCGTTACCATGCCCTACAGTCTAAAGACTACTCAAAAAGTTAAGCATTTTAAAAGTAGAATGTTTACCTAGCTCAGCTATCAATTACCTATCATGACAGCATAAATATCAATTAGTAGTGATTATGTTTTGGGTTGATACCTCACAAATATTTAATAATTTAAAACTAATCTTTTAAAAAAAGTCATCAAAATAATTTTGGGGCACTCTATTATGTTCATACTAAAATGTCATTCATTAAATCATTAAAACCTTCGCCCTCTCTCTCATCGGCCCTCGCCTTGCCCTCTCTCTCATCGGCCCTCGCCTTGCCCTCTCTCTCATCGGCCCTCGCCTTGCCCTCTCTCCCATCAGCCCTCGCCTTGCCCCCTCACATCGGCCCTCACCTTGCCCTCGGCCCTGTCCCATCAACCAGGAGTGCCTCGCCCTCGGTCCTCTTTCATCGACCAATAGCGCCTCATCCTCTCTCTCAACCTAGAGCATGAAGACGAGCTCCTAGAGCTCATCGACAAGGTCCTGGAGCTCTTCATCGAGCTCGATGGAGCTCGTCATTGAGCTCTAGGAGCTTGCGTTCAAGCTTGATGGAGCCTAAAGAATCACCCGTCTTTATCTAGCTCCATCAAGCTCGAAGATGAACTCTAGGAGCTCTTCGTTGAGCTCCATCGAGATCAAAGAAGAGCTCATTGAGCTCGATGACAAGCTCCAAGAGCTCGTCTTCTAGCTTTAGAAGATGCGAGAGGGTAAGGCCACTCCTGGTCAATGGGAGAGGGCCAAGGGTGAAGCAAGGACCAATGGAAAAGGACAAAGGTAGTGGCGAGAGGTGATGAGAAAGGGTGAGGTGAGTGCCAATGTTAATGGGCGAGGCGAAGAGCGATAGGAGAGGTGGAAGGTTTTATTTAAAATTAATTAGGATAACTAAATGTTATTTTAATGATTTAATGAACACCCCTAACGTAATAGAATTTTTAAACATAATTTTTAAACGTAATAGAATATCCCAAATTTCATTTTTTTTATTTTGATGGCTTTTTTTTTGAAATTTTTAAAGATTAGTTTCAAATTCTTAAATATTTCTCGGGGAACACCCCAAAACATAATTCTTTCTATTCTTCTTCTTCTTATTCTTCTCCATCATCATCATCATCATCATCATCATAATCTTCTTCTTCTTCTACTCCTCCTCCTCCTCCTCCTCCTACTTCTTCTTCTTCTTCTTCTTCTTACTATTACTATTTTTCTTCATCATCTTCTTCTTCATCCTCTAACTCTTACTCTTCTCCACTTCTTTTTTTATTCTTCCTCTTGTTCTTTTTTTTTTATTTTTTTTATTTCTCTTGCTATTTTTATTTTTCTTATTCTTCTTCATTTTTTTTAATCTTCTTCATTTTTTTTAATCTTCTTCATCCTATTCTTCCTCATCTTCTTTATATTCATCTTATTCCAATTATTTTTTTTTCTTGTTCTTCTTTCACTTTTACTTCTTCCTCTTCTCCTCTACTTATTGTTCATCATCATCATCGTCATCAACTTCTTCTTCTACTACTACTTTTTCTTCTTTTTATTTATCATCTTCTTTTTCTTTTTCTTATTCTACTTCTTACTCTTCTTCTTGTCCTTATTATTATTATTATTATTATTATTATTATTATTATTATTATCATTCTTCTTCTTCTTTTTCATCATCATATTCTTTTTCTTCCTTTTGTTCTTTTTTTTTATTCTTCATATTCTTTTTTTATTCTTCTTATTCTTTATTTATTATTCTTCTTCTACATCTTCATCTTATTCCTTTTCTTCTTATTATTATTATTCTTCTCATTATTCTTCTTTTTCTTTTCCTTCTCCTTATCCCTCCTTCTTATCCCTCCTTCTCATTTTCTTTTTCATCTTCTTCTTATTCAATCTAATATTTCCATCATATTCTTCTTATTCTTTGTTTCTATTTTCCCTCTTCTTTTTTATTCTTCTCACACTTCTCCATCTTCTTATTACTTTTGTTATTCTTCTTATTTTTCTTCATGTTGGTTTTCCACTTCTTTTCATCATCCTCTTCCTTTATATTTTTTGCTTCTATTTCTTCCCCTATTTATTATTATTATTATTCTTCTTCTTAAACCTCTACTTCTTCTTCTATTTCTAATTCTTTTTCCACTTCTTCTTCTTTTACTTCTTCTATTTATTCTTCGCTTCTTCTATTTCTTCTTCTTCTTCTTCCTCTTCTTTTCATTTTACTTTTTCCAAATCCCTTTCTTCTTTTTTTTTGTTTTTTCTCCTATTTTTCTTCTTCTACTTGTTCTTCATCTTCTTCATATTCTCTTTCTTCTTCTTTTTTTCTTTCTTTTGCTATTTTTCTTCTTCTTATTCTTCTTCAACTTCTTCTTATTTTTATTCTTTTTTTTCTTCTTCTTCATCTTCCCCCTCTACTACTACTACTATTACTACTACTACTACTACTACTTTTTTTTTCTTCTTATTCTCATTATACTCCTACTATTACTACATCTACTTCTTCTTTTTCATCTTATTCTTCTTCCTTCTCTTCAAATCCTTGTATTTGTTCTTTTTCCTCTTCTTCTACTTTTTTTATTCTTCTTCTTCCTTTTATTCTTTTTTTTCTCATTTCTCCTCTTTTTCTTCGTCCTCTTCTTCTTATTCTTCATCTTCATTTTTTTATTCTTCTACTTCCTAGTAAACTTTTATCTATTCTTGGTATTCTTCCTCCTCATCTTTTTTAGATTCTTATTCTTTTGATCCGTATTCTTTTTTTCATATTCTTCTTTTTTCTTCTTCTTCTTCATTTTCTCCTTCTCATACTTTCTCTTCCTATTCTTCTTCTTCTACTTATTTTTCCCCTTCTTTTTCTATTTTACATCATTTCTTCTTCCTTTTTCCCCTTCTTTTTTTTCTTCATCATCTTTTTATTATTATTCTTCTTACACATCTTCTTTCTTTTCTTCATCTTATTATAACTGTTCTACTTCTACTTTTTCTTTTTCTGCTTTTACTACTACTACAATTTCTTCTACTTCTTCGTCTTCCTCCTCTTCTTATTCCTATTCTTTTCCCTCTTCTTATTCCTCTTGTTTTTCTTCTTATTCTTCTACTTCGTCCCCTTCCTCATCATCATCATCATCATCATATTCTTCTTCTTCTTCTTCTTCCTCTTCCTCTTCCTCTTTTTCTTCTTCATCATCTTCTTCTTCCCATTCTTTTTTTGTTCTTTAATTTCTTTTTCTCTTTTTTTTCTCTTTTTTTTCTCTTCTTTTTCTTCTTATTGTTCATCTTCTTATTCTTGTTCTTATTATTCTTACTTATCTTCTTTAATTTATTTTTCTTCTTGTTATACTTCTACTTCTTCTTTATCGACTTCTTCTTATTCTTTATTTTTTCTTCTTCTTCTTCTTCTTTTTCTACTCATCCTCCTTCTTCTTCCTCTTCTTATTCTTCTTCTTCTATTTCGTCTTGTTCTTAAACCTATTCCACTTACCCTTCTCTTCTTCTTTTTTTATTCTTCCTCTTATTTTTTCTTATTATTATTTTTCTTTCTCTTGCTCTTTTTTTCATCATTTTCTTCATCATCTTCTTTTTATTCTTCTTCTTCATCTTCTTCTTCCTCTTCTTCTAAATCTTCTTCTTAAAATAATTCTTTATTTTCTTCATGTTCTTCTTCCACTTTTACTTCTTCTTCTTCTCCCCTATTTATTGTTCATCATCATCACATAATAATAATAATAATAATAATAATAATAATCATCTTCTTATCCTTTTTAAAGGTTTATTTTATTAATAAAACCCTCTCTTTTGGCTGAGGAATACCATTTTTACAACCTACTTACTTGCTACCCTTTGCCCTTTACACCCTTTGCCCTTTACACCCTTTTCCCTTTATAGCCTCCTCTGAACCTCTATTTTGTGCTTCCTTGACTTGACTTGAACAAATTTTGACATCCTTTCCATTACATTTATATTATGTAATTGACCGTATCTATTGAGCTTTTATTAGTATTAATACAATTGATTGTGTATGAAGTTTGATGTTAGGCATATGTTGAGCTTTTAATCTTTGCCTTTAAAATGTCTTCTTAGCTTTCTTTCTTTCCGCGCTTTGAGCTCTTTGATGCATCTCTTAGTCTTTTTTGATGTGTACCTTCTCCACTATCCAAAATCATCTTTTGCTGCCTCCCTAACTCCTCCTTTGGTCTCCTCCAAAAAGCTTTTCCTGCTCCTTCGTAGCTTCTTTAACACTCCTTCCTGCATTTTTATTTTCTTTTTTGTGCGACAAAAAAACCACAATCCCATAATATATGCTCTATACCTACCCTTTCCCCTTTCCCCATCCCCTTAACACATTGTCAAATCTGTTTACAAGTCAGCCAGGGAAGAGAAAAAAGACAAGTAAATAGGCAAAATAAACTTCTGCGAACAGGGGCCCTCCTTGCCCACTGCCCTTAGCCGCTTCCAAAAAGTCCTTGTGATTGCTTATCTTCCATTTTTCCTCTCCTTACTAATACCTTCTGTTGCTAACCAGTAGCTTTTCTAGCCTTTTCCTTCCCCCCTCCCCTCAATGCTTTATGTTTCATTACTGCAAGAAAATGAACTTCCTGTCCAGACTTTTCTGCATTATTCTCTTGCATTGACAAAAAAAAACTGACCCTACTATGTATACCTATAACCTATTACCATTATCCTTTCTACCCCCTGTTAAATATTTTGCCGAGGGTCCCTACCTTTTGCATAAAACACATATATCATATATCTATTCTAAATAATACATTTGACACAATAGCCATTTCTTTTCAATTTTTGCCTTCTTTTCATGGTGCTTTATCAAATGTTACTGCTTCCTTGACCTTCTACTCATTTCTCCATCTTAGCTGTAGCTTGCACCTGTTTACTTAACAAAAGATAAAAAAAGAAACAAACAAACCAAAATATCCAAGTATAATATACTTTTATCTATCACCTTTCAGGACTAGGGTGATATTTTCCAAACTTTGCACTCTCTCTTATTAATTTTATACTTTAACTCTTCTGATATATGACAATTCTATACTATCTAAGATAACAATACCTCTATATTTGCTAGGCAAATTTTTTTCAGAATAATTCTGACAACCTTTACATCTTCCTTCTTTAGCGAGCCTATCTGCCAAGGCATTGGCCTCTCTAAATATATGTTTTATATTATAATCCATTGTATTGATTATTTGCAAAATTTCCTCAATTTCATCTTCATATTTCCACATTACTAACTTTTTATTAATTAGATTAGCCACTATTTTAGAATCTATTTGAATGTCTATCATATTTATTTTATGTTTTTTACATATTGTTAAACCATCTCTTAGAGCTAAAATCTCTGCATGCATGGCCGAAGAGGCCTGAAATTTTCTAACAAATGCTAGGACCAGTTCCCCTTCAGAATTTCTTATAACTCTACCACCTCCTACTGCTCCCATATCCCTATCGAAACTACCATCTGTGTTTAGTGCCAGCCTTTCTTTTGGAGGTTTTTCCCATTTTATACCTATAACTTTAAAATGACTTTGATGTTTTACTTTTAAATTTCATGAGTTAAGTATGTCTTTTTCAGGCTTTATTCCTAGAGTTTTTAATGGGTTCGAATCAGATATTCTCCTTGTTTCCTCCTTTATATCCTTCTAGATATCCTCTGTTATCATCCTATAGCCCTCAAACCTGCTTCTGTTTCTGGCCTTCCAGATACACCAAATAGAAATTAATGGAACATTATTTTTAATCCATTTCTTAGCAGGATTTGAGGCATACATCTTTAGCCATTTTTGGAGTCTAAATTTTAGAGTTAAGTGTTCATATTTAAACTACATTTTTGCCCCTAATCTCCTCCATATTTCTGCTGCCACCTTTCCTTGTGATAGCAGATGATCTATAGATTCAGCCTCGTTTAAGCAACAATTGCATATAGATGCTAATTGAATCCCTTTCTTTTTTAAGTTAGTGTCTATAGGTAAAATATTTGAAAGCACTTTCCAGAAAAATGTTATAATTTTTTGAGGGTTATCATTCTCCCAGGCCCATTTGAATAAGGCTTGTTCATCTTTCTTTTCTCTTATTACGTTTTTAACTGATTTTAAAGAAAATGTACCTTCTGAGCTTGGTATCCATCTCCATCCTTTTCTAGTATATTTAGAATATTTTTCAACTAATTCCCTTTGTTTAAGCATTTGGACCCAAACTTGTGATTTTTTACTTTTATTCTTTTCCTTATTAGTATCATTATTTATACAATACTTTGCTCGCATAAATTTCAACCATAAGCTTGCATTTTCTTTTAGTCTCCACCACCTTTTACATGCCCATGCCTTCGCCAGTATATTTAGATTAACAAATCCTAAACTAGCCTTCTGAGTGGGAAAACACAAATCCTTCCATTTTTTCCAGTGCATTTTATATTTGCCCTCTTTTTTACCCCACAAAAAATTCGAGAGTAATGTTTCTATTTTTTAATGAACTTTTTTGGTGGGTGAATTATCATTAAATTATGAATTAAAGAACTTTGTAGAACATGTAAAATTAATGTTATCCTCTCCCCCATATTTAATATCTCCTTCTTCCAACCTGATATTTTCTTTTTTAATTTTTCTATTATGAAATCCAAGTATGCTGTTTTCAATTTATCTTCATAAATTGGGCAACCCAAGTAAATTATTTCTCCTTTTTTCTGAGAGAATCCTGTTATGTTTTTAATTCTATGTGTTAATGTCTCAGGAGCCTTTGAGGATATCATATATTGATATTTACTTTTATTTAACTCCTGCCCTGTTTCTTTTTCAATGCATTTTAGTAGATCCATCAGATTATGTATTGAGCTTCTCCTACCATTAGTGAAGATCATTACATCATCTGCATATGCTAAGCAGCTCACTAGTGAAGTATTTTTTGGTTGTTTAAAAGGTCCTATCATTCCATTATTCATTCTAATTTTAAGATTTACTATTAACAATTCCAGATAAATGTTGAATAGAAACGGAGATAATGAATCTCCTTGTCTTAAACCTCTTATCGGTTTTATTTCTTTACCTAATTTCCCATTTATTATGATTCTGACCCATGTGTTCGATATGCATCTAAATATCAAATCTATCCAGGCTCCAGAGAAGCCCATCTTTCTCATGATGAAACAAAGAATGTCTCATTCTACTCTATCAAATGCCTTAGATAAATCAAGTTATATCATTACATTATGTCCTCTTGTTTTAGTTCCTATTTCTCTAATCATTTCTTTAGCCAGACATATGTTTTTCATTATTAATCTATTTTTCATAAAACATATTTGTTCTTTTGAGATAATCTTTGGCATGACATTTACCTGTCTATTTTGCAAAATTTTGCTAAGATTTTGTAGATTGTATTGCAAAGACTAATTGGTCTAAAATCATCCTCCTTTTGAGGGTTTTTCATTTTTGCAATGAGTACTATATGATAGCTTCTCCAATTCTTTCATATTTCTGCCCCACAGAATATATACTGAATGGATCTCATTAAATCTTCTTTTATTATATTTCAACATTCTTGATAAAAACCATTATTCCATCCATCTGATCCTGATGCGCTATCCCTGCTCATGCTAAAAATTGCTATTTTTAATTCTTCTTCTTTGGGAAATTTAGTTAGCATATTATTATCTTCTAAAGAGATCTTATTTTCTATATTGTGTAATGATGTATCACGATTGTGTTTACTTACCCCGATAAATGTTTTTCAAAAAGTTCTGAAAAATATTTTTGAATCTCTAAGTCTTGTTCTAACAATTCTTCTTTATCATTTTTATGCTATTTATTTTCTGATTTTGAATTTTTATCTTTGTTATTTTTTGAAAAAATTTTGTATTTTTATCCCATTCCTTTAACCATTTTATTTTTGATCTTTGTTTCCAAAATACTTCCTCCATTAACAGGTTTAGTTTTAATTCCGCTTGTGCCTTGCTCAAGGCACTTCTACTACTTTCATTCTGAATTGTTTCAAATTCTAATTCTCTTTTTATCACTAAATTTTCTGCTTCTTTTATATTTCTATTTATATTTCCAAATGTATCTTTATTCAATGCTTTTAACTCAAATTTTAATCTTTTTAATTTACTATTCAAAACTTGAACATGGTTTCCTATCACCTCTTTGTTCCAAGAATTAACCATGTCCAGAAAGCCATGGTGTAAACACCAATTATTCTAGAATTTAAAAGAACCTCCTGTAAAGGATGAATTTCTAAATGTAATTAAAAGAGGTCTATGATCTGAATATGTTCTATTTAAATGCTTTATTTGTGTCACACCAAATTTCTCTAGCCATTTCAAATTAAATAAAATCCTATCTAATCTTGCCCATATAATTCCTTTGTTTTTCCAGTTATTGCACCATGTAAATCTAGATCCTAGGAAGTTAGCTTCAATTAAGTTTGTTTTATCTATGATATCATTAAAATGAGAGATAGCTCTCGGACTTGGAGGTCTTCCTCCTTTCTTTTCTTTTGAGTTCCTAACCACATTAAAATCTCCTCCTATTATCCAAGGCTTATTTTCAATAGCTATTTTCTCCATTTCTTCTCATAATTCTTTTCTTTCATCTTTTTTATATTTAGCATAAACTACTGTTATTATTTCTTTTTCATCTTAACTTAAACTAAAGTTTATTAATTGATTTGTTTCTTTTGTAATTTTTATATTTAAATTCTTTTTCCACATTAACCAGATTTTACCATTACCATTAGCATATCCATATTCAAAACCAAAAGTTATTTTATATACATCTAACTGATCACCATCCACCATAGGTTCAGTTATCATAATTAAAGTGATTTTATGCATATAAACCAATTTTTTAATTCTATTTCTAGAGGGGAGGTTTGTGACTCCCCTAATGTTCTAGTAAATAAACTTATACATTACTTGCGTATTTTGCTTGTGCACTAGTAATACATTTGGTTTCGTAAGTCTTATTTAAGTAGTTCTTCATGTTTCTAGGTTTTTTTAACGAACTAAACTCACCTCCTTTCTCCCCCTTCCAATCCCTACCCAATTGAATACCCATGATTTTTATTTCTTCAATAGCCCAATCTCTATTTCCCATTCTATGTTTATATTTTTCTATAATTATATCATCTTTAGTGAACTTAATATTCTGCCCATTTCCTTCTTCATTAAAGGTAAGAGTTGTGGAACTTCTCACCTCTAATTCTTCTTCCGAAAAGTCCTCTATAGCTACTGCCCATCCTGTGTTTTTTATAGATTTGTTTTTCCCTTGTAATCTTGTTCTTTTATTTAAATCTGAAATTTTTTTAAACATATCTCTCCTTTTTATATTTTCTATATTCTTTAATGTTTTCCATTCTTCATCAAACGCATTCTTATATCCTATTAGTTTTAAGCCTTTTCCCCCTCAATTTGTGTTTCTGTTTCTGTTTGTAATGGCTGCATATTTTGGGGCTTTATTTGATATTGAATTATCTCTCTCTCCTTTCTTGCCTCCATTATCTTCTCCTCCATTATTTGTTTAGCTTCTGTCTTTCTTTTATTTACTATGCAAGTCTCAATGTTATGGCCCATTTTCTTATAGCAAGAACAGTATGGAGAGAGATATTCTGGAATTACTTGCTACCATAAACCTCCCCATTCCTTATCTTTTAACCATATACAGCCAGGAGGAGGTTTCTGCAAGTCTATTTCCACACATATCCGAGCCACTCTTGGTCTGGATAGTGTCGCAGTAGCTCCATCAAGAAGAATGGGGGAGTCAAGTAAACATGCTATATGATATAATGCGTATTTGTCAAAAAAGTGTATCGGTAATAATGGAAACAAAAACCATACTGGGGCCATGGTAGTTTCCTCTTTTGTAGAGAAATTTGATGTCCATTTGAAGATTCGCATGGGATAACCCATAGTATACCACACTCCTTTAAGCCATAAGCGATGGTAATCTTCTTCTGTATATAGTTGTAGGATAACGTGTTTCTCATCGATCAATCCAATCTTTACCATCATTTTTAGCTTCAATGATTCAAAAAAGACTCGAATATCATCAATGTGAGGTCGGCCGTGTGAATACTTACCCACCAAGGTGAATTTATGAGACTCGATAAGCTTCTACATATCCTCGGGAGTGAACAGAATCGAGGATTCCTCGGAAATTTTCACGTGAGTGTCCAAGGAAGACGATGGCGGGGCGCAGTTATATTTAATAATTGATGAAAATGACTTCTTATTATCCAAATAATCCATTTCCATCAAAATTAGCTCAAAAACAGCTTCTTCCTCCTCAAAATTTGCAGTTTCGCTCTCTAGAATTTTTTTTTCTCTCTCTCTAGAATTTGAGAGTGTTTCAAAGACTTATTCTTCTTCCTCCTCTTCTTCTTCTATTTCTTGTTGTTCTTATTATTATTCTTCTTCTCATCCTAACTTTTTCTTCTTCATTTTCTTCTTCTTAAACTTCTTATTTTTCTTTTTCTTCTTCTTCTTGTTGTTGTTGTTGTTCTTCTTCTTCTTCTTTTAATTATGATTCTTCTTATTCTTGAGATTATTATTTTTCAAATCCTTCTTCAACATCTTCTTCTTCTTCATCATCTTTGCTTCTTCTTTCTCGTCTTCTTGTTCTACTTCTTCTTTCGATTCTTCATCTTTGACTTTCTCTTCCTTCTCTTCTTTTCTACTTCATCTTACTTTTCTTCTCAATCTTTCTCTTCTTCCTCTACTACTCCTTAATGATCTTTCTCTTTTTCTTCTTTTTCTTATCTTTTTCGCCTTTTTCTAAATTTTTTTATTCCATTCTTCTTCTTCTAGTTCCTCTTCTATCTATTTATCTTTTTTATTCTTTCTCAAATTCTACTTTCTCTTTTCTTCTACTACTACTATTGCTTCATCATCATCATCATCATCTTCTTCTTCTTCTTTTTCTTACTCTTCTTCTTCTTCTTCTTCTTCCTCCTCCTTTCAACGTATTCTTTTTTTCTTGTTCATCTTCCTCTGATAATTATTTTTTTTCTTCATTTTATTCTTCTTGAACTTTTTCTTTTATCTTCTTCTTTTTTCTTTTTCTTTTATCTTTATCTTTTTCTTCTTCTTATTCTTCATTTTGTTCTTTTTCTTCCACTCCATTTTCTTACAATTCTTCTTCGTTTTCTACCTCTTCTTCTTTATCTTTTTCTTCTTCTTTTTATTCCTTTTTTTTCTTTTTCATGTTCTTATTTTTCTTTTTCTTATTCCTCTTCTTCTTCAACATCATCTTTTTTTTTCATATTCATTATCATCTTCTTCTTATTCATCTTCTTCCTATTCTTCTTCTGCTTCTTCCTTCGTTTCTTCTTTTTCCTTTTCTATTTCTACCTCTTCTTTTTCTACTTCTTCTTAATCTTCTTTTACTATCTCTTCTTATTCTTTTTTTTTCTTCTTCCTCTTCATCATAATCATCATCTTCTTCTTTCTCTTCTTCTCCATCTACTTCTACTTCTTCTTCTACTTATTCTTCTCCCTCTACTTCTACTTCTTCTTCTGCTTCTTCTTCTTTCTTTCCTCTTCTTCCTTTTCTTCCTCTTCTTCCTCTTCTTCTGCATCTTCTTCTTTCTTTCCTCTTCTTCCTTTTCTTCCTCTTCTTCCTCTTCTTCTGCATCTTTTTCTTCATTCTCATCTTTTCTTTTTTTTCTTCCTTTTATTCTTATTGCTTTTCTTCTTCTTCTTCTTCTTCTTCTTCTTATTCATCATCTTTTTCCTCTTTCTCTACATCATTTTCATCATCATCATCATCATCATCATCATCATCATCATCATCTATCTCTTCAACATCATCTTTAGCTTCTTCTTTTTTCACTTTTTTTTTCTTCTTCTTATTCTTCTACTTATTCTTCTTCAAAATTTTTTTGTATTCTTTATCTTTTTATTTTACTTATTTTTCTACAACTACTTCTTTTTCATACTCTTCCTAGTACTCATCATGATCTTCATCATCTTCTTAATATTCTATTCTTCTTCTCTTCTTCTACTTCATTTTCTACTACTTCTTCTTCTTCCTCATCTTCTACTCCTTCTTCTTCTTCTTTTTCTTGTTCTTTTTATTGTTCTTCTTTTGCTTCGTATTCTTTTATTATTATTATTCATCTTCTTACTCCACTTCTTCTTCTTCATCTTCAAATCCTCGTGTGTTTGCTTCTTCTTTCTTCTTTTGGTTCTTATTTTGATTCTTAATCTTCTTATTCTTATTCTTTTCTTCTTCTTTTTTCTTCTTCTTCAACTTTTGTTTCTTATTCTTCCCTTTCATCATCATCATCATCATCATCATCTCCTTATTCATATTTTTTTTCTTCATCTTCTTATTCTTATATCAGTTCTTCTTCTATTTAATCTTTTTCATATTTTCAGTAATATACTTCTTTTTCCTCCTTTATTCTTTCTTATTATTTTTTTTTCTTCTTATTTATGCACTTCTTCTTCTTTCCCTACTTGTTATTCTTCTTTTTTTTTCTTCTTCTTATTCTTCTTCTTTTTATTTATCTTCTTCTTCTTGTTCTTCGCCATCTTGTTCATCTTCCCTATTATCCTTTTTTTTATTTTTCTACTTATTCTTTTTGTTCTACTTCCTCTTTTTCCTTTTTTTTTCTTATTCTTCTTCCACTTTTTCTCTTCTTCTTCCTTTTCAACTTCCTTTTTTTCTTCTTCTTCTTTTCTTCTTCTTCTTCTTATATTTAATTTTTTTTCATTTCTTCTCCTTCTTTGTCTTCTTTGTCTTTCTATTATTATTCGTCTTCTTTCTATTCTTCTTCTTTTTATTCCACTTCTTCTTATTCTTCTTATTCTTCTTCTACTTCATCTCTTTGTTATTTTTATTCTTCTTCCTATTATTATTATTCTTCTATATTTTATTCTTTTTTCACCTCTTGTTCTTCTTCTTCTTCTTCGTCTTATATTTTCATCATCATCATCATTCTCATCATCACCATGACACCATCATCATCATCAACTTTTTTTCATCTTATTATTCTTCTTCTTCTACATTTTTTTTATTTTTCTTCTTACTAATTTTATTTCTTATTTTTTCTCTTCCTCTTATTCTTATTCTTATTCTTCCTCTTCTTCTTCTTTTGTTTCTAATTATTTTCTTATTCCTCTTCTACTTCATCATCATCTTCATCTTCTTCATATTTTCACTCATATTCATCTTATTCATCGTATTTCTTCTTCTAATTCTTTTTTTTATTTATCTTTAACTTCTTCTTCTTCTTCTTCTTCCTCCTCCTCCTCCTCCTCCTCCTCCTCCTCATCTTCTTCTTCTTTTTCTAATTCTTCTTCGTGTTTAACTTCTTCTTCTTCCACTTCCTTTTCTTCTTATTGTTTTTCTTCTCTGCCTTTCTTTTTTTTTCTTCTTCTTCTTTTTCATCTTGTTTTTTTCTTATTTTTCTCACTAATCAACTTCTTCTTCTTCCATTTATTCTTCTACTTCTTATTTTTCTATTTCTTCTTCATATTCTTCTTCCTCTTCCTCCTCCCCCTATTCTTCTTCTTCTTCTTCTTTTTTTTCTTTCTCTTCCTCTACTTCTCCTTCATCTACTTCTTCTTCAACTTCTCCTTATTCTCATTCTGCTACATCTTCTCCTACTTCTCCTTCTTCTTCATCTACTTTTTCTTCTTTTTTTATCTGCTTGTTCTTCTTCTATTTTTCCCTTATTCTTCTGCATATTCTTGTTATTCTTATTTCTCTTTCGCTTCTTCTACTACTTCTACTTCTACTACTACTTCTTCTTCTTCTTTTGCATCTTCTTCTTTTTATTCTTCCTCTTTTCTATATCATTTTACTCTTTATATTTTATTCATTTTACTCTTTCTATTCCACATTTTAATCTTCTTTTCTTCATCCAATTAATCATCATCATCATCATCTTTTTCTTCTTTTTCTGCTTCCACTTCTTTTTCTTCTTTATTATTTTATTTTTCATCATCATCATTATCATCTTCTTTTTCTTTTTCCTCCTCCGCTTCTTCTCCCTCATCATCATCATCATCATCTTCTTCTTCTTTATATTCTCCTAGTTTTTTTTCTTCCTCATCATCATCATCATCATCATCTTCTTATTCTTCTTCTGCTTATTTTTCAACTTCTTCTTTTTTCATCTACTTATTCTTCTTTTTATTCATCTGCTTTTTCTTCAAGTAATTTTTCTTCTTCTTCTTCTTCTTCTTCCTAATTTTCTACTACTACTACTACTACTACTACTTCTTCTTCTTCCTAATTTTCTACTACTACTACTACTACTACTACTTCTTCTTCTTCTTCTTCTTGTTCTACTTCCTATTTTTCTGCTACTTCTTGTTCATTTTCTTCTACTTCTTCTTATTTATCTTCTTCATATTTATCTTCTTCATATTTCTTTGTTCTTCTCCTTCTTTTACATCTCCTTTTTTTTACTTCCTATTATTCTTTATCCTAATCTTCTTTTTTTTTTCTTATTCTTCTTCGTATTCTTCTTCTTATTCTTCCATTTCTCCTACTTTTTATTATGAGTTTATTCCCCTTCTCCTTCTTCTATTTTTTTTTCTTCTTCTTTTTCTTCTTATTTTTCTACTACTTCTTCTTCTTTTCTTTCTCTTCAACTTCTTTTATTTTTTTATCTTCATATTCCTCTTCTTATTCTTCTTCCTATTCTTCTTCTTCCACTTCTTATTGTTGTTGTTCTTCTTCTTCTTTTTATTCTCATTCTTCTTCCTCTTCATCCTAATCATCATCATCATCATCATCATCATCATCATCATCATCATCATCATCATCTTCTTCTTCTTCTTCCTCTTTTTCTTCTTCTTCTTCCTCTTTTTATTCCATTTAATATAATCTTTCTTCTTCCTTTATTCTTATTTTTATTTTTCACTTCTTCTTCATCATATCCCTCCTCTTTTTCTCATTCTTCCTCGTATTATTTTTCTTCTTCTACCACTTCTTCTTCTTTTTCTTCTTCCTCTTAATCCCTCTCTTCTTCTTCATATTCTTCCTCTTCATCATCCGCTTGTTCTTATTTTCGTTATTCTTCCTCTTCCTTTTCATCAACTTCTTCTACTTCTTCTTCTTCCTCGTGATCATCATCATCATCATCATATTCTTAATCATCTTCTTATTCTTCCTCTTCTTATTCATCTTCTTTTTTATCCTATTCTCCACCTCCTTGTACATATTCTCCTTATTCTTTCTAATTTTTTATATTTCATCATCATCATCTTCTTCTTCTTCGTCCTTCTCTTCATCTTCCTATTTTTCTTTTTTTATTCTTCTTTTGCTCTTCCTCATTTTCTTCTTCATCCTTTTCTTCATCATCTTCTCTTTCTTCAACTTCTTCTTCTATTTTTTCTACATCATCTCCTTCTTATTTTATTTCCCCTTCTTTTTCATACTCTTATTCTTCTTCTTCATCTTTTTCTTTATTTTATTCTACTTCTTCCTCTTCTTCATATTCCTATTCTTCTTCTTTTTATTTTTCTTCCTCTCCCTCTTCTCTTCTTTTTCTTTATTCTTTTTTTCTTTTACTTTTCCTTCCACTTCATCTTCATATTCTTTTGCATCTTCTTCTTCTTCTTATGCTTCTTCTTTTTCTTTTATTTCTATACATACCACATATTATTGATCTTTTTAAACTATTCTTCCTTTTTAATTATTATTGTTCTTCTATTTCTTCCTATTTATATTCTTATTCTATTACTTCTTACTATTCTATATTTTTTAATTCATTATCTTCCTCTACTTATTTATCAACTTTTTTATTCTTCCTCTTTTCTTTTCCCCTTCTTTTTCTTACTCCACATCTTCTTCTTTTTCCGCTTCTTCTTTCTTTTGTGATTTCTTTTTCTACTTCCACATCATCTTCTTTCTATTCTTCTTTTTTATATTATTAGTCTTTTTCTTCTTATTCTTCTTTTTCATTTTTTCTTCTTCCACTTTTCAAAATCATCATCATCATCATCTTTTTCTTCTTCTTGTTCTTCCTTTTGTTCTTCTCATTCTTACTTTTTTTCTTTTTCTTCTTCTTATTT